>CAJQZJ010032020.1:10107992-10123037 GCA_907164525.1 Lophiomys imhausi | reverse complement strand
TGGTTAAAGAGTCCCAGGAGAATGAACCCTGCTGTGACATTCCCCTTATCCATGATTTACAGCAGCAGCAACACTGGGAACGAAGGGACAGAGGAGAGTTTTGTCATCTGTGATGCTGTGTGAACTACATGTGTCTAGAAGGCTGCCTGGGAGAAATGGTGAAACCCACTTCAAATCCTTCAATCATGTTTGCCAAATATTTCAACATGGTCACAGAACTAACCGACCTTTTCTCATTCCCAAGGACTACCTGACAAATATCTCACCAGAACATGGAGTTTGTTGGTATAATTATTCAAAGTTCTCTATAACTTGCAAGTAACTCGTGACCTTCTCTACCTGATATCCATATAAGTGGTTGAGAACCATTTGTATATTTGTTATTTATATTTTCATATACATTATATTTTGCAAATCAAAACCTTAGGCACCTAATTAAATTAAGTAAATAATTGTTAATAAACTTAGGGACTTGTTTATATAGGTGACATATTTATAATAACTAAAATTTTTTGTTTATTGAGACAAGGTCTCATGTATCCCGGGTTGGTCTCAAATTTGCTACTTATTAGAAAAAGACTTAGGAACTTCTGATCTTACTGGTTCCTCCAACCCAGTGCTGAGATTACAGGCCTGTGTTACCATGTTTGTTTATGTAATGCTAGGGATTTGACATTGGTTTCCTGTGTCCAATCACACATCCCTGGCCCCTTCAGAGTTTATTGAAAATACAAAGTTCACATGACTCCCTCTAACACTGAATAATGAAGGCCTTGCCAAACAAAAGGATGTTTGTTCCTAGTTCTAGAAACAGAAAGGACAGAATCTGTGGACAGCAGTTAGACTCACCCTAAATTGGTAATTCAAATAACAGGCCTTCTTGGGGATTTCTACCGTGTGGAGCTGTAATGCCAAATGCACACTTTAATAAACTGCTTCAAAGTATTATTCCTTCTCAGACAGCCCCTCCCTCTTCACAATCACACAAACTCACCATTTCATAGATAACTCAGAGACCCTGGTGTTTGCCTAACTGCAGAGAAAAAAATAATGATTCCTGCTTCCAAGGCTTTAAATCTTTACACTTATTTTAAACTTTGACTTGCTGGTGCCACGACTGTTTGAGCTCATTGAATGAAAATGTCCACAGCTACAAAGATGTGGATGCTAATTCGTTCTCAAGGACCATGTCCAGTTCAAATGTCTACAGGCAGTCTGTGTCTTCTGGGGTACCACCTTGTCTCTCCTCAGGTAAAATCAGAGCTGTGGCTGGAACAATGTCATCAGGACTCAGTCCTGTCTAAGTCTCTGAGCATTTTAGTTGGTTGTTTGAAAGTTAGATATTTTGAAGACTATTTTACTTTTTGAAATTTACTTTGGAAGAATGTTGTCTCTGCTCAGCTCATGGGTGGCCCACATTCCCAGCTCTATTGTCTACTCTTCACAGCAGAGACTCTATGGAACCGTGGCCAGGGCTCTCAGTACATCACAGTGTTGAGGACTTTTCCCACTGTTCAAAAATCTCTCATATTGAAGATAGGAGAAACTGTAAGTTTGTGTCATTAGCCACTGGAGGATACAGAACAACTTTCTTAAACTACGTTCTGCATCTACAGTAACTGTTTCATGCACACAGTCACTATGGTGTCATTAGGGACCTTCCCCAGTAGAATCCATCTTCTGAACTCTCTTAACGCCTCCAAATGAGACTCCCCATGAGAACCCCATTCCTTTCATCCCAACAACTGCTATTCTCTCTTCCTCAGAAATATGTGGGGAACCAGTAAGCTTGGACTCTGGAATCACTCAGCACCTGTCTGTCTGTGACTTCATCTACTGTGGCCAGTGCAGCAGGCTCTTTCCTCCCTTTGTGGATATATGTGCACTAATTTAATAAGATGCTTGACAACAAATGTTGGCATTTGTATATTGATGAAGAAATGAGACACCATGTAAAACAGCAATGATGAATCTTTGTTGAAAACATGTAAGAGAGGTATGTTTTCAGAAAGTCAGTTCAGTAGTTGCCTACATGTCTCTGCTTTTAAAAAAACCCCATGGTTTCTGATCTGTTCTATGTATGCAATACTGGGGAATGAATATAGGGCCTCACTCATGCATGTCCAGCTCTCTACCCCTGATTTATATACCAGTCCTATAAAATATATACTGTGATATTTATACTTATATTTAAGTGAATTTAAATTTTGAAATGATTGGTTCAGCTTTTTAGTAGAATTACATAATTGTGTGTACATTTTAAAGGTGAAATTCATGATTAAAAGTATCAGCCATTATGAATCTAATCATGTTTCCAATTTGTATTTATTAAAATTATTGCCTATAACTTTTTATACAATTGAAACAAGTTACTACTAACTAAAAAGCTTTATAAACCTTCACAGAGTATATTATTCAGATAAATTCTTAAAAATCTGACCATAGAAATGACTCATGGTTGAAATTGGTCCTGAATGATGAGCTCATTTGGGTAACATGCTAAACACATGCATGGGGAATGAGACCTCCAGCTTGACTAGGGCAGGCAATGGGGAAATGTTTCACCCCCAAAACAAGGACTTCCTTTTACTCTCTGCTTTGTGTCCATTGGCTTAGATATCCTCCTGCCATGTTTTCACAGTTCTTTCTTAGAATAATGCGAACATGATGGTGTCTTTACTTAAAATTGCATATTTTGCATTTGGAATCACAGGCAAAGACAGATGCCTTCTTTTTTATCTGACAAAAGCCCTTTGAGAAACCACAGACAAGTCAAAATATATAATTCACTTTCCACATTTTCCCAAATTCATTGTTAATATGTAATCTTAAAAGTCTAAATTTCAGGATACTGAAATAAAAATCCATTTGTGTGCAAAAATAAGGTAGTGACAGAGGAATTGTTTATATTGATGAAATTATGGGTTCCTTAAAAATGAATTAACCAAATGTCAGCCCCCACTTGACACATTTTAATTCATCAGTTACCAAGATGTGTAACAGGGGAGATTTTCTTTATAAAATGTCTGCAGTGGTCTGACTGGATTTTCTATGTAGCCAAGGGCTCCTTGTTCCTCTGGCATCCACCTTCTAAATTCTGGGATTTGGAATTGTATTTTCTAGAATTAAATTTCACAAAAAATAATCAGATATGAAGAGGTTGGCACAACCTACCTATAAGAGTCAAAACTGATGGCCAGCAGGTTGGATCTGCATCCTCAGTGATGCATCTAGATGTCTCCACTTGGAGGGAAGGTCTGCTCTAGCCTGCCCCTTCACGTCTCTTATACTGGTGCTTGGGCTGAACTGTCATGAGGATGGGCACACTGCCAGCCTTGGCTGCAAACACTATCCTGTCAATACCCCAGGGGTGCCAGTGTGACAGTTCAGTTGCCAGAAGTGTTTGCTTTGTTGTAAAAAATTTTAAATTCCCAGGAGATTGTAAAATTTCCATATATCTCATGAAACTATGAATCCTGGGAATGAGAGAGATTCACTCAAGAGAAAAAAAATGTAAGTAAATGTCCTTGGAAGTGTATTGTGATTTCAATTGTATGAACCATGAAGTCACATGATTTTGGTGTCATGTGTTCTGGTATTTCCTGCACAGATTTCAGCAGATAGGAAGATTAAACTGTTTGCCTTACAGTCCAGTAAAATTGTCAAACAGTCACTGAAATAAAGCGAAACCTGTGGAGGGACTTAGCTATATCAGTTTTTTGTGGGTTTGTTGCTGTTATTAGACTCAGTTTGAGACAATTAAGATTGCCTCATACGCACTTGTTTGTGTGCATCTGCAAGGGACACAATATGACACACTGTTACATTTTGCCCTAGTGCTTGCATGTTTGTGTCTGCATAGTAAAAGGATAACAATAACAACAACAACAACAACAACAGTGAGGACAGTGACAGCATCTCTAGGCTGTGTTCACATCTATGACACTTCACAGGTTGAATGTATCGTGAATGTATTTGATGATGATTGGCCATCTGTTTTTAATGTTTCTGATGCTGGCCACCCTGGATCCATGCTTCACAACTTGTGAATTCCTACTGCCATATAGAAATCGTAGATTCTACAAAGGGAAACAGATAATTGGAAATGAAACAAAGCAAAATCCTTTACCATGGATTATGTGTTAGGGAAATGAACAGAACTAGAAAAGCTCATCATGACTGAGCTAACATCTTGATAAATGGTTCATCATCACCTACCAAACGAAATGAAAACCTGTAGTTCAGGAAAGGTTGAAGGTCATCCACATGTCCATCATGGAATATGGAATAAATGTTGGTATTTTAGACACTAGTGTACTAGTATCAGTTGAAAGGAATAGTCACTGGAGTGTGTAAAAATGCTGAGAGCCTTCACAAACATATCAAACACACAGAAAACATACAAGACATAGAAAGTGAGTGGCATTTGGTGTCCAGCCATGACACAGTATCAGAGGGAATGGGATCTGGACCAGTGCTTGAATCCACGGGCAGATGCTTCATTAGAAAGGAAGTCAAGGACCTCTGTGCAGAACCGCACTTTCATCTCTTCATAACAGGTCTGTGGCAGGGAGGGCTGTAGAACTGGCTGGATGAGAAGGCTTGCTGTGAGTACCCTCTGCTTTGAAAACTGTGCTCCAGTCACCCTAACTTGAAACAAACAGGCAGTTAGTCCTCAAGGCTGCTTCATTTTCTGGAGGTGTAAAAATTCTCGGGGTGGGGGGGTTGAGGAGTGAGAACTTTTCACTGAGAATCTGGTTTTTCAGGTTTTTTGAGACTACAGTATGAAATGACAAGGTGACCCAACAGTCAGCTGCCAGCATGTAGTTTTATCAAAACCACAGAGTAAAGCATAAAATAAAAAAGACATGGGCACAGGTGTTGAGATGACTTAGTCTTGTACCCGCTTCTGGCCAGCATATCCACAGCATATTCAGATATATGCTATCTGTTCTTCTTTCACTAGGAGCCACTTCAGCTCCAGTGACTTTTATTTCAGTCAATAAAGCCCCAAAGTGCTAATGTTGAGATTCTGAAATTTAGACATGTTAAACATAAGCTGTAAAGTACTTTCTAAATTACACCAGGGAAGCTCTTTACTTGTTAACTGTTAGATAGTCTAGTGAGTTTACTAATGCCCCAGTGAGAACAAATGCATCAATGAAACTGAGGGGAAGGACAAAGAAACTTAGTGCTAGTTTGGCTGAGGCTCCTCAGGCTCCACTAGTTCTAGCCACAGGATAGAAGTGTTGAGTTAAGGTGGAAAAGAAACTGAACAACAGAGTTTGGAATCTTCAGTGGTTTCCATTATCCATTGGGCATCCTGAAACATAACCCTGTGATGAACCTTCATCAGGAAGCTACTGTGTACCTTCCTCTTGGTGCAACCACAAAGGACCAAGCATCCCAAAGCATCCTAAGTAGTTAGAGCAGCACAGCAAGTCACACACTTCCTCAGGCTGTCCTTGACCTCGTTGTTCAGAAGACTGTAGATGAGGGGGTTCAGCATGGGGGTGACAAAGATGCTGATACAACCTTGTCATGGTTAGCTGACCTGGAGGATGTGGGCCTCATGTAGTTGAAAATGGCAGCTCCATAAAAGAGGTCTACTACCACCACATGCGAGAAGCAGGTAGCAAATGCCTTCTTTTGGGCTTCTGTGGACTACATTTGGAGAACAGTGGCCAAGATGACACTGTATGACATTAGGATGAGGGAGAAGGGGACCAGAAGCATCAACACACAGCAGAGGTACACGACAAACTCAAAGGCAGATGTGTTACCACAAACCAAGCGCAACAACATGGGAGCCTCACAAAAGAAGTGATCTATTTCATGGCGGCTGCAAAACTGGAAGCTCAGGGTGGCAGCAGCCTGCATGACTCCATCAGCTGCTCCCAGGAGCCAAGACCCCAAGGTCAGCCTCAAACATAACTGCCAGCTCATGAGGACTGGATAGCGCAGTGGGTGGCATATAGCCACATAGTGGTCATAGGACATGGCTGCTAAGAGGAAACACTCTCCACCTCCCAGAGTGAGGAAGAAAAAGATCTGGAAGCCACAGCCAGCAGTGGAGATGGACTTCTTGCCCATTAAATAACCAGCTGCCATTTGGGGCACTATGGTGGAGACCAGCATCATGTCCATAAGGGAGAGTTGGCCCAGGAGAAAGTACATGGGTGTGTGGAGCCGGCGGTCTTGATGAATCAGGAAAAGCAGGAGAGCATTGCTTACCATGGAGTTGAAGGCCACAGTCAGAACCAGAACAAAGAGGACCAGGTGGGCTCTGGTGTGGTTAAAGAGTCCCAGGAGAATGAACCCTGCTGTGGCATTCCCCTTGTTCATGATTTACAGCAGCAGCAACACTGGGAACGAAGGTGCACAGGAGAGTATTGTCACATGTGATGCCATGTGAACTACACATGCCTAGAAGGTTGCCTGGGAGTAATGGTGAAACTCACTTTAAATCCTTCATCCATGTTTGTAAAATTTTTCAAAATGGTCATAGAACTAACGTTGACTTTTTCTCATTTCCAAAGTTTACCTGACATACATCTTACCAGAACGGTGAGTTAATTGGTATAATTAATAAAAATTCTAAGTTTTAAGTAACTTGAGACCTTCCCCTACCTGATATCCATATAAATGGTTGAGAATTATTTGTATATTTGCCATTCATATTTTCATATATATTACATTTGTATAATTAAGCCTTAGGCGCTTAATTAAATTCAGTAGATACCTGTTAATACAACTTAGGGACTTGTTAATACAGGTGACACATTTATAATAACTAAAATTTTTTTGTTTATTGAGACAAGGTCTCACGTATTCCAGGCTGGGCTCAAATTTGCTATATAATAGAAAAAGACTTAGGAACTTCTAATCTTATTGGCTACTCATTCCCAGTGCTGAGATTAGAGGCCTGTGTTACCATGTCAGTTTATGCAATGCTGGCAATTCAACACAGGACTTTGTGTGTTCAATCACACAACCCTGGCCCCTTCAGAGTTTATTGAAAACACCAAGTTCACATGACTCCCTCTAACACTGAATAATAAAGGTCTTGCCAAACAAAAGGATGTTTGCTCCTAGGTCTACAAACAGAAAAGACGGAATCTGTGGACAGAGGCTAGACTCACCCAGGGTGGGAGTTCACTGGGTTCTGTTTACAGAAATTGATACTTCAAATAACAATGGCCTTCTTGGGCGTTTCTACAGTATGGAGCTGTAAGGATAAATAAACACTTTAACGAACATTCATAAATATTTTTCCATTTCAGACAGCCCCTCCGTCTTCACAATCCCACAAACTAACCATTGTCCAGATAACTCAGAGACTCTGGTGTTTGCCTAACGGCAGACAAAAAATACTGAATGATTCCTGCTTTGGAGGCTTGAAATCATTACTTTTATTCTGAACTTTGACTAGCTCGTGCCATGACTGTTTGAGCTCATTGAATGAAAATGTCCACAGCTACAAAGATGTGGATACTAATTTATTCTCAAGGACCATGTCCAGTTCAAATGTATAGAGGCAGTCTGTGTCTTCTGGGGTACCACCATGCCTTTCCTCAGGTAAAATCAGAGCTGTGGCTGGAACAATGTCATCAGGACTCACTCAGTCCTGTCTAAGTCTTAGAGCGTTTTAGTTGTTTGTTTCATATTTTGTTTATTTATTTATTTTAAATTAGTTGGTTGTTTGAAAGTTAGATATTTTGAAGACTATTTTACTTTTTGAAAGTTACTTTGAAAGAATGTTGTCCCTCCTCAGCTCATGGGTGGCCCACATTCCCAGCTCTATCGTCTACTCTTCACAGCAGAGACTCTATGGAACCATGGCCAGGGCTCTCAGTACATCACAGTGTTGAAGACTTTTCCCACTATTCCGATCTCTCATACTGAAGATAGGAGAAACTGTAAGTTTGTGTCACTAGCCACTGGGGGTATGGAGCAACTTTCTTAAACTACGTTCTGCATCTACAGTAACTATTTCACGCACACAGTCACTATGGTGTCATTAGGGACCGTCCCCAGTAGAATCCATCTTCTGAACTCTCTTAATGCCTCCAAATGAGAACTCCTCATGAGAACCCCATTCTTTTCACCCCAACAGCTGCTATTCTCTCTTCCTCAGAAATATGTGACACTGGGAAGCTTGGACTATAGAATCACCCAGCACCTGTCTTTTTGTGACTTCATTTGTCTGTGCCCAGGGCAGGAGGCTTTGTTTTCCCCCTTTGTGGGTACATGTGCACTAATTTAATGAGATGCTTGACAACAAATGTTGGTGTTGTATTTTGATAAAGAAATAAGACACTCTGTAAAACAGCAATGATGAATCTTTGTTGGAAACATGCAAGAGAGGTATGTTTTCAGAAAGTCAGTTCAACAGCTGCCTGCACTTCTCTGCTTTAAAAAGAAAACACATTTTCTGTTATGTTCTATTCATATAATGCTGGGTACTAATATAGGGCCTCACTCATGCCTGACCAGCTCTCTACCACTGGTTTATATACCCATTCCTATAAAATATATACTGTGAAGTTTATACTTGTATTTAAGTAATTTTAAAGGTTGAAATTGTTTGCTCAACTTATTAGTAGAGATACATGATTGTGTGTACATTTTAAAGGTGAAAGACATGATTAAAAGGGATCAGCCATTATGAATCTAATTGTGTTTCCAACTTGTATTTATTAAATTATTGCCTGTAACTCTATATACAAATAAGACAAGTTACTACTAATCAAAAAGCTTTATAAAACTTCACAGAGTAGATTACTTAGATAAATTCCTAAAAATCTGACCATGGAAATGACTCATGGTTGGAATTGGTAATAAAGAATGCGCTCATTTGGGTAACATGCTAAACACATGCCTGGGGAATGACACTCCAGCTTGAGTAGGGCAGGCAATGGGGAAATGCTTCACCCCCAACACAAGGACTTCCTTTTACTCTCTGCTTTGTGTCCATTGGCTTAGATATCCTCCTGCCATGTTTTCACACTTCTTTCTTAGAATAATGCGAACATGGTGGCATCTTTACTTAAAATTGCACATTTTGCATTTGGCAAAGATAGATGACTTCCTTTTTTCTTACAAAAGCCTTTTGAGAAACCACAGACGTGTCAAAATATATAATTTCTTTTCCACATTTCCCAAATTTATTGCTAATATAAATCTTAAAAGTTTAAATTTTAGAAATAAAAATCAATTTATGTCCAAAAATTAGGTAGTGATTGGAATTGTTTATATTGATAAAATTATGGGTTCCTTAGAAAAGAATTAACCAAATGTCAGCCCCCACTTGACACACTTTAATTCATCAGTTACCAAGATATGTAACAGGAGAGAGTTTCTTTGTAAATTGTCTAGAGTGGTGCCACTAGAGTTTTTTGGTAGCCAAGGGCTCCTTGTTCCTCTGGCCTTTACCTACCAAGTTCTGGGATTTGGAATTCTATTTTCAGAGTTAAATTTCACAAACAAATAAAAAGATATGAAGAGGTTGGCACAACCTACCTACAAGAGTCAAAACTGATGGCCAGCAGGCTGGATCTGCATCCTCAGTGGTTCATCTGGATGTCTCCACCCGGAGGGAAGGTCTGCTCTAGCCTGTCTGTTTACCTCTCTTATATTGGTGCTTGGGCTGAACTGTCATGAGGATGGGCCCACTGCCAAACTTGGCTGCAAATACTATCCTATCAATATGTCAAATCTGCAGGTGTGACAGTTCAGTAGCCAGCAGTGTTTGCTTTGTGGTGAAAAAATTTAAACTCCCAGGAGATTGTGAACTTTCTATACAACTCATAAAGCTGTGAATCATGGGAATGGGAGAGAATCACTCAAGAGAAAAAAATGTAAATAAATGTCTTTGAAAGGGGATTGTGATTTCAAGTGTATGAACCATGAAGTCACATGATTCTGGTGTCATGTGTTCTGGCATTTTCTGCAAAGACTTCAGGAAAAATAGAAGATTAAACTGTCTGCCATTCAGTCCAGAACAATTATTGCACAGCAACTGAAATAAAATGAAGCTTGTGGAGGGATTGAGTTATAGTAATTTTTTGTGGGATTTTTTTTTGTTGTTGTGTTCAATTTGAGACAATTAAGGTTGTGTCATATGCACCTGTTTGTGTGCATCTGCAAGAGACTGTTATATTTTGGTTTATGTTTGCATGTTTGGGTCTGCACAGTAAAAATGTAATAATAACAAACAACAACAACTGTAATGACAGTGACAGCATCTCCAGGCTGTGTTCACATCTATGACACTTCACAGGTTGAATGTATCATGAATATATCTTTTTTATTGAAAAATTTTTATTATGTGAATTTCACAGCATGCACCCTGTTCCCTCTCATCTCCCACCTCCCCTCAGAGCCACCCTCCACCCTTGAAATCTGTCCCAGCATAAAAAATAAAATCATTGAGGAAGCTGCAGTGTGTCTCAGTTTGCCCCACAATATTCCTTTTGTCCACACATTTTGCTTGCAAATGACTCCTTGATCTGGTATGAGTCCTCTAGTTTCTACTACTTTGTCAATACTGGAACCTCATTGGAAGTCCTCTCAGATATGCTGTAACTGTCCTGTGTCATGAAGATCCTGCAGTCCTGGGTTGTGGAACTGACCTCTTCTTCCACTCCAGCAGTTTATCCATGAGGTAGATGTTGGGGTGGGCCATCTCAAAACCCTAGTTCTGGACCTGCAAACCCCACTTGCATGGCCAGTTCTACTATGGAAAGGTGCAGGGCCTGCTCTCCCGAGTGCTGCAGCATGTGAGGGGCACGGACAGTTCTTTTGCTCCTGTGCCAGATCTCCTGTTGACCAATGGTGGTGAGGGCAAAAGGGAAGGGAGGGGATCTCTCCCTTGCCAACACCACCACATAGCAGACAGAAGGCAGGGCTGGATCTCCCATACTCACTCCCTCAGGACTGGCTCACCCACAACCTCCATATCTAGGACCAGCTGTAATGTGCTGCCCAGGCAATGTGCAGGGCCTCCTGTCCCAAATGCTGTAGTATGTGAGGGGTAGGTACAGCTCTCTTGGTCTTGTGACCCCCAACTGGGGCAGATCTCACCCCAGGACTGGATCTTCACAACCCCCACATCCAGGGCCAGGTAGAGTTCTTCTAGTTTCTGGCTTGTTTCCTGTCCTGGGAGCCCATCTGGTGCTTGCCTGGTACTGGTCTGGTAGTCATCACAGGCCACTCCATGTGCCATAGCAGCCACATCTGCAATGCCTCTACAGGAAGGGTCATGAATGTATTTTGTGATGTTTGGCCATTTGCTTCCAATGTTTCTGATGCTGGCCTCCCTGGGCACTTGGATCCAAGCCTCACAACTTCTGAATTATCTACTGCCATATAGAAATCATAGAATCTACAACTGGAAACAGATAATTGGAAGTGACAAAACAATTTTTTTTATCATGGATTATGTGTGAGGGAAATGGACCTGATTTTTAAAAATGTAAGATAAATTGATGAACTACAACCCACATTTAATTGTACTTAAAGGAAAGCACAGGTTTTTACATTATTTATTATTTATTTACTTATCATATGAAACTGATCGCCATGTAGCTTAGTGTAGCTTAATAGGAAGCTATTAAACTAGTTTAGTAGCAGAGACTGGCCTTGAATCCTATAGGTTTCAGGCTCCTTTCCAAACCATCTTTAGGAAGTGACTAGCCACACAGAGGTCCACTCTTCAGTTGTTTTCTTCCTGGGTGTCCTAAGCAACAGCAGCCCAGGGGCTGAGTCCCAGTCCAAGGACACTGGTGGAGGACTAATGAGATACCTGGAGCTTGAGAGCTGGGAGGAGTGGAGAGGACAGACGCTGGAGAAGGGCAGCCAGGGAGGGTGGTGGTGAGGAACCTGGGCATTGTTGCCTAGAGACAGAAAGGACACTGTTTGGTGCCTGAACCCCAGAGGAATACCCATTGCCTGGAGAATGTAGAAGACGACTTTTCTCCTGGCAAGAGAAGGTGGGAGAGCCTGACCTCTCAGAGCAAGGCAAGGCCATGGCAGGTCACATGGAGCAGAAGTTCATTCAGGATGAGGCTCATCAGAACCAGATCTTGTGGAAAATATTCCTCAAAGAGCTATGAACACAGAAGCTGTACACACAGTACCTCGTGAATCCCCTGTGCAAGGATGAGGTGGTCCAAGAGGGTTCTGAGAGTGGGAGAGCAAGCATCCTCTGCCTCTAGAGTTCAGACATGTTGAGCTTTGATGCTCTCTCCCCATTTCACCCCAGGTATGAAAGACATGTTTGGTAGAAGTTAGGTCTCTTTAGTGAATTAGTATGCAGATTAGTTTAGCATCTGGCAGCACATAAGGAGGAGCTTGGTGTCCCTTTAACTTGCTGAAATGGACAAAGTCCAGTTGAGTCCAACACAAAATGCCTTGTTGAAGGGGCATGGCTAAGAAACCACACAAACCACAGATGATGTTGTTTGCCACAAGGACCTCTGGATATTGGGAGAGATCTTGCAGGCCCTGGAGATCACCAAGGATCACAAGATGATACAATATATAAACCAGAGAGCTTCCTCTTGCCCTCATGGCTGAGACATATGCTGGAGAAGTGCATAGCAAGTATGGCATATGCAAGCCTTTAGACCGCAATGGCCATAAACTGAGAGACAGAGTCTAAGAATAAAAGACTCTTTGCTGGAAGTCTGCCAGAGAAAGGCCTTTTGTGGCAAATAAGGCAGCCAGAAAAGACGGGTGGAGTTCAGAGGCTGCTGTGAGAAAGTAGGCCATGAAGCACACAGGCTGAGAAGACTATAGAAATGAGTCTCAGCTGATGGAGAAAGCCGAATTCAAGTTTAGCAGTTAAAATAGACTGGTCTCATAAACTGGCCACAATCCAGTGGTTGAAATAAACTGGCCATATGCCTTGGCAATGTTAGGACCAATGGACCTTGAAATTTGAAAAGGACTGCCTGCTGGTATTGTCGTAAATCAAGTTATCCTG
The DNA here is from genome assembly GCA_907164525.1 of Lophiomys imhausi. Taxonomy (NCBI): domain Eukaryota; kingdom Metazoa; phylum Chordata; class Mammalia; order Rodentia; family Muridae; genus Lophiomys; species Lophiomys imhausi. The sequence goes on along the minus strand of CAJQZJ010032020.1, from coordinate 10,110,049 downwards.
CACAGACTTATGCTAAGAATATTAGTATCCTTTTAAGAAAATTAAACTAAGGTTAATTAGGTGTTCTTAGATAAGTATTAGGGTGTTCTTAGATAAATATTAGGGTATTCTTAGATAGGTATTAGGATTTAGGTATTAGGTTATAGGATATAAGTGTTTTATAGGTGTTTGTTAAGCATTAATAAATATAAGTGTGCTAAATAAAAATGTTCTGTTGCAGACATTTCCAGAACTGAGTATTGCAAATGTAGAATAAACATAAACGAATTAAGAGGAAGTTTTTCATCTCAAACAATTGTGCAGGATTTTCATGTCTGCTTTTTGTTAGTAGTTTGGTTTCTTTTTAAAAAATATTTATTACTTCAGGTTACATCTCCATCACAGTGTCCTCTTTCCACCCCTCCCAGTCCTGCCCTCCCACCCTCTACCCCCTATCCCTTCCATCCTACTCCTCTGGAATGGAGTGTCTCTACATAACAGTCCCCTGCCCCAGTTCAGCAGACATATGAGGACCAAGAGCCTCCTCATACACTGGGGGCCTACAAGACAGCCCCACTAGGGCAAAGTGTCTCATTGACAGGAAGAAAAGTCAATGTTCATGTTCCATTTGGTGCATTGGTTGTAGTATAGTTATCCTGTACTATATGGCAAAAATCCAATTATGAGTGAATAGATGCCATGTGCATCCTTCTGAGTCTGGGTTAGCTCACTCAGGATGAGCTTCTCTAGTTCCATCCATTTGGTTGCAAATTGCAGGATTTCATTGTTTCTGATGGCTGAGTAGTATTCCACTGTGTAGATGTACCACAGTTTTTTAATCCATTCCTCGGTTGAGGGACATCTGGGTTGTTTCCAGTTTCTAGCTATTACAAATAAGGCTGTTATGAACATAGATGAGGAAACTTCCTTGTGATTTGGTGAGGAATCATTTGGGTGTATACCCAGAAGTGATATGCCTGGGTCTTGAGGTAGAGCTATTCCAAATTTTCTAAGATATTGCCAGACTGATCCATAGTGGTTGTACAAGCCTGCACTCCCACCAGCAATGGAGGAGTGTTCCCTTTTCTGCACAACCTTGCCAGCATGTGCTGTCATTTGAGCTTTTGATCTTAGCTATTCTGACAGGTGTGAAATGGAATCTCATAGTCATCTTGAGTTGCAATTCTCTGATGATTAAGGATGCTGAGTATTTCTTCAAGTGTCTCTCAGCCATTAGTGATTCTTCCTTTGTGAATTCTCTGTTTAGCTCTGTTCCCCATTTTTGATTGTATTATTTGGTTTCTTGGCATTTAATTTCTTGAGTTCTTTGTAAATTTTAGATATTAGCCCTCTGTGAGATGTGGGGTAGGTGAAGAGAAAGTGGGGAAAACCCTCGAACTCATTGCCATAGGTGACAACTTCCTGAACTGAACACCAACAGCTCAGGATCTAAGACCAACAATCAATAAATGGGACCTCATGAAACTGAAAAGCTTCTGTAAGGCAAAAGACACTGTCATTTGAACAAAATGGCAACCTACAGATTGGAAAAAAAAATTTTCACAAATGCCACATTTGACAGTAGTTTGGTTTCTTTTTAATACACCTAAGGGGTTTTGTCCTTATATGGTTTGATTTTATTATTGTTTTGACTTCTTTCCACAGACCTCCTTAAGACTCAGAAATGGTGGGCTACAAGGCATGGAGCTTGACACCTCCCTCATTCTCAGCCTGCCAAAGCCATCATTCCTCCTGGCCTCCTACTGTCTCTCTCTTGTGTGACTCATGGGGCTCTGTAAACAGAACTCCAGATTCACTTCCTACCACTTCCCAGTAGCTTTCCCTGGAGCAGCTCAAGGTGCCTGACTAGCTGAACCTTTTCCCATCCTCTGCTGCTCTTCTGGCCAGTTTAACCATCCTGCTCCCCTAGGCTAGCTGAGGAGTCATCCCACACCACTCCATCTCACTGTGCATATTTGTTACCCACCCCCCACAGTTCTTCTCATTAACATCTGTGCAGCCCAGTGAAAAGTCATGCTCAAGGCAGCCCCTCTACCCATGCAGGCCATTTCATTCTC
>CAJQZJ010032020.1:10039221-10057874 GCA_907164525.1 Lophiomys imhausi | reverse complement strand
CACACACACACACACACACGCACACACGCACACACACACACACACACGCACACACATGCAACAAGTATAATGTATTAAAAAACTTAAGCCAAGACCTATGTGTATGGAGATAGTCTTTGTCCTGGAAGGTGAATTCTCCTGCCTCAAGGCCCCTGTAGCAGCCCGTCTCCACTCTTGGAGTTTCTGCCATGAGTCCTAACTCTATGTCTCATCATAAAATCTGTGTGTTCCAGATTTCATACAGGGGACTCGTAAAGCCCCAGAGTAACATAACTAACACAACTAACTCATCTACTGATGAATATTTCTAAAAGCTGAGAGTTGGTAGTCTAAGGTTTCTGGTCTTAGTATGGTAGAATTTTTCTTCAGTTGCAGGAATATAAAGTGAAGATTCAAGGGTTTGGCTTCTTCAGCTTGGATAGATGTACTTCTGATTAATTTCCAGATAAAAACTGACCCTTTACACCCTTTTAAATATTAGATTCATTATGGTCAGAATTAGTAAAATAATAGTATGTGCCTCTTTTTAGGGCTTCTTAAAAAACTTTTATGTGTGTGTGCGCGGGCACGCGCGCACATGCAGTGCCCTAAAAAACCAAAAGAAATATAAGACTCCTTGGAATTTCAGTTCCACGGAAATTGTGAGCCACCCAGCATGTGGGCTGGGAGATGAACTAAACACAGGCTTCACTGGAAACCCAGTAGGGGGCTGAGGCCCAATAGAGAGATTTCTCAACTGAGTATTCTCACAGATTCACATCTCCTCTGGCTGGACCGGAGAGAGCAGTCCCTGGGCTCTGTGAGCTGGCCACCACCTATGGATGTCATCCTGGTCCCCTTTCAGCATCTTTCCTGAATATCATCACATCCTCAGGAATTTTTGTCTGATCCTGTCTCTTCAGTAGACTTTTGAATACCTTGTCCCTTTGTTCAACAAAACACAAGGATGAGCATATGAATAACATTTCATCCTATGAATTGTGGTAGGATTAGTGTTAGCATATATAGCATAGGGAACTTGGAATAAGGCTGGACTTTTAAGATAAAAGACTTACATCCGAAGTGACAGGTCCTTGGGAACTCGCCAAGGACCAGGACCTCTTTGATATTAGGGGTAGGGGCAGGACATGCCCCCTGAGGTGCCCACCCTCCGGAGGTCTGCTGTCATTTCACAGCTCTCTGCGAAAAGCATCTGAATGACATGCTCTGAGGCACCTGCCCACATCTTCGGATCGCCTGTGATTTCACGCCCCTCTGCAAAAAGCTTTTTTGAAAGAGACTGAGCCCAGGGACCTAACTTTAAAAGGGCACAAAAGCTTCTGCCAACAGGTGAAGATATATAAGGCAGGATTCACATGGATGCTGGGCGGACTCTCTGTCCTGTTCCTGAGTTATTCAACAACAGTTTCCTCTACTGGCGGAAAAACACGCATCACAATCTCACTGGAAAGTTTCACCCTCTGATATTGACCCATTTCGGGTCTGGAGAGGAGACGGATTCTCCCTGAGATTCCTGAGTGCTTAGAGGCGGAGCTCCAGGACTTCGGGCCTTTGCAGGCCTTAAGCATCTGAATAGGTGAGCCGCCTGGGAAACTTTCATATGTTAACTGGTTTTAAGACTACAAAGGCAAGGAAGGAAATTCAGAGACTTTAAAACTGGAAAATTGTATGAAGACCAGCCATCCATCAGGAGAAAAATATCCTTCTGAGAAACCTTAGGTTAATGTTAAATGCTTGTACTATAGGTACTAAGAAGTTTTAGGTGCTAGGTTTCAGAGTTAGGGTTTGGGTTTAGGATTTAGGAATTTTATAGACAATTGTTAGGTAATTGTTAAATATTAATAAATATATGTGTGATAAATAAAAATTTACTGTTACAATGAATGGTAGTTGTGGGGGAGAAAAAGGAAGCTTCTAACTTTTCCATCATAGAAACTTTTATATTTATAAGTATTAGAGACACTGCAATGTAGCTGTCTTAGGAAGGGTAACATGCCCCACAACCTAGTGCTTTTACAAAACACTGATCTTTATATCCTCCTAGATTTTTTTCACAACCAGATCTAAATGGACTCTTCAGTCCACAAGGCTTTTTGCAAAAGTCCATTGCAAAAATCACATTTATCTTGCACAAATATACATCATCCCATATGCCTCCTCAGGGCTCCCATGACCTCTTTGTTCCTCAGGCTATAGATAAATGGGTTCAGAACAGGGGTGACGATTGAGTAGAGCACGGCCATTAACTTGTCCCTCTCAGGGGAACGCAAGGAGTGTGGCTGGGTGTAAGTGGAGAGACCAGTGGAAAAGAACAGGCTGGCCACGGTCAGGTGGGAGGAGCAGGTGGACACAGCTCTACCCTGTCCCTTCCCTGAACCCATCTGGAACACAACAACCAACACTCGAGCATAGGAAACTAGGATGGCCAGGAATGGTAACAGCAGAATGACAAGGCCACTCATGAGGATTGTGTGCTCATATTGGGATGTGTCTTCACACACAAGTGACAGGAGAGATGGAATCTCACAGAAAAAGTGGTTTACAATCTTAGATCCACAGAATGGAAGTTGAAATGCATACAGCGTGTGCACTAATGCACTGATGGAGCTACCGCTCCAGGCACAGGCGACCATGGAGCAGCAGATCTTCCTGCTCATGAGCACAGGGTAGTGCAGGGGTCGGCAGATGGCTATATACCTGTCATAGGACATGAAGCCTAGTAGGAGGGCTTCAGACCCACCCAAGGTCAGAAACATAAAGGTTTGTATCTCACAGCCCAAAAAGGAGATGGTCTTGGTGTCTGACAGGAAGTTAGCTGCCATCTTGGGCATGGTGGTGGAGATGTACATCATGTCGATGATGGAGAGTTGGCTGAGGAGGAAGTACATGGGGGTGTGGAGTCTTGTGTCCAGCCTGATGAGGTGGACTAGCGTGGTGTTGCCTATCAGAGCTACTGCAAATAGGGCAGCGATGACTGCAAAGAGGAAGGTGTCCATCTGGCCATCCTGGAAGAGGCCAACCAAGATGAAATCTGTTCCCCAGCTGTGGTTTCCTGTCTCCATGGCTTAGACTGAACCATCAAAGCAGACAGTTTGGAGAGGGCATGGTCTGACGAGGTTTGCCTTTGGGGAGAAAGAAAATGGCTAGTATTGCATGGCATCTATTTCCTGGAACAGCTGTAATGCAATCTCTCTTCATTCCTGTATATGAAGCTTTCATTTGTTGAAAAATAGTCCTTTTAGTTATTTTTATTCATTCTAATTTTGCACAAGAGGTAATAGTTACACATATTACTGTAAGACTTTTTGTATCAATGGGTGCATGGAGAAGGCATGAATTCAATCAGTGGATCCCCTTCCCTTCTGGTCATTTCTCATGTTTGAAGTCACCAAGCTCTTCCCTCTCAAGGTCTTTGTAAATTACAAGGAGGAAAATAGAAACTAAGTTTTTCAGGATTGCCAAATTAAAATGCAAACAATAAATTAATTTGTTGTACTCCTCTTAGCAGATTCTGTAGGTTGAGGAACTGGAGCTTAGGTCCTCGCCAGTGAAAACATGCTCTCGGTTCTAACGTATTGGCTAAGTTAGCAGGACTGAGTTGATCAACTACGGTGCAATTTTTAATAATTTTTATTCCTCCTCTCATTTTAATCACAACAGGAATTAAGGTATTTGTAGTATCTGCATAGAATTTTGCAATCCTTATGAGTTAAAATTAACTTATTCCTGTAAGCTTAACAGGTGAAAGAGGTAGGATGACATAAATAAATTAGTTGGAGTTGGAAGGATGGCCCAGTGGATAAGAGCACTGGCTGTTCTTTCAGAGGACCCAGGTTCAAGTCCCAGAACATACATGGCATTTCATAACTGTCTGCAACTCCTGTTCTGGAGAATCTAATCCTTTATTCCGGCTTCTGTGGGTACTAGGGACACATTGATGCACAAACATACATACAAACCAAATGTCCATACACAGAAAATAAAAGAAAGTAAAATAAAAATCAATTGACTGAAATTGACTTGGGATTTTTTTTAATCTTTGAGATACTGTGCAAATATAGTTAAATAAAAAGTACAGAACTGAAATTTTTGTTTTGGGCTGCCGCAAAGCCTGGCTTCTCTAGATTTGCAGGAGGAATGATGCCCTGGTAACAACTGATTCTAAATACTTGATGAAATCGTCTGAAATTGTTTTGTTTCTTGGCCTTTATTTGACCTTGACTATCTGACCATGGACAGTAATCATTCCTGAAACACAAAGACAATGGAAATATTACAATGAGACTGAAATGTTTTACTGTTTTGAAAATTGAATGGTGAGGGGAAAAAAGACTGCATGCATTAAGTAGGCTGACTGTATGAGTTGGAATTTTTAAAGTAGCAGATTTTTTTTTGTGTGTGTGTTTGTTTTTTTGAGACATGGTTTCTCTTCGTAAGAGCCCTGACTGTCCTGGACTCACTTTGTAGACCAGGGTGGCCTTGAACTCACAGAGATCTGCTTGCCTCTGCCTCCCAAGTGCTGGGATTAAAGGCATAAGCTACCACTAAAGTGCTCCTGCATAAAATAACACAATTTTATCTCACATTTTTTTTTTGCAATAGCCTAAAACACTTTACATTACTAACACACACCTAATTCTATGTAGGTTGTATTTTAATATGACTATAGTAACAGCAACTTCTCTATTACAATCACTGTACATACAGCCTGGATGTAGCATAGACAGATTCCATGACAGCAGATGGTTTTGTTAGTAATAGACCTCAACTTCAAGATTACAAATTTCATGGTGTGATGTAAAAACTCATAAAAATTCAGAAAGAATAATCTGGGCAAAGGGACAGGAAAATTGTTGGCAAGAGGCTAACACAGAAAATTTGTCTGTAGGGTTTTATGGAAGAGATAAAAAGGTATATACAGTTGTGAGAGAATTTTATCTTGAAATATACATACTATTCATAATAGGGCATGGGCATTATGATGTCACAGTACAGTGCCGAGCTGTTACAGAGAGCAAAGAAAATTGCCTAGTGCTTAGGGTGAGTTGGCCAACACAGGTTGGACTCTACGTTTTTGCTGTTTATTTATTTATTTTTTTTTCAATTTTTCTTTTTAATAGAATGAATATGAAGTGGGGTAGGTACGGGAGAGGAGATGAGTAAGGTAGTTTCAGAAGATCTGAGAGGAATTGGGGGAGGTGAAAAAATTATAAAAGGATAATACATGAAATTCCAAACAATAAATAAAAACATAAAGAAAACTGTTCTTAAAATGACAAAAAGAAAATGGAATAGAGTTTTCAAATATCTGCAATGATCATGCCATCCATGAAATATATACATGGTGAAAAAATATCCTAAAGAGAATGAAGTGAAAATTAAGATAAGTTATATGTGTGTGTATATATATATATATATATGTGTGTGACTGTGTCTCTGTGTGTATGTATGAGTGTATCTGTGTGTGAGTGTGTCTCTGTATGTGTGTGTCTGTGTGTCTCTGTGTGTGTGTCTGTGTGTGTGTGAGTGTGAGTGTGTGTGAGTGTGTCTGTGTGTGTGTGTCTGTGTGTGTGAGTGTGTCTCTGTGTCTCTCTCTGTGTGAGTGTTGTGTGTGTGTGTGTGTGTGTGTGTGTGTGTATGTATTCAGAAAATGAGGACTTAACGACCTGAGTAACTGGAACAGAAGTTGTAAATAAGTCACACATGAAAAACAAAATAGAAGGCTATAAAATGGTTTGCACAAAAGTGCATCATTGGTTGAATAAAATAATATCTTTAATCCCAACACTCAGAGCAAGGCAGATCTCTGTGAGTTCCAGATCAGCCTGCTCTACATAGTGAGACCCTGAATAAAAACCATCATCATCATCACATGAAATTATCAAGAAAAAATATGTTGATAATATAGTCAGTGGGGTACTGGATATCTTTTCTTAATGCACTTGGATTGTCTATCTTAGCTTTCATCGTTTAATACCTTAGTGACTGACAGGTTCATATTTCTAATAAAAACTTGGTAACATTTCCTAAGTCCATACTTCTGAGAACAAAATGAGTCTGTGATACAGAGGGGTCAAATGAGGCTGCTTTCTGAGAACAATCTGGAATACTGGATACTACCTTACAAAGAAGCTTTGTAGGTAGTGAGTTAATGCTACCTGCTCACAACCCAGCTCTGAGCACTAGTGACAGATTTTTGTATGCAAACCTAGACATATGTGTACAGTTACAAAGTCTGTTGCTCACAGCAAGCAGTACAGCATGTTACAGGACTGTGAATGTGAAATAGTCACAGCAAACCCCAGAGAACCTTAGAGGTCCTTTCTGGTCTGTGTTTGTGAGTTTCCCTTGGCTGTGGAATTTAAACCATGCTTCCCCACCACTCCTCTCACCAAGAAGAAATACTGAACTATTCACAGCTTTCTGATTGTTCCTATATTGATAGTGATAACATTCTCCCATTGTCCTCAGTCTCTGAGAGTCATCCCCAGCTCAGGCTTTGTCAAGATCATGATGTCTGTCACTGATAAGAGTGTGGGTTTTCAGGCTGCTTTCCATGCCTGTGTGTGTGTGTGTGTGTGTGTGTGTGTGTGTGTGTGTGTGTGTGTGTAAGTGTGTCTGTGTGTGTGAGTGTATGTGTGTGTGAGTGTGTGTGTGTGTAAGTGTGTGTGTGTGTAAGTGTGTGTGTGTGTGTGTGTGTGTGTGTGTGTGTGTGTGTGTTGCTAGGGCTTTTCTGAATCACTTGCTGCATTTGACCTTGGTTTTCTGATCCAAGGTCTTCTTGTGTGACCCAGGCTAGGCTGGATCTTGATGTGTAACCTACACATGCCTTGAACCTGCAATCCTGTTGTCTATGCTTTCGGAGTGCTCTGATCAGAGGCCTGCACCAAGATGCCCTGTATGCTCTGACTTGGATCATCAGGAATATTAGAGACACTCAGAGACCATCAGCCCTTACATGTTCTAAAGCCTCCAGAGCTGGAGAAGCCACATTTGCCATACCCTTCCTTTCATCACAAATAAGGGCAGAATTATCCTCAGTGTGTTGTGAATCACCACATCAGGTTTTTTCACCTCTGAGGACAAAATACAGACCCTATAAGAAGCAGCAGCAGCAGAGACTCCTGAAACATTCCCTCCAGATTCTGAAGGCTTGAACTTTAGGCCATTGCAATTACAGCATCTTTCAGAAGTTGTCATTTCCTTTGTGTAGGATGGCATGTCCCAAGCAGCCTGGAGCAGCAGGCATACCCCAAGTTCCTCACTCCTAACAGATTCATGACACAATCACCTCTTTTACCAGAACAGAGTCTGAGAAAAGGATAATTTAAATTTGTTGACACAATTTTGTGTAGCTCAACTGATTTTGGAATACCTGTAACTGATTTTGGAATACCTGTAACTGATTTTGGAATACCTGTAACTGATTTTGGAATACTATGTAACCAAGCATAAAATCATAAGCTTGTCATCCTCCTGCCTCTGCCTCCCACGTGCTGGGATTACAAGTGTGTGCCACCACATCCCATTATGCAATGCTGGATGACAAACCCAAGGCTTTGTGCAGGGTAGGCGAACACTGCTACAGTTGAACCAAATCCCTAGTCCTGCATGGATTAACTGAAATCAACACAGAATGAGTTAGCCACTTGCGATTTAACATACATCAAGTTAACACATTATAACTCAGTAATTAATAAATTAAAATCACAATGAATTCAAAATACACTGGTAAGTAGCACCTAACACCACATTCACCATCCTGTTAAGGTCAAAGCAGTGTCCTCCCCACAGGTCTAGGGTGGTGATGCAGATTCTCCTGCGAGGTCACAGCTGAGGCCAGCAGCGTGAGTTCGGCCCCATACAGTCTTGTTCATTTGAACTGCACTGCCAGACAATCCCAGAACTTTTGGAGAGGGAGGAGATGATTCAGCATGTTTCCTGACCATCATTGACTCAGCTAGTTTACTATCAACAAAAGAGCAGCAGTGGCTTGGAGGTGTCTCCACTACAGTGCCGCCTCGCCTTGTACAGCCTCAGCCTCACACAGGTCTGCGTCACTGGCCTGCATGGTAAGTATGAATTCTGAATACTGATAAATCAGGTATTCCATCATGGCATGATTTAACCATGTCAAGTAATTCATTAAGGTGCCCAGGACCTGGACAAATGTGTGGAACTATAGAACCAGGGACAGGAAAATAGCTGTTTCTTTGCTATGAAAGAAAAAAAATTAATGAAGAATTAAATGTACTATACAATATACAGATATTTATTCTATGCAGTGAATTAAAGTCTTTGAAATATTTTAAAAATATTTCAAAATCCTAATTGAATCTCCTGCATATCAGGAATATTGGGGACTGTAATTACATGATAACTGTTGTTTCAAAACCTGAGGTCAAGACATGAAAGAGATGTGTTTCCATCCCCTAAGAAAGAACCCCTTGCCTCTTCCAGGTCCTGCTCCCTCAGGTACAGAATTGGCTGGACTACCATAGCTGTGTCCTCTTGATGGAACACTGAGCTCAAACCTTTGTCCTTAAAACCATGATATGGTTATACTCTTCAGAGCACTAAGTAACTCAGTTCACACACCGTGATAATGCAGATACTTTAAAGGTAATACCTGGAAATTCTTCTAGCCTGGAATAAATCTAAACCAGAACATGAGCTTACAAGGAAAGGATGCAGTGTGTTGTACAGGGTGATGGCCGTCAGACATACCTGAACCAGCAGGGCAGGACTAGTTGTGTCTTCTCAATAATTCTCAATGAGTTCTGCTTCACTTCAATCTCACTGACCCTAGGGCTCCATGACAGCTGAAGGAATGAGCTGGGAACCAACCTTCTGGTCTTCACCCACATGAGCCTTGAACATGGCAGATAACGATGGGCCTTTTCCTCCAGATTTCTAGGTTGATGGGTTGTCTGTTATTTCCTAGGATAACCCAGTCAATGATAACTCAACTGTGGTATGTACAGCCTCTTTGTTATAGATAAATGTTCTCTCTAGGACGTGCACAGGGAAACAGACCTGCAAAGGCAAGTGCAGAGAGTTGTTTCCTGAAAGTTCACCCTCACTGAGAGATGGTCATCCAAGAGTACAGCTATGCCTTCCTCAATGACCTTTTAAATGAAATCATGATATTTGTGATCATTGTTACTGAAGGGACATAGGAAAGGAGAGTGGCGTGCTCTGAGGGATGCCTCCACCTAAGCTGAGTATGTGAGGAAGAAAGTTCACACTCCTAAGGCTCTCATCTCAGTCATAGCTTAGGAACCATGACTACTCTGTGAATTTGGTAATTGCTGCTTTTGCCTTATCTAAATAAACCTTCAGGCAGCATTAAAACTTCAGTGGGAAGTAGAATTTAAATAAAACCGCTGTCATTCATCTCATCCTCTCAAATGCTTTGAATGTCTCCAAAGACCTGGCTACCTAATGAAGGTTGGAACTCAAAGGGTTTCTGTGTCAGTCCTTCTGGGAAAACTAGTCTCTTGTCCACAATTAAACACACTGTGTTCCAGAGATACATTTCATTAGAGCTGGTGTTTGAATTTTATTTGAGAAAAGGATTTAAAGATGTAACCTGAAGTAATAAATAAAAAAAAACAAAATAGAATTCAGAATTAATGCTCCAAAGTTTTGTTCAAATTAGAAAAAGTCACAATTGAAAGTTTAAAGTCCTTATGGTTTTGTTATAAATGTGAGATACTGCTCTTAAGTAACAAACTGAAATGTGTAGATTTTGGGAGAATAACACAAAGCCACAATATAATATTTTAGGAGTTGGATAATCCAGGCTTTGGTGTGTTTCAGATATTATCTGAAAGTCAGCTTGATGGCTGAGGTAGAGGCATAATTCCCATAGTCCCAGGGACATTCAAACATGCTAATAGTTCATGTATCCCATGATGAAGAAATTAGATTGTTTCCAAGTGCCCTCTTAGTCTCTATCTGCTGCAGCAAAGTTTATTGAATTTCAGGGAATTGCAGTGAGATTGGATAGAATGAATTTCCTTGAGCACTGAGGTGACATTAGTGATCCTTTGCTCAGGTGGAAAATGATAAAGAAGCAGGACCTGGGCAGAGTGACGACCGGAGTTGGGATCAAGAGGAAGCCTATGTGGGCTCACCCTGTCTTATTGGCAGTTAGCTCCTATGTTCCTAGTAAATGCACATGGTTTTTATTTTTTCCTTTCACTATAGCATATGCTATTAATCAATTCGGACCATATCTCTCTCCATTTTCTATACAATGCTTTATCACAGTGTCCATGGCAGGAATCTTTGATTTCAGTGAATGCTAACCAAGAGTTTGCATTGCAAGGAAATTTATGCTGAAGGTATTTCTAGAATGTGAAAAGACAGATGTATAGCTTTGGATTTTATCTCAAGAAGCAGAAAACAAAATCAAGTATGGTCTGAGGATTCCCACCACCCACCATGGGAAAAGTCCTAGGAAGTACAGAAGGGATTTGGTAATACTACAGAAGAAAATATTCAGTCACAAAACCATAGACTGGTGAAGTGGCTAAGCAGAGTTAGGGCAACCAAGAAGAGCCATAGTGGCATCTCAGCACCCATGTATGAAGCTTGGTATCCTGCTCTCATATGTAACCCCAGCTCCTAGCTGGGCAGATACACGAAGATTACTGAGGCTTGTCGGTCTCCAGTTTAGCTGAGAAAACATGAGCTCCAGGTTCAGGGAGAGTCTCTGCCTCAAAATAATAAGTGGAGAGTGATAGAAGAGGATATATGACTCCATCTTCTGTTCTCTCTCTCTCTCTCTCTCTCTCTCTCTCTCTCTCTCTCTCTCTCTCTCTGTGTGTGTGTGTGTGTGTGTGTGTTTAGAGTTACATGTCCCTCCCCCAACATGTCTACATAAATACAGAGAGAGAGACAGACACATATACACTAAATAAGTAAATACATAAATAATACCTCCCCAAACAATAAACTTTTGTGAGAATAAACAACATCACTATAGCAAAATAAAATTACTTGGAAAAAAAACTCTTCCCAAAGGAATGACAAACAGCATGAGTAACTTGATTCATAGTTGAAAATACCTGAAAGTAAAGTTTCTATAATTCTCCATCAAAATCCATTTGGTAATCCATATATATCATATATATGATATATAAAACCTTGTTGTTGTGGTAAAATTTCCTAACAAGGCAGCCTAAGGGAGAAAGTGTATATTGACTCACAGCTCCAGAAGGATGTGGACCATCAAGTTGGGAAAGATGTGGCAGCAGACAGAGAAGGCATGGTGATATGGGCAGAAGGCTGCATGCAGGAAGCAAAGCAGAGAACAGGAAGTGGGCCAAGTTACAAAAGCCCACAGCCCATCCAGTGACCCACTTCTTCCAGTGAGGACCTTCCTCATGAACAGTCCACAGCCTTTTGAAACAGCACCACCAGCTGGGGACCAGGAGCTCAGACACATGAGCCTTTGGGCAATATTCCATATTCAAACCTCCACATTCCAGGCCTGGTCTTCAAAAGTTGTCTCTTGATGCAACGTGTGTTTTGCTCAGCTTCAAACATCCCCACTGTCTTTAACAGTCTCCAAACTGTTCAAAAGTCCAAAGTCCAGTCTCTCTTCTGAGACTTAAGGCAATTTCTTAAATGTGGCTCCCTATTAAAAGAAACAATAAAAAGCCACGTTAATATCTCTAATGTATAATAGTATATAATGCATGTTCCCCATGTAAAGGAGAGGAATGAAGGTATAGTAAGGAAAGACCAGACCACAGCAAGATCAAATTCCAGCAGGGTAAACATCAATCTCTGCAGTTCCATGTGTGGCATCTAGGATTCGAATCCTCTCAGTTCCAAAGGTTTAGGTAGCCCCAGTGTTCCAGCTTGGTGTCTGTAGCACACATAACTTCCGTCTTCATCCTGCCCCCCACCATGTCCAAAGTTGGTCTTGGCAGATGTTCTACAATTCTGGCATCTCCAATGACCAGGGGTCTTCATTAGTCTAGGCTTCACCTTCACAGCTTCATGCAGGCACTTCGACCTTGCCACACATTGCGTGACTTCAGCTGCTCTCCATGCCACCTCCCCCCACATCCTCCATCTTCCATGCCTTCAAATCCAGTTCCAAGTGGGTAGTTCTGCCAAGTTCTGCTGCCAGCTTTGCACAGAGCCTGCCCACAGCACTCCCACCTGACAGCAGCTGCATCAGTACTGACCCTGGGGAACATCTCTGAGGCAGTTGCTTTCAAAGAGCAGGGCCTCAGTTCAGACTTTCTGTTTTCATGTAAATTTGCATCTTTACAAGTTGGATCCTTTGGTAGGTAGGGCTTTGACATCAAGATACTTTTTTCTATTGTCACTGTGCCAGGCACCAAGCTGCTCTTTCTTGGCACTAAAATTGTTAATAATTACAGCTGCTTACTGTGTGTACTCTTTGTCTAAACTTTAAGCTCGCTCTCACATCTTTCCTCTGCCAAACCAATTAGTCCGTTATCTTTACATTTACCCTCACTCAAGTTCTCAGGACACTGGCAGAATAAAGCATATTCTCAGCCAAAATATCACATGAATGGCAGGGACCTAGTTCCTGGTAGAATCCTTGCTCTCTTCTGAAATCTCATAAGCCAGGTGTTCACTGGCCATATTTCATTAACATTCTTGTGCTTCCACAAGAATTCTGCACTAAGTTGGTTTTAGCACAATAGAGCTTTTCTATCCTACAGAACTAAATTCTCTATTCCAGCCACAAGACACTCCCAAAGTCCCAAGAACCACTTGGTCAGGTTTCTCCCAGCAACAGCTCTGCCACTTGGTACCAATTTCTGTCTTGGTTTCTTTTTCTAGTACTGTGATAAATACCTGATGGAAGCCACTGGAAGGAGGGAGCTGCTTTGGTTTGCAGTACCAGAGGAATACAGCCATCAAGATGGAAAAGACTGGTGGCAAGCAGGGAAGGTATGGTGGTAAGGGCAGGAGGCTAGTGGCCACATGGCATCTGTGCTCTCACAGAGCACAGAACCAGAATTAGGGCCAGGGTACCCATCCTCAAGGCCCATACCCTTAGCCACCCACTTCACTGAGACTCTAAATTAGAAAGGCTCCAAATCTCCCCTTTGCCATGGGGGGCCAAGTGTTCAAATGTAGAAATCTATAGGGACTGGTCACCCTCAAATCACAACAGTGGGGGACATATGAGTTGAGATTTGAAGATCCTTTGCAACCCTAGTCTTTCACTTTTGAGTGAGTTTATGGATTACACTAAACTACAAGAAAATAAAATAGCAAAAGTAAGACATTCATGGATGATGCAATTCACTTTTATTATGGCCAAGAAGAGATGTTTCTATGTGTCATTAAAATCACTACTCCAATTATTGGCATCAATTACAAAGAAACAATAATAAATCTCTATAATATTATCACATCATATATTGTTTTATTATTTTAATTCAATATAAGTTTGGATGTGGATGGAGCTATGTGTACATAAGTACTGGCGCCCCTAGAGGCCAGAGGCCTCTGATTCCCTGGAGTTGGAGTTATAGAATTGATCTCAAATCCTCTGGAAGAACAGCCACTGCTATTAACTGCTGTGACACCTCTCTAGTCCCACAATATATCTGTTTTAACACTAAGAATTACTGGTCATGTTACTTACACTAAGTGCATAGAAGTTTTCATTTATTGGTTCTTGGAATGCATGACAAAGACTTGAGTATTTTCAGAATACAAGGGCACTGGAGAGGTTAAGAGCACTGACTGCTCCTCCAGAGGACCCACGTTGGATTCGTAGCATACGTGTGGTGGCTCACAAGCATCTGTAACTTCAAATTAAAACACAAATAAAGCCAGTGATTGTTTTTAAAAAACAATCTGTGCATGCTGGCACATACTTTTTTTTAATAATTTATTTTTTATTTCTTCAAGTTACATCTCAATCACAATCCCCTCCCTACTCCCCGCTCCAGTCCCATCCACCCTCCTCCCCCCTCAACCCTCCATCCTCTTCCCTTCTTTTTTTTTTTTTTTTTTAGTTTAAGGTATTTCTTTTTTCCCCCCAACAGCTCTCCCTTTCAGTCCAACAAATGGTTCTTTTTCTTATAACTATAAATACAATATAAAACAACAGAAATAAATAGGCCACAATTATAAGAGTAATATGGCTTAGCATACATTCCCAATGTCCAGTCCATATGTATTTGGCACCTGACTTTAACATTCTACTACCTAACCATCTCCATGAGTTTAAAGTTCTATATCTAACTCAGCTTTCATACTAACTTGCCTCATAATTTTAAAAATATCTTCTTAGATCCAGAACACCCTCTTGATTCCTAAACAACTCAAAATATAACTATGAGACTTTAGCTATCTATTCTTCAACCACCTCAGAGACCTGAGAGGGATAAATATATCTGATTATATAGGAAGTGCAGGGCCTGCAGCTTCCAAAACTAAGAAATGACATACCAGTGGCTGCCTGGACAGTTCCCATTTTCTCTCCATACATTACAGCATCAATCTTCAGCCATTTGGCCCCATTTCTCTGACAGACATTGATTGTAGAGCAGGATTATGAAGGACTTACCTACCCTGTCTTGGCAGAGCTAGGCTGTCGACTTATCTGCTTCCAAGTTTTGTCCTTTTTGGACAGAAGTCTGTCTAACAGTTGAAGCAAGGGGTTTTTCTTGGCTGGCACATACTTTTAATCACAGTACTTGGAAGGCAGAGGCAGGAGCGTCTCTGTGAGTTTGAAGGTGTTCTGGTCTACATAGAGAGCTTCAGAATATCCAGAATTACATAGAAAGACCATATGTACATATATATATGTGTGTATGAATATGTATATATGCATATACTTATTTTTTCTTAAAAAGATATTCAGGAAAGTTTCTTGAAATAACATTAATGCTCTCATCATTTATTGTATATTAACCATGGACAAAATACAGAAATTGTCTATGAATTTCTAAAGCATTCTGTGTTGGTTTATCTAAATGTCCTTATCATAAGTTAGCACAGCTCCTGGGAAATCGACATAAAGGTGCTTGTGGAAAGAGACAGGGCATACTGACAGACAGATCCATTGATAATGTTTAGTGAATATTGGGAAAAGGTGTCAACAAATAGGTGTCAGTAAGACATCATTAAACAGCTTAGGAGAGCCTGGAAATCTTGTTAATGTGACAATAGTCACATAAGCATCAAAGCAAACATTAGCTAATCTCCTTCCCCATTTCTTTCAGAATTGTCCTAATACGACACAGTGTAAAAACAGGAACACATTCTTATATTATAGTTGTACCTGCAAAGGAAAGCTAATGAAAGAGTCCCAATTTATGTAAAATATCTGCGCACATACAGCTGTACTCATAAACTGCAGAAAGAGCAGCCAGAGCAAGAGGTAGGCGAGTGCATAGAAGGCAACTGTACTAATTCCCACAGTCTGAGAAGCCATGGTGCCTTGCATCAGAGCACAAGGTGGTAAAGTTCCTTGGAAAGTAAACCCATGCTGACAGGAAGCCAGAAATCACAGGGCCAAGGACAAAGCCCTCCCATCTCTTTCAGAACCAACATTCAGATTCAAAGCATCAATTCATGCAACACTGAGTGGACAAAGTTTGGTGTTCTTGTTAGGTGAGTCAGACAAGCTTGATGAACTTCCACCAGAATATCAGTCCTGACAACTTCTCAGGTACTGTTCAAGACCAGCTTTTAGATTAGTCCACACGGCAACTCAAAGCCGTATTTTCTGTGCCAATATCCATCATCCCATATGCCTCCTCAGGGCCCCCATGACCTCCTTGTTCCTCAGGCTGTAGATAAACGGGTTCAGCACAGGGGTGACGATTGAGTAGAGCACAGCCACCACCTTGTCCCTCTCAGGGGAATGCAAGGAGTGTGGCTGGGTGTAAGTGGAAAGAGTGGTGGCATAAAACAGGCTGGCCACGGTCAGGTGGGAGGAGCAGGTGGACACAGCTCTACCCTGTCCCTTCCCTGAACCCATCTGGAACACAACAACCAACACTCGAGCATAGGAAACTAGGATGGCCAGGAATGGTAACAGCAGAATGACAAGGCCACTCATGAGGATTGTATGCTCATATTGGGATGTGTCTTCACACACCAGTGGCAAGAGAGATGGAATCTCACAGAAAAAGTGGTTTACAATCCTAGATCCACAGAATGAAAGTTGAAATGCATACAGCGTGTGCACTAATGCATTGATGGAGCTACTGCTCCAGGCACAGGCGACCATGGAGCAGCAGATCTTCCTGCTCATGAGCACAGGGTAGTGCAGAGGTCGGCAGATGGCTATATACCTGTCATAGGACATGAAGCCTAGTAGGAGGGCTTCAGACCCACCCAAGGTCAGAAACATAAAGGTTTGTATCTCACAGCCCAAAAAGGAGATGGTCTTGGTGTCTGACAGGAAGTTAGCTGCCATCTTGGGCATGGTGGTGGAGATGTACATCATGTCGATGATGGAGAGCTGGCTGAGGAGGAAGTACATGGGGGTGTGGAGCCTTGTGTCCAGCCTGATGAGGTGGACTAGCGTGGTGTTTCCTGTCAGAGCTACTACAAATAGGGCAGCGATGACTGCAAAGAGGAAGGTGTCCATCTGGCCATCCTGGAAGAGGCCAACCAAGATGAAATCTGTTCCCCAGCTGTGGTTTCCTGTCTCCATGGATTAGACTGAACCATCAAAGCAGATACAATCTAGAGAGGGCATGGTTTGATGAGGACTTCCCTTGGAGAGAAAGGAAATGACAGTTACTGTATGGCTTAGATTTCCTGGAATAGCTGTAGGGCAATCTCTCTTCTATCTCGTATATTAAGCTTTCATCTATTGAAAAATTGTGCTTTTCTAGTTATTTTAAATGTTTTTAATTTTCCTTAACTTGTTGTGATCACCTGTATTAATGTAAAACTTTGCTGTTTCAATGCATGCCTGGCACACTCATTTTTTTAAAAAAGGATTCCAGAGTCTCTTTTACTTAACATTTCTACATGGATGGAGTCTTCAGTCTCTCTCTCTTTTAAAAAAAATATTTATTTGTTTATTTTACATTCCAGTTGCAACTCCCTTCCCTCCCCTCCTCCCAGTCCTACCCTACTATTCACTTCCCTGGTTTTCCCTGGTTATCCCTCACCCCCACCCCATCCTGATACCAGTCTTCTGGCACATCAAATTGCATCAGGGCTAAGTGCCTCCTCTTCCACTGAGGCAAGACAAGGCAGCTCTGCTAAGAAAATGGGGTCCAGAGGGAGACAACAGAGACCAAGTCTGAGATAGTTCCTGCTCCAATTGTTAGGGGATCCACTTGAGGACCAAGAAGCCCATCAGCTTTATATGTGTAGTGAGCCTAGGACCAGTCCATGCAAATTCTTTGGTTGGTGGTTCAGTCTCTATGAGCCCCACTTTGTCCAAGTTAATTGGCTATGTAAATCTTCTTGCAGTGTCCTTGACTCCTTCAGGTCCCTCAAACCTTCCCCTAACTCTTTCACAGGACTCCCTAAGTTTCATCTAATGTTTGGCTGTGGGTCTCTGTATCTGTTTCTATTATCTGCTGGATAAAGCCTCCAATGGAATACTACCCAGCTATTAGAAACAAGGACATCATGAAATTTGCAGGCAAATGGTTGGAACCAGAAAAGATCATTCTGAGTGAGGTAACACAGACCCAGAAATACACATGGTATGCACTCACTCATAAGTGGGTATTAGCCATTAAGTACAGGATAACCATGCTACAATCCACAAATCCAAAGAAGGTAAGTAACAAGGAGGGCTCAGGGGATGATACTTGAATCCTGCTAAGTAAGGGAAATAAAATAGACATCAAAATGGATGGAGACAGAGCTGGACAGGAACCTAACATAACTGCCATCTGAGAGGCTTAATTCAGTCTCTCTTTTGATTCAAAGTTTTAAAAGTTATGACTGAGGAAATAAGAATAAACATTTTTGTGATCATAGAAATATCAGTTATAGGATTCTCAGCAAATTTTATATTCCTGAAATTCTTCCTGGTGAGAGACTGGAGCTTGGGTCTCTTTCTGTGACAGCATTGACTCAGTTCTATTATCTGTGTGAACAAAGGTATTAATAGGAGAGTCTTAGGAAATAGAAACACAGTATTGTATAAAGGAAATGAATGAAATACTGAGATCATTGTGCAATGTAAAAATTAAGAAGATGAAGCATTGCTACAAGAGAATTATATAATGCAAGAAAACATGATGTGAGTTATATTAAGCATTTTATTATGTTATACATATATTATACATCTGTTGCATAAAGTAAGGAGACTGCTTTAAAGTAATAGAAGATTGGGAAATATTTTTTAAATTCTCAAAATTTGAACAATGAAAGAGAATTAAGCAGAAATTAATAGAGCAAAGTAAGAAGGTAAGAAATGGTTATTAATTTTTATATAAAGACTTCAGTAAACCCACACCCACCCATTATTCCCCAAGACAGTAAAATGTCAAACTGTCCACAATATCATTTTGCTCCTAAACTGCCCTGGGTGTTAGATGTTATCAAGATCCTGGCAGTAGTAACTGCTGAAAGTGTGGAGTGTCATGCTGATTTCCATGGTGTGTGTGTGTGTGTGTGTGTGTGTGTGTGTGTGTGCCGGGTCGCGTGTGCGTGCATGT
>CAJQZJ010032020.1:10024715-10039211 GCA_907164525.1 Lophiomys imhausi | reverse complement strand
TGTGTGTGTGTGCCGGGTCGCGTGTGCGTGCATGTGTGTGTGTGTGTTTCACTGGGATCAAACACCTGGCATGGCAAGCACTGTGCCTCTGAGTGACACCTCTAGTTATTGTCTTTTGAGGCTAGCTGTCACCTATCTCCTTCAGTAGCACAGGTGTGTTCTCAAGTTCAATCCTTTCCTGACCCTCCTGAGTGCAGGGACAGGGGCTGCACCACCAAGTCCAGCCCCTTCCTGACTTCATCGTCGGTGTCCGCTGAGTCCTTACATATGTTACAGTAATTTTTAAATGCTGTGAAACTAGAAAAGATATGTTTTCTCTCTTCATTACATTTAGAGAAGATTTTCACTTTTGTTCGATAAGTTGGCGATCACCTAGTCAGATTTCTCCACCTCTAAAGACAAAATTTAGTCTGTGTAAGTAGCAGCAGCCCTGACTCCAGAGACCTCCCCAAGCCATCCCAAACACAATATGTTTTAGATATGTCTGTTTCCTTTTGGATGTGCTGGGACAGCCCAGAGCAGTGGACACACCTGAGCTCCTCCCTCCTGGTGGATCCCTGTCACAATCACCTCTTTTACCAGATGAGAGTTTAGTATAAGGATCATTTGGAATCCATGAAAAGGTTTCAACAAGCCTATATTTATCTTTACATACTGTATATACTGTACACATGTATCAAATTGTCACATTACACCTCTGTAATTAATACATTAAATCATACTTAATTTTGAAATCAGAAAATACTCTAAATCCTCTGAGAAATGGCATACTTTATGACAAACTTGTCCCCTCAAACTGGGAGCACCCCAGTCCCTTTCTCCTTGTGAGAAGGGTTTCATGCTCAAGAACATCAAAGGACAGCATTTATACTCCTTGACATTGCAGATATCTTTAAAGTGATACCTGGAATATGCATCTAGCCAGGAGTTGATTCAGTTCAAAAGTGTGGATATACAAGTAGAGCAATGCATTGTACACAATAATACCAAGACATACCTTCACCAGCAAGAGCACTACTGCTTCAGGGTCTTCTCAACAAGATCCATTGCAAATTCATCAGGCAATTCTGGTTTACTTCAATAATTCTTTGTTTGCAAGGCTCCTTTGTCAGCTAAGGGATGCACTATGGCTAAGCCAGAATTCTGTCTTTTGTCAAGCTGAGCTTTTTAATATGAGGACCATGGTGACCTTACCTCAAGACGACTAGATATGTGGACTGCCTGCCTTTTTATAATATTAACTCTAACATAATTTTAACTACAGCATGAACGACTGTATATTAGAGATACGTATCTCATTTTCCAAAGATTTCTTCTCAAAATACTGAGTCAGAATTGAACATGAACCTGCCCCCAAATATACAGAAAGATAAGACAACCAGAAATAATAGGTAGAAAGTCCCAGCTATGCCTCCGTGATTAACTTTTAAATACAATGTTAGTACCCAATGAATCCAGCCATTTAATCTGTATATCAAAAAAGAAACCCTGGCTTCAAAAACCTCTAATTCCAAGCACATTTTGAAAACTGTTAGCCCACTGTGAATTTGTAAGATTTTTTTTTTTGCCTCAAAAAATCTCAACATTAAAGACTTAAGTGAGAAAGAAATACCATTTTGGCATCTGTAGAAGACTTTTAAGGTCTTAAATGCCTGGCTGCCTGTGGAAGATTGGACCTCATAGGCATTCTTTCAGAATCCTTCTGGGAAAACCTGGTCTCTTGTCCACAATTAAATAAACACATCATATAGGAGAGGGATACCATTTTATTAGAACCCCTTGTTTGCATGGCACGGTAGAATTTAGAAGAGGTCAGAATGAACATTCAAAACATATTTTCAAGTCATAACTGAAGCTTATGAGTTAAAAAAAAATCTCACTCTGTTATACCCTTAACATGCACATCTATCTGGACTAGGACCATAAGGAATAAGCTGCAATATTCAGATATTAGAAACATCATAAATATAGTATTTCAAGGAATTATATAATCTAGGATTTGGCTTGTGTCACACCTTTCTGAAGGCCATGTTCAAATGTTCAGTGTGATCACTGTAGGATGTAGGAGAATCATGTTTATGAAAGTCACAGGTCAGTTTTATATTGGAAACAAAACTATTCACCGTGCCTGAGCTTCGAAACGGAGTTGAATCATGGCAAGGCACAATCTTTTCCTGCTGCAAAAATGGTCCTGTTAGTCTAAAGAAGTTATAGTTTTTAATTAGAAGAGAAAAATAAATAAAATTGTTTAATATTGACTGTATATTGAATTTTGTACTATTTCTCAATAAGTAGCAACATCATAACCAGCATTGTATAAACTGGATCTTTGAAATAAATTATCCCAGACTTATTCCCAGTTTCCATAGGAAACATGTTTGATTTTTAATCTATTAACAAATGTCTATTTTTCTTTTGCCTTTTTACCTGGAGACAATATTATGCTTCTAAAAAGAGGCTTCACTATAAATTTAGCCTTTGAGAATATTTACTGGGTTAACTAAAAACTTGACCCAATCAATTCTCGGTCACTCTTTATAGGTTACATAGAACCATTTTTTAGTACTGATACCTTTGATACCTTTTTCTATGAAAAGTTTTTCTTGATAACTTTTTAAGTAGACCATAGTAGATTCAAGAAAAAAATATTATTCTTCCTGTATATTCCTTACTGTTATTTATCTGTAGATTAATAAGTGAAAAGTGGTCTTCATTAACCTTGAAATGAATATTTTGTACAACTTAACAGCAAAACTTTTCCTTGTATCTTTCTGTGGCTCACACATTCTTATCAGAAATGTTATTCATGGTGTCTCTTACTTATTAGTCCTGGACTTTATGGTTTCTTCAGTAGTCAATGGATTTTTTTACCTTATTAACTAATGGCTCATCAATCTACTACCTTGTAGTCATAGTACTTCCACCACAATGCATTTGATGTTTGGATTTATGAGATTTTACTCTGCAAATTTAGCCTTAGAAAACCTTTTCACTCCCTTTTTCTTATTTTATATTTTCTCTTAATTTTACTTCCCTTTTGTGTTTGAATTAAAATTCCAAGTTCAGCCAATAACTATGGTGTAATATTTATGTATATAGATAGTCACCATTTCTATACTAAGCAATGAACAGTCTTATTCAGAGTAACTATTACACACAAAATTCCCAAGTGTAGCTGGCTTACAGGGGCAGTAAAAATAATTGTAATACTCTGTTTATCATGAATACCAACTTCATCCACTTTTGTAGATGTACGATATGTTCTAGTAGGTTGTATCACTTTCCCTGGTTAGATTTTATTTGCTTACTTATTATTTACTGTATGTGTATAAGTCTTTTGTTTACATGTGCCATGCACATGCTTTCTGCATGAAGAGGTCAGAAGAGGGTGTCTGATCCCCTGGATTCCACAGATAGTTATGAGCTGCTGTGTGGGTGATGGGAATTGAACCTGGGTCCTCTGGAAGAACAGCCAGTGTCCTTAGCTGCTAAACGTATGCTTTGAATACTCTTTAAATACTTTTACTTATGCTGAACTACTACTCATGCTTTAAATACTCTTGATAGCTTTATAATTTCATGAGAATTATTGTATGGAAAATAAATGTTATTCACAAGAATAAAATTTTCCTGAAGAGGTAAGAACACAGCACAGAACCATCAGGTGGTTTCCGGTTTCTGCCTATTACAAACAAAGCTGCTATGAACATAGTTGAGCAAGTGTCCTTGTGGTACAGTGGAGCATATTTTGGGTATATGCTCAGGAGTGGTATAGCTGGGTCTTGGGTAAAACTATTCCCAATTTTCTGAGAAATTGCCAGATTGATTTCCAAAGTGGCTGTACAAGTTTGCACTCCCACCAGCTGTCAGGAGTCATTTGGAAAGGCCCTCAGCATGTTGGATGTTTATCGAGAAAAGCAAGATGCTCAGCCAGGTATATGGTATGGTTTTGCTGACTTTAGGAGGAGATGCACTGTAGCCTTGTACCTGTAAACTAGTGTTTTTCATCCTTGTAAGAAGATTGTGGATAATATTGCATTTTATGTGTGAAGGTCAGCTTTATGTGCTGAGAAGGATTTCTTGTTCTTTTCCCCATGCCAGTAAGTGCATAAAAATGCTCTGTATAATAAACTCGGTGCTTCAGTATTTACTGTTTGCTCTCCTAAAGTCTATTCTCTGCCTCTCTCTATCCCTCTCTATTTCTTTTTTATTGAAGATATTTTTATTTTGTGAATTTCACATCATGCACCCTGTTCACTCCTATCTCCCACCTCCCCCCAGACCCACCCTTGCAATCTGTCTCAGCATAAAAAATAACACCTCATTGTGGAAGCTGCAGTATATCTCAGTATGTCCCACAATATTCCCTTTTGTCCATACATTCTGCTTGCAAATGTTCATTATAATGACTTCTTGGTCTGGTACGAGGTCCCTGGTTTCCGTTACTCCGACAGTACTGGAACCTCACTGGAACTCCTCTCAGATATGCCATAACTGTCCTGTGTCATGGAGATCCTGCAGTCCTGGGCTGTGGAACTGACCCCTTCTTGCACTCCAGCAGTTTATCCATGAGGTAGATGTTGGGGTTTGGCTTCTTTGTGAAAATTCAAGTGTCCATAGATGTATGTGTTTATTTCTGGGTCTTTGATTCAATTCCATTCATCAACCTGTCTATTTTTATGCCAATACTATGTGTGTTTTTTTTTATTACTATTGTTTTACAGTATAGCTTGAAATCAGGCATGGTGATACCTCCAGAAATTCTTTTATTGCACAGGATTGTTTTAGCTATCCTGGATTTTTGTTTTTGAAGTTGAGAATTGCTCTTTCAAGGTTTGTAAAGAATTGTGTTGAATTTTTGATGGGAATTGCATTAAATCTGTGGACTGCTTTTGGTAATATGACCATTTTTACTATGTTAATTCTACTGTTCCATGAGTATGGGAGATCTTTTCATCTTCTGATATCTTCTACAATTTCTTTCTTCAGAGACTTGATGTTCTTGTCATACAGGTCTTTCACTTGCTTGTTTAGAGTTAGACCAAGTTATTTATTATTGTGGCTATTGTGAAGGGTGATGTTTCCCTAATTTCTTTCTCAGCCCACTTATTGTTTCTATGAAGGAGGGCTACTAATTTGTTTGAGTCAATTTTGTATCTAGCCACTTTGATGAAGGTGTTTATCAGCTGTAGGAGGTCTCTGGTAGACTTTTGGGGGCCACTTATGTACACTATATCATCTGTAAATCATGATACTTTGACCTCTTCCTTTCCAATTCATATCCCTTTCATCTCTCTTAGCTGTCTTATTTCTCTAGCTAGAAATCCAAATACTATATCGAATAGATATGGAGAGAGTGGGCAGCCTTGTCTTGTGTCTTTTTTAGTGGAATTGCTTTAAGTTCTCTCCATTTAATTTGATGTTGGCTGTTAGCTTGCTGTATTTTTTTATTTGTATCATTTATTGTGTTTAGGTATGCACCTTGAATCCTGGTCTCTTCAAGACTTTAACATTAAGAGGTGTTGGATTTTGTCAAAGGCTTTTTAAGCATCCAATGAGATGATCACGTGGTTTTTTTCTTTCGATGTGTTTATATGGTGAATTATATTGATGGATTTTCATGTATTGAATCATCCCTGCATCCCTGGGATGAAGCCTACTTGATCATGGTGGTTGATGTTTTTAAAGTGTCCTTGGATTCAGTTTGTGAGTATTTTCTTGAGTATTTTACATAAATGTTCATAAGGGAAATTGGTCTGAAATTCTCTTTCTTTGTTGAGTCTTTGTGTGGTTTAGGTATCAGGGTGACTGTGGCCTTATAGAATGAGTTTGGGAATGTTCCTTTTGTTTCTATTTTGTAGAATTGTTTGAGGAGTATTGGTATTAGCTCCTCTTTGAAGGTCTGGAAGAATTCTGCACTAAAACCATCTGGCCCTGGGTTTTTGTTTTGTTTTGTTTGTTTTTAGTTGGGAAACTTTTGATGACTGCTTCTATTTCCTTAGGGGTTATAGGATTGTTTAAATTGTTTACCTGATCTTGATTTAACTTTGGTATGTGGTATTCATCAAGAAAATAATACATTTTGTTTAGATTTTCCAATTTTGTGGAGTATAGGCTTTTAAAGTAAGACTTAATGATTCTTTGAATTTTCAGTGTTTATTTTTATGTCCCCCTTTTCATTTCTGGCTTTGTCAATTTGGATACTGTCTCTCTGCCTTTTGTTTGGCTAAGGGTTTATTTCTCTTGCTGATTTTCTCAAAAAAACAGCTCTTGATTTCACTGATTCTTTGTATTGTTCTGTTTCTAATTTATTGATTTCAGCCATGATTTTGATTATTTCCTGCCATCTATTCCTCTTGGGTGTGTTTGTTTCTGTTTTAGAGATTTCAGGTGTGCTTTTAAGTTGCTTGTATGATATCTACCCAATTCTTTTTTTTTTCAAGACAAAAATGAAAGAGTCAGTAACCTCCACAAACTTTATTGCTCTGGTCACAATTTTTATACTCTGAACAAAAGCTCTCTGTATCAGAGGGGGAATTCTCTAATAGTCAAAAAGATTTATCACAGAGACAGATAAAAACCATTGTAATTGGGAGGGATTTTAGTGATCATATGCTTTGGTACTAGATACAGAAGCTAAACATTTCTGTATCTACCTACACATTCCAAGACACAAAGTAATTTTTTTGTTTGTTTTTTTCTCATTTTATTGCTTTTTTTATTTTGTGAAATTTCACATCATGCACCCTGTTTCCACTTATCTCCCACCTCTCTTCAGACCTGCCCTCCATCCTTGCAACCTCTCCCAACGTAAAACAAATCTCATTGTGGAAGCTGTAGTGTATCTCAGTGTGTCCCACAATATTCTCTATTGTCCATACTTTTTTGCTTGCAAATGTTCATTATAATGATTCCCTGGTGTGGTACAAGACCTCTGGCTTCTGCTACTTTGTCAACCTGGTCCCTCACCAACACTCCTCTCAGATATCCTGTTGTTGTCCTGTGTCATGGAGCTCCTATAGTTTGGGAACTGGCCTCTTAATGAACTCCAGCAGTTCATCCATGGTGTAGATGTGGGGTGGGTCAATTCAAAGCCCTGGTTCTGGCCTGCAACCCCCATATCCAGGGCCAGTTCTACTGTGCTACCCAGGTAAAGTGCAGGGCCTGCTCTTCTGAGTACTGCAGTTGGTGAAGGACAGGGGCAGCTCTCCTGTTCTCATGATCCCAGGACCAGGTCTCCTACCTGCTACAGGTGATGAAGGATGAGGGAGAGGAGGGTATTTCTCCCTTGCCCATGCCACCGCAGGGAGATGAGTGGTGGGGTCAGCTCTTCCAAGCTCACATCCTTGGTGCGAGCTCACTCACAACTCCTGAAATGTGCAGGGCCTGCTTTCCTGAGTATTGGAACTGGTTAGGGGGCATGGTCAGTTCTCCTACTGTCATGCCTCTAGGGCCAGTTCTCCCATGATTCCCAGGTGGGGGGTGGGCCCCTCCCTCCTTTTTTCTTTGAGACAGAGTCTCATGTGTCCTGTGCTGGTTTTGAGCTCATTATGTAGCCAATTTTGACCCTCTGCCTCCAATCTCTCCAGTGATAGGATGACAGGGATTTGTTACCACACTAGGTCTGTTCATGTTAGGCATGCACTCCACTGAGCTACATTCCTGGCCTTTGCCTGTACCTTCATTACTAACTTCTGATTGCTTTAGGATTCTGAGTCCCCTGCTAGTCCTGCATCATTTGAAAACTACACTAATACAATCTCCTTTTTCTAAATCATAGAGATGTATTTTGTGTTCAGCCGTATGCATTTGTAAATCTCAGGTCCCTAAAGACTTTACTGTTCATACCTCCAGAAAGAAATTTGCTGAGCATGTGGAAAGGTTTCATTTTGAGTGCATCTCACCAAATGCTGAACTGGTAGAGAAAAGTAGAAAAAAAAAGGACAAAACAAAACAAAACAAATTTTTTTTTGCTCTCAGTGAAGAATATGTCGGACTTTCTTTCCACTCTTCAACCCCCCAGTCTACCCTATGTCATGATTTGCATCTCCCCACACTCCAGCTAATGACCAGTTCCTACAATGTAGAAAGGAAAAAGAAGCCGTCGACAATGTCAGGCACAATCCCCACAAATGCAAATACTCTCTCACATCTTATATCATTTTCTTTATGCCTTAAGTGTTTGTACATGTAAATACTGCATATTGAGAATATTCCCCTCGTAGGTCCCTGCTTTCCTTTTTCTGTCCCCTTTCTGAGTAACCTCAAACAAAACTTTGTGTTTGTACCTTGACCTGTAGCATCCGTTTTATCTACTCACAGCAGAAGGAACACCTCTGGAAAACTGTAATACACATTATGGAACTTATTGTTCTTTTTAATCTCCTGTGTTTGAACTCAGAGGTCCTACTCTCCAGGCCTGCACGTGAGGCCCTCCTGTCTGGCAGTTGCTGCCCTTCTCGTGGTACTCTGATTTCTCCCATCTTTTAAAGCATCCAAGATCACTCTGACGTGAAGACACATGAACTTTCCTGGTGCAGGAGAGATGTCTAGGGTCCTTCCATTTATCACACAGATGAAATGGCACCTCAAAGCTGTCCTCTGGATGTCCCAGTCAAGCCTTTCATGTCTCTTTGCCATGCATTGCTAATGGCAGCTTTATCCTCAAGTCTCATAGTCACCAGCACATAGAAACAGCAGGTACATCTCAAAAGATTCAGTAACTAGACAAGTTTGACAGGGTGTTTTGTTCTACGTTGGAAACACTTCCTGAAACAGAAAGGTCTCTCTGTGGATTGGTGAGATGGCTCTGAAAGTGAAGTTGTGACAATCTGAGTTCAATCTCCAGGACCCGCATGCTTGAAGGAATGAGCCGTCCCCTACTCAAGTGGCCTTCTGATCTCCACACATGAGCTTTGGCATGTGACCCTCAAGAAATAAGCAACTGTAATTAAAAAAAAAATTAAAGGTCCTTCCATAATGCTGTTGAATGAGGAAGTGGGTTTGAGAGTACAATAGGCACATCGTGCTAAGGACAAATCCTGTGGTAGAGTATAATTAAAGTTGAGTAAAAGCTCTTGTCCATGTTGACAGCCTCTTGCTAGGATTATACACCTGAGAATGAGACACAGTGCCTGTAGATGAAGACTAAATGCCCAGAAAGTCTGTGTTATGGAAATCCCATTTCTCTGAGCCACGTACTCGATTTCCTTCCCAGACTGACTTACGAACAAGGCACGGTCCTCATCCCTAGGCTTCCTCAGCAGTACGTGTTGGCATGTGAGCATCAGGAATGGCGAGCAGACCCGACATGGATATGTAATGCTTCACAATATTAGAACTCACATACTCCTTCACTATTCTCACATAAGAAAGCAAAACGGGCCAAAAGTCTGTAATGAATTCTACTTCAATTCAGACAGGTGCTAGTGGTACTGAACAT
The DNA here is from genome assembly GCA_907164525.1 of Lophiomys imhausi. Classification (NCBI taxonomy): domain Eukaryota; kingdom Metazoa; phylum Chordata; class Mammalia; order Rodentia; family Muridae; genus Lophiomys; species Lophiomys imhausi. Next base: position 10,029,769 of record CAJQZJ010032020.1, on the reverse strand, counting down.
GGTTGAAGGTCCCAAATTTTGTAAGGTTTTTAGCATCTTGGGAGGTCCCAACTTTGCCTTTGATTATAATTTCTTTCTTAAACCTACATTCCTCCAAATCAGCCTCCTGAGTGCCCCCTTCACCTCCTTGTTCCTGAGCGTGTAGATCAGAGGGTTGAGGAGAGGTGTGACCATGTTATAGAAGAGGGTGAGGAATTTGCCCTGGTCTTTTGAGGAGCTGGTTCCCGGCTGCATGTACATGTAGATGATATTTCCGTAGAAAAGCGAGACCACGGTGAGGTGCAAGAAGACTTTGTATTGAAGACTCTGTGCCTCCCTGAGGATGACTGCATGCTTAACACGGCCCTCACGATATAGAAATAAGAAACCAAGATGAACGCCAGAGGGGACAGCACAATGCCTATTGCCAGAATGAAGGCAATGCCTTCTATGAGAGCTGTGTTGACACAGGCCATCCTGATGAGGGCTGGCATTTCACAGAGAAAGTGGTCCACTCTACGGTACCCACAGCGAGGTAACCACAGGGTCAGTGGGGACATAATCAAAGAGTTAGCCACGCCACAGCCCCAAGCAAGAGACACTAAAATCATGCAGAGCTTGGGGCTCATGACCACCATGTAGTGCAGGGGCTTGCAGACAGCCACAAAGCGATCATACGCCATGACAGCCAGCAGCAGACACTCTACACCCCCCAGGCCCAGGAACAGGACCAGCTGCAGGGCACAGCCCACATAGCTGATGCTCTTGTCCTGCCCGCTGAGGTTGTAGAGCAGCTGTGGGATGGAGCTACTGGTGAAGCTGAGGTCCAGGAAGGACAGGTGTGTGAGGAAGAAGTACATGGGGGTGTGCAGGTGCGGGTCCAGCCTCGACACCAGGATGATGGTGCTGTTGCCCAGCAGGGTCAGGAGGTAGGCGGGCAGGATGACCGCGAAGAGGACCCTCTCCAGCTGAGGCCTGTCAGAGAAGCCTACAAGGATGAAATGGCTGAAGGTGCTGTCGTTGGCCATGCCCATCTCTACTGCACCTGAGGAAAAGGGGAAGGAAATAAATAAGGTAAATAAAGAGACAAATAAATAAATTTAGTATTACTGATGTCACTCAAATTTCTAATGAAAATGACCCATCTGTGCATAGTTTACAGGGTTACTTATAGAAGTAGATAAAACACTTCTAACTTGATGATCAGAATATTGTCAAAACACAACAACAACAAAACCTGAAGTAAGTTTTAAATGAACAAAAGTGTTGGGAAAAATAAAAAATAATAATATTTTAGAAAAATAATAGACTAAACCTGTAAACAATGTACTTGGGTCATCTTCTGAAATAAGGATTCTGCATTTTTTTTTTTTTTTGGACAAAGTCTCAGGTTGTTTAGGAATATACTATGTAGTCAAGGTTTGGCTTCAAATTCATGCCAAAGTATCTGCCCCTTCCATATTGTTTAAATGTGAGAATACATTTCAAATTTTGAGGAAATAATTATACTGTCAACTCTTTGGCACTATTGTGATGGCTAAAGAAACTCCACTTCATGCCAGGCATCGATCTTGGTAACCACTAGCTATTTGTCTCTGTCTTGCGTCCCTGGAAGTTAAGTCCCTAGTACCCCTGAGTCAGTGACACCCCCTCATACCCAAAAACATACAGCCATGACTATCTATCTACTTGTTATGATGTGACTAGCTGCTTTTCTGGCTTCTGTAACTTGCTTATGCAGATACCCAAAGATTAAGCCACCTAACTTAGCAGAACAAATCAGACTTTGCTTGCTTGCATAGATATTGAAGATCTTCTTGTGACTTTCCCTTTAAAAAAAAAATCCTTCCCTCGCCCCATTTCTCATGTCAGTCCCAAATTTGGTTCAGAGATTATTGGTTCTGCTAGTAGCTAATCAATACATCTTTAAATTTTAATTGGATTGAGTCTATATCCTTTTCCTAGGGGTCACAAACACCATAACACTATGTAGCATACTTTTGCCTTCAACTCATGATTCTCTTGCCTCAGCCTCCTGAGCACTGGGATGGAATGCAGATCTCAAGAGCATCACCTTAGATACAGCTGCTTGCAGATACTCACTAGTAAGTCTGGCTGGTTTCTGAGTTCAGAAAGTGTAACTTTTTCTTCTCTTTCTAGGTTCTTTTTCTAGACACCATAAAAATCCTAAGTCTGACTGACTTCCCTGTCTCTCTCTCTCTCTCTCTCTCTCTCTCTCTCTCTCTCTCTCTCTCTCTCTCTGACAACACACTTTACTCCCCCCACGTAGCTGCTCTAGATTTCAACTGAGGAGCCTGCTTGCTTTTTTGGCAGCTAACGCAGAAAGCACTCAGAAGTTCAGAAAGAGTTTCTTTCTTCCTCTTATTTGTTTCCCTCTCTGGGGAGTTACCTAGATCTCCAGCCCTATTTGTTGTTTTATGTCCCAAAATGTGATGACATTGTCCTCGAGTTCTTGAGTTACTTTTCAAATTATTTTCTCCATAAGATCAATGACCTGCAAAAGCACTCCTGAGTCTCCCGGGACATCCATACATATTTATCTTCTCTACTCCGATATATGCAATGTCTCTAACTTTGGCTTATAGCTTTATTCCATATAACTTTTGAGTAGAAAAAAAATATTGACTTACTACTCTTCTTTCCTCAGTCTTAAGGGTATGTATAAAACAGATAGACAATAAACAGTTTCAAACACATTTGATTTAGGACAAACCCAGTTGGTACCAGAAGTTCTGGTCACCTGTTTATCTGGACTAAATTGGGAGAAGCTCAGTTTTCTTTGTACATATGAAATCAAACAGGTTGTGTTTCAGTTCTCTTCTTGGAAAAGGCTTAGTGGCAGCTGCAGAAATGGACTCCTGCAGGAGGTCAGGGTGGCCGAGTGGTGTGAGGTGCTGCACTCACCAAAGGGCTTCTGCACCTGATTGCCCCATCTCAAGCAAGCACCGATGATTTTGCATGTGTTACCCACCACTCAGCCATGACCATGGAGTCACATAACCTTGTCGCTGTTACCATGTATGTCCGAGTGGTTTTCTGTTGCCTCCCTATAGGTGCTGTTTTTTCCTTATATTTCATCACTCTTGGAATGTCTTTGTTCATCTCCCTATCCCTGAGTGTTAGGGTTTTTTTTTTTCTAATTTGATTCAAATTATTTTCTGTGACGTGCTCTTTCCTCCAATTAACTCATTGTTTTACAGAATATCCTTCAGAATCATTGATAACACATATATTTTACATAGTCTATGTAGTATGGATATACATATTCTTGTCTATCGCTTTACTTAACATATAATTTAAAATGTATTTCTTCTAGGTATATCTTCTAGATATGCTTTTTGATTGACTAGTTGAGCTAAATCCAAGTCACTGACTGTATATGATCTTATTGCCTAGTCTTTGAGTTGATTAATTAGTGTATATTCTCCTCCAAGTATATCCTGGCATCAGGCATTACTGTATCAAATCCTGTAAGAAGGGTTGGGGATCTAGCTCAGTGGTAGAGCTAGGCAAGCACAAAGCCTTCAGTTCAGTCTTCAACCCTGAAAAAAAAATTCTGTAAGCGCAGAAACATTGTTTGTCTCTGCTTTGTACCATGAGCTCCTCCACAAGGAGCTCATTCAGTATTCTGAAGCACAAAGTGATAAGAGAAAGAAAAGATTCAGAAGAAATTCAAGGTCAAAGCCCCACTCACTGTTTTTGACAGCATGTCACCAAGTTGGTTTAAGTGTGTGAACAGGAGAGGAGGCTTTCACTTCAGCAAACCACTTGCTCTGGGCTTCTGATTGCTTCTGTCCTCCTGCTCTTGTATTCAGCCTGAAGCTGAGGAACTGTGAATGATTTTCTCAAATGTCATAAAGCAGTAAGACACCCAAGGGAGAGGGGAGGAGATCACCAGAGTTCTCCTTTCCCTGTTCATACCCAGGGATCCATAACCTTCCTGCAGACAGTCTCAAGGAAAGAAAGGCGCCAGAACCACGGTCTCCCCAGTGAGACTGAAAGGCAGTGCAGAGGACTCAGGGTGGGGGTGGGGTTCAAATTCCCCATGGATCATTGTGTGTCAACTGGGAGGTGCAGAGGCAGACACCACAAGAACAAATTAGTCCTTCTTGTCTTTGTATGCCTTTCTCTCAGCCTATGGCAGAGTGTGAGGAAGGCAGAGAGATCTTCCTTAGTAGGAAATGAATTCACGAGCTCCATTATCCACAAGATCAGCAGTGATTCCTACGAATACTGAATCCTTCTTTTCTAAGCAGCATTTTGTCATTTCAAGTCACAGAACGATCTCCATCCTGCACGGGAGTTCCATTGTACTTCATCCAATTTTTGTTCCCCCAACACTCATCCACTGAGCATCTTATGGCAGAGCATGAATCCTGGGCCACATTAACCAGTGGGTGGTTTCTTTTGTACCCGGAAGTATTGGTACATACACTAGTGTTTTAATTCATTGGTATTTTACCTTTGAAAGTTCCCTGGGTAAATTTGAATGAGCACACTAACTTTTGCTTAGTAACTTGTTAAGGTATGCAAACATACCTTAACCTTTAACAGAGTTTGTGATACCAAAGAAATAATTTAATAGCTTGACTGCATTGACCAGCCTAATAACTTCATGAAAATAGGGTCTTAAACTAGACATGAAAATTAGTTTTAGTTAAGACCATCAGTTTTCTGGTCCTGTGCTTACAAATTGAGACACTTGTTCTTTCCTCCTTGTATGACAGCAGAGGTGGGGCAAACAGGAGACAAAACACACTAACTACCTGATAGAGACAGGGAAGAAACACACAGTGTAATGAGTCCTGGGGCTGACAATTCTTCCCTAGAGACAGCAGTAAATTCACAGCTCTCATTTTGCTGTGCTTACTCTCTCTCTGAAAGATGATCTCACCTCTCGATAGGCCCACAGCATTCCACCACCACCACCACCATCGTCATCACCACTATTAATATCACCATCACCACAATCACAACCACCACCACCATCACCACAGCCATCATCACAACCATCACCACAATCATCACCACCACCACCACCACCACCACCACCA
>CAJQZJ010032020.1:9963683-10016728 GCA_907164525.1 Lophiomys imhausi | reverse complement strand
GTGTGTGTGTGTGTGTGTGTGTGTGTGTGTGTGTGTGTGTGTGTGTGTGTGCGCTCACCTTTGGAAGTCTGAGGACAGCTTTCAGGAATCGGTTTTCCCCTTCAATCATGTGGGCTTCAGGGATCAGTACCCAGTGTGTCTTCTTGCCAACTAGAACAAGAAATGGAGAAGGCCTGGGACCCAGGTTCACATCCTGCTGGGAGAAGATTGGTTGACCCATCTCACAGCTAAATAGCAAATGCATATTCCCTGGCCTATGTTTCCTCTTTTCTATCAAACTGTAACACGTTACAGGAAAGACAGAGAGAAAGGGAGGTTCTTTCTCTCCCAAGCTTGGTCAAAGAGTAAATAAACTCTATTTCTCTACCAATTTCTATCCCTTAATTTCTTTGGCATGCGGGAGAGCTGAGATGGCCTACATTCCCTTTGCCAGTGCCACATGGAGCATAGACATGAGCCCATTCATACATGCTTGATGGGAGTTAAGGTCCAATTCATAGTTTTTAAGAGATCATGACTTTGGTGTACATACACCTCAAGATTGTACATGTTGTTTTAATAAAAGAACATGTTTCTCTTACAGAACTGAAGAGTATACACACCTTCCAGACCATCTTCACAGCATCAAAATAGAGAGACAGTCCTTGGAAACAGTGTGTCTCTAGTTAATAACTTCTAGCTGATAACAGTTATTTAACAGACAAGGGTGTTATAAATGGGAAGCAAGTTTTAAATTTAAATTTAAATAAGCAGAGGCATGTGATAATCAGTTGAAATGTTGTCTACCTAGATATACTGAGTTCAAATAGATAGAAAACAGAATATGGTGCTGGGGTTCACTCTTTACAGTGCTTGCCTAGAATTCACAAAGCCTGAGTTTCATCCCCAGCACTGAGTAAGTTGAATGTGGTGGTAGGCATATCACTGTAATCAAAACACTCAGGAATCAGAAGTGGGAGGATTATGAGTTCAAGACCATCTTTGGCTATATAGCAAATTCAGGGCTATCCTGAGCTACACAACAAAACAAAAGTGTATGGTGAGGACACATGCATAACTAAATAATAAATAATCTTTATTTTCCTTCTTTCCTTTTTTTTTTAAAGACAAGGTCTCACTATGTAGCTCTGCCTGGTCTAGAAATCACTACAGAGATCAGGCTGGCCTCAAACTCACAGAGACCCTCCAGCCTCTGCCTCCCAAGTGCTAGATTAAAGGGGTGTGCCACCATGCCTGGCAATAAATCTTTGTTTAAAAGTCACTCATTGGCATATTTCCTAAGTATCATATGTCATTTGTATATTTCATTGCATATTTCTCTTAAATATATAACTCATGGTTATTGTTGATTATAAATCAGTATCTTCATGTTTTAAATTGCTGGTTCTCAGTCATCAAGGAGAACATTTCTCTTGTTTAAAAGTCACTTAATTGTAAACCTTTTGCTTTCCTAGAACTCATTTCTTTACTTCTTATTTTGTTGTAGGTTTTTCTTACCAGTTTTTTTTTTTGAGAAAAGGTGTAAAAATGGATCTCTTACTTCATACCTCACTCTACATGTGTATCCTTCCTGATATTTGTTATAGTTTTAGAAAAGTACATACATAAACATCTGTGTCTGTGTGTGTCTTTGTGCCTGTGTCTATGTCTGTGTGTGTGTGTCTGTCTGTCTCTGTGAAGGTGCCTGCAGAGGCCAGCAAGGGCATTCAGATCCACTGGAGCTGTAGTTATAGGTGGTTGTGAACCTCCTGATGTGGGTGCTGGGAATCCAACCCAGGTCCACAACAAGAGCAGAAATGCTCTTAACTGATGAGCCCTCTCTCCAGCTCTATGAGTGATAGAATGTTTATCTTTTCATCTTTGTCATTATCTTCTCAGAGCTCATGACGTCAATTCTCCTTTGCTTTCCCCTAAACTTAGCAGAATGAGAAAGGAGACCAGGAAGGAAGACGAAAGAAGCTGCGAGCACGGACAGCTGAACCGGGTCTCCAGTCACTATAACAACAACTGGGTGCTTCAAAGCACTGAAGGATTTCATAGTGTTTGATTCAGGAATCCAGAGAAGTCAAAGGAGGGAGAAGTGGAAACTGAGAGACCAGTCCTGCACAGTGAAGAGCTTGGGTCTGATTTTCAGGACAGCCTGAGTTTAGATTTCCTTCCTAATATTCACTCTCTTGACTGACACAGTCAAGAAATAACTTTCCCCTGGAAAGATTTGGTGGCTTTTTATGTTGGTATTTAAAGAGAATGTCTTCACTCATCGCTCCCGTGGCATCAGCTCTTAAAGTCTTGCTTCACTGGGCCTCTTCAAAAAAAAAAAAAATCAGCTGATTCTCATGCCCCCTTGGGGTTTGTGTCTCTGGGAGGCCTGGAGTTATTCATTACTGGAATCCCTAGATTTTCCATAAAGCACTATTTCAAATTTGATTCTACTGAGTTTCTGATTTCTCTAATATGAGAATCTCGTCTCTCTCTCTAAAACAAAAACAATATTAAAGCACAAACAAACATAAGACCTAGAATTAAGACAGGAACGCCATTTCTGAACAGCAATTCCACAGAGGTTTCCCACCACCACTAGCCTCTTTCTGAGTAAGGTATATTTAAGGGGTACATGGTACCTTTGCTGTCTGAAAGAGTCTGGGAAGGGCACTCTCCCTTGCTCTTTCTGAATCAAACTCTGGGGACACATCCTTTTTCCTGCTGTACCCAGGACCTTAGGAATCAGTCTAGAATTTCAGCAAGCACCTCTTGTCCAGCGTCAATGTAATTGCTGTCCTATTGATAGGCCCTGATAGACAGAAAAAGAGAAATAAAAGGTCCATTTAAGGCCAGCTCTTCCCAGACCAGTTGGAGGCATAATGCTCGCCTATGCCAGCCTCATGATCAAAATGTTTTGATCCATGGCTGATGAGATCCTTTGTGATGCAGATGTGGGTGCCTCCAACATCTGGAGACCCCTCTGAGACATGAACACTAAACACGGTGACCTCTGAGATAAACAGCATGCTCAATCAGTAAACCACATTACAAATGGCTTAGCTAGAGGTTGTACACCCTTTCATGTAGACTCCAGGGGCTTCCCTTGTCTGGGCAAAGCTGAGACCTCCATAGACAAGGAGAAACATTTTATTTCACCCTCAGGGAGATAAGCCAGAAGTTGAAAGGAAGAAACACTCTGGAGACAAGATAAGAGGACGAGGGCAATTTTCTGTTCAGTGAAAGATGAGCTTCCAGACCCTAGAAGGTCCTGTCCCAGGACAGCTGCTTACATGCCCTCGCTGCTAAACCTGTCTGCTTAGAAAGAGTAGATTTTTTTTCTTCACCTCTTTCCAGGTACTTGTCAAATTCATTCTTGCTCTTTGAACATGCCCCCAAACTCACATAACTGCTGAGACCTCATTGCTGAGAAGGCTGCTTCCTTGACCTCTAACTCATAGGGCATGTCTGCCTTTTCCTTCTTCCCTCTCTTTTCTTCCATCCCTTTCCCTTCCTCCCCCTCTTTTCTTCCCTCCCTTTTCCTTCTTCCCTCCCTTTTCCTTCCTCCTTCTCTTTTCTTCCCTCCCTCCCTCCTTCTTTGTCTCTTCCCAGCAGTTGCTGAGATAGCTAGCTTTCTTGCCCTTTGGTTTCTTAAACTCCAATATGATAAAATTGTCCTTGAGTTTTCTTCTGGGTCCATTTTTAAATTCTTGTATCTACAAGGCTAATGATCTCCAAAAGGGACTCTTTGTGTCCCAGTGACATTAAACTAATTAAAGAACTTTCCATGCACCAAGCAGAATTTCCTGTGCTGGGGTAGCTTGAGCTAGGCAGATCCTTTCATCATTCACACCTGGACACAGAACAGGCAGGAGCATGGGTTAACAGCAAGGTGTGTTTTCTTGTCTTGGAGAGACACTTCCTCTTTCTCTTCCTGGCTCGGAGGGGGACACAGGTAGGACCAGACACTAAGTTGGAGCCCTGAGTCCTCCCGACATGAGTGAGGTGATGGTTGAAAGGCCAAGAAGAGTCTGAAGATGGTTCCTCAGAGACAGTGTTGCACAGTGTTGAAAGCAGTGAAGTTGCTCACCTGCACAGAGGGGCTCTTTCCCTGTGAAGCATCTCTACAACGTATGTGTTTGGGAGCACGATCAGACAGATAGTGTGTCACACTGGTGTGACCTGTGGGTGCTGATGGGTCAGACCATGGGTATTTGCTGTCCCTGTGTGTACTAGTTCATCTCACAAATGCCTGCAGTTGACTGGAGTCAGAGCTGTGAGCTTTTGCCAGATCCTTAGGGCGCTGGTAATATTCAGAAGGAAATAAATATTTCAGTTTCCTTGAAACTTAATTAAAACTCTTAAACACATTTATCATTTAAAAGACTAAAGATCTTGTCCTCCCCTGTCCCAACTTTGAATATGATAACAGAGTGACGGTTACTGAGTTACACTCTCAGATCAGGGGCCCTGGGTCATCACAAGTTTCCAACAAGGAGCCAATATACATTTTATTGCTGTTTTTGGGTTGGGGGCCCCAAATAAAAGTCACATCTCAGGTATCATTTTCTTTTTCTTTAACCTGTCAAAAGTCAGTTTTCTTTTCCCAATGAACTCTAGTTTCAATATTAAGACACAACAAAAAGCTCATGTCCTCTGTGTCCATTTGGCTCTTTTATCCTGTAAAATGATCCATCATTCTTACAGCTAAGCATCAGTGTATCCCTGTGCTGCTGCTGTGCTCTAAGTGACTCTGGAGTTCTCTTTCCCTACTCTTCAGGAGCTGGCACAAGCTAGGTGACCACTCCGCCACTGAGCCAAGCCCACAGCCTGTCTTTGTTTAACAACACAGCCTAGAATGCACTTCTGAGGTCAGTTCCCACACTCAGAACCTTCTCACCATCGTAGTTGGAAGTGGCTGGTGCCACTGCACACCTTAGTGCTGAAGGTGTGGCCCCACGGAGGTGATCTAGGTCAGAACATGCCGTGTTTTCCTTTTTAGATGCACAAAGTTGCTGCAGTTGGAGTCGCTGTGGAGAAAATCAAGATGCCTGTCCGTGGCTTGGCATCATTCTTTGTCTGATGGGTCCTGATGTTTGAAGAGGGGAATGCAACAGTTACAAAGATGCAGCTCTCTTGAGAAGACCGGAGAGTTTGTTCAGTGAGGGAAGGTGTTTGGGTTCATCAACATCCACAAGGGAGACAGGGCCAGCATTCCCTCGGTATCCCCATGCTCTGGGCAATCTTCTGAACCCACCAGGGTCATTAGCACATTCAGTTTGCTGTAGTCCTGTGTCATCTCAATGTTCTAGTCCCCACAGGTCCAACCAGAAAATGAGGGCCATGAGAATTCTTCCCTTGATAGAAAAATAATTTAATATAGCATGCAAGCAAAATTTGAGCACTAAGTCTGCTGTTCAAAAGACAGGAATGCACAGAGGTCATTTTTCTTCTTTCTCTTGTTCACAAGAATTACTATGTGGCTTAAAAAAGTCATTTGAGGCACAATTAGTCCAATTCAACCCAGAACTGGATCACACACTTTTTAAAACCCAAGATCCATTGAAAATCAGTCATTTAAAAAATGTGTTTAACCAATGATTTTATGTCAAGAAAAAGCCTGTTTTTCTAGGCAGTGGAAGAATGTCGTGAATGGCTTAACAGAAAGATTCAGTTAATGAATTGACAGGTGATCTTGTACTTTTCTTCATTTGTTTTATTGAATTTGAGAAAATGTTGGCTTATGTGGATTTGTAGTTCAGTTTCAGAAACTGAACTAATATCTTGAGCTCACTGTGAGATGGCAAGACTCAGGGACATCCTGGAGATGGGAATGAGGGTCTCCATGGCAGGAAGGGTGGTCCTAGGACTCAGGTGTATCTGTTGTCTCCCTCCTAGAAAGATGGCTTCCCTGTCCCTGTGAGTGTTGGAGACTCCATGGGAGATGTCATCTCAGGCCAGTCATTGGGAAGGCAGCTCTGTGATGGGCTGAAGGTCTTTTGTTCTACAAGATCATACACAAAGATGGCTTCCTTGGTCTGTGAACTATCTGTGGGGTCTTGTAAAGACCTATCATTTCCTATCTTTAAACGAGAGACAGAGCATACAAGTATCTGCATATGGCCAATTTTTTTTTTAATCTAGAAAGAAAGCTGTGTTGATAACATGATTAGAAGTAGCAATGTCAGCCATAAAAATATCTATGGAAAAGGAAAAAAATCTTGAATTTCAAAGTAGAGTTGAAGAAGAAGGTGACATTTTTTGGTAGAATATCAAGACAAAGAAAACAAAATTTGCCAACAATTCCTGTAGGCTGGCATTTCAGAACTTGACATTTAAACATTTGCTTAACACTTATTTGTCAGACACAGATACAGAGAGGTATGACAGGAAATGAGCCTTCAGTGACCTTTAAGGGCTTTGTTAGAAAGACACAGAATTTTTTACTTTAAAAATAAGTTAAATGCCCGGTGTGGTGGCACACGCCTTTAATCCCAGCACTCAGGGAGGCAGAGACAGGAGGATCTCTGTGAGTTCAAGGCCAGCCTGGTCTACAAAGTGAGTCCAGGACACTCAAGGATACATACACAGAGAAACCGTGTCTCGAAAAACCTAAAAAATAAAAAAGTTAAATATTTTTATCATTTCATCACCATTTTTACACAGTATGTAAATAGGAGCTAAGTTCTAGCCACTCATCGGGATAACCTCAGATGCCTCCATTATACCGTGCGGCTCTCATGGGTGTTTTCTGCATATGACCCACATCCAGAAGCTGAGCTTGGGTGAGAAAGAGTACCTTTTGGCTGGTGTCCTAACAACCAGTGTCGCGTGAAGAGGCAGAAGGCAATCACATGTTGTTTCCTTCCCAAGGAGATTTATCACTGCAAGTGAATGGAGCTTGAATGGAAAGTCTGCTTCTAAGCCTAGTCATTAAATTCTGAAAAAAAAAAGTCTAAAATTCTGAGAAGTTCTTGCCTGTTAAGTGTTGAGCATTAAATTCAGGATGTTAAATAACATAGTCAAATGCTTTATAGCTAAGCTATATTTTCTGATTCTTTTTTTTTTTTTTTGAGGTGGGATCTTGCTATGGAGCCCACACTAGCCTCAAAGTTCGCCTCTGCCCTCCTGATGCTAGGATGACAGGCATGCACCACCACCAATGACAGAGTATTGGGTTTCTTTAAAAAAATAATAATAACCTGGGGACTAGAGAGATGGCTCATCAGTGAAGAGCACTCGCAGCTCTTATAGAGGACCAGGCTTTGATTCCTAGAAGCCACATGGTGGCTCACCACTCACTGTTCATAACTCCAGTTCAAGGGGTCTGATACCCTCTTCTGACCTCTTCGGACACTTCATACACAAGGCACACAGACATACATGAAAGTGAAACATTCATACACATGTAGAAATCTTTAAAAAATATGTAAAATATTTAAAAATTAACAATGAATCGGAAGACAAAAGGGGAGATCTAGGAATCAGTGACATTGTGTAGGGAGTTAGAATAATATAAATTAGATTTAGTAAATATCTAGGGGTTTCTGATACAGTCTCTTAATCTGTGGCATGAAGATCAACTTGGCTGTGGGCAACTGGCTTATCAATTTATGGACTAAAAGCAAGGATGAAGTCAGGTGAAATGAGGGAAGTCTTTATGGACTAAAAACAAGGAGGAACCCAGGTGAAATAAGGAAAGACTCTATGGACTATAAACAAGGTTTATGGCCTGGCATTGTTTTCAGCTGCTAGGTGGGCAGAGCCCAGATTAAGCTGAAGCATGTGGAACAAGGAGAGATCCTTTTTAAGGACAAGTAGATGGAGCCTGAGGGCCCCATGCTAGAGACCTCCGATGCCAGCGAGTCCTCACGCTAGAAAGGACAACGAGTAGTTTGTATCCTCTGATGGAGAAAGTGCTGGTGGACTGATGGCCAGATCTCCCTGAGGCAGAAAGAAGCTGGTGAGCAGAGAAAGCCTCAGCAAGACAGCAAAAGGCCAAGGACTAAACCCTGTGGCTCAGCTTTTGCCTAGAGGGGTTTGACCTGTCCGAACAGCAGCCTGAACGGAACTGTGGCCAGCTTTAAAGACTGAGGCAGAGCTGCAGAGTTGCTAATACAAAGGAAATAAGTTGGCTTACAGATGGCTGAGGTCTCCCAGAGAGAAGAAAGCCTCAAGCCTTATTTAAGGTGAGACTGTCATAGCCAATTTACCCTGACGGATCTACGTCTGAGATATTCCAGAAGAAAGACTGCTAAGTACATTAAAGGGTCTACCACAGAGACTATGTTCCTGGCAACTGAGGACCTGCCCCAGAGACTGTATCCTTCTAAAAGGTTATGAAAATAGTTGTAATAGTTATCAATAGGTTTAATGGGTAGGTAATAGGGGTTGTAGTCATTTGTAGGGTTAGTAGTTAAGTAAGTGTTTATATTTGTTATTAGAGAACATAGTTATTAATAAATAAGTGTTGAATAATTTTAAAATGTTTGGTTTCAATATTGGATTTATAGTAATGAATTTCAAAATCATTCAGAACTAGTTCCAACTAAAGGGGGTGGGGCTGGAGAGATGGTTCCGTGATTAACATTGCTTGCTGCTCCAGAGGACTGGAGTTCCATTCCCAGCCCTCATGTTGGGCAGCTCACAGTTGCCTATAATTCCAGCTCCAGGGGATCTGATGCTCTCTGCTAGCCTCTACTAGCACATACACAGACACATCCATATATATATATATATATATATATATATATACACATAAAAAATAAAATACTAAAACAACAACAACAGGAAAGAGGATAGAAAGCAATTGCACATAGTGCCAGGAAATACAAACATATAAAGGAATGATTCTGAATATATTAATCTAGAAGGATCTGTAAGACTAAGTAGGAAGAGACATTAAAACAAAATCACGAGAAAGGGCCTGAAAAGTAAGAGAAAACAAAAAAGAAAAGTTTCAGAATTATGGAACTCACTAGATTATTACAAAGTTATTTCTAAGCCAAGCTTTGTGGCACACACCTGCACCCAGGACACTGAGGCAAAAGTTTGGGAATAACCTTGGCTACACAGGGAGACTGTGTCTCAAAAACAAAACAAACAGAAATGAGTAGAATCAATACTCCCAAATACCACCATATAGAGTGTTGAGGTTGACAGTACAATCTCATTTTATTCTAGCTTATTACTGCGAAAATGCACCAGGGAAAATTGAGACATCTGGCAACAGGGTTTGACGAGCCTGCTGCCTTTCCATTGTCATTCATTCCATGTCGCTCTTCAGCATGTGAACCACCCTGGAACCACTCATAGGTCCCCATGAATTTCTACAGTACCGAGCTGAAGAGTTGGCATTGCTGTTTGTTGAAGCAGGGCACAGCCTTGCCCTCATCCATCCATCCAGGACCCTTGTGAAGCGCAGCATTTCTCCTGGATGACTTTAGTATTCCTCACTTCTAACAGCCGCAGCAAGATCAAGGAGACCCCTGGGAGTCCAGTTTCCAGGCCTTGCTTCTGTCATGGGTGGCAAGATAAGAGGAGTCGTGTCACAGACAAAGAAGTAGGGCCTGAGAATGCCAGAGAAGAGTTGGCTGAATGTGTAGATATAAGACCCGTTTGTGATGTTGTAGAAGGAGATTTCGCCGGCTTCGTAGTCCAAAAAGATTCCGATGCAGCGAGGTCGCTCGTCTTGGACCACAGGCACTGAGGGAGAGGACAGGACCATGTACTCGCTCCCCCTCAGCAGCCACATGGCCCAGACGCCGTTCTCTGGGGATGGTGTGGTCTCCCCCTTTCTCAGCACCGAGTCTTGACAGACCCCTAACCCCCACTCTGCTCTTTCTCCCACGATGACTTCCCAGTAGTGCCTCCCGGAGGAGAAGCCCTGCAGGCCCAGGATACAGGGCCAGGTGTCAAAGCGCTCGGGGTTGCTGGGGACGTCCCTCCAGACCTCTGTATCTTGAACGCTGCGTAGATCAGCTGTCAAAAGCAGGCTGGGATGGGCAGTGGCCGGATCCAGCTTCACGTCCACTGTGGAAAGAATTTTGCAGAGGATAAGAATGAACAGAAAGGCCTAGTACAATCTTACCTCCTCTCCCTCCCTCCCTCCCTCCCTCCTTCCCTCTCTCCTTCCTTCTTTCCTTCTTTATGTATCTACATATGCATGTATGTATGTATGCATGTATTTATGTATTTTTCTACTATGCTTGAGGATGGACCCTAGGGCCTTTCGTAGTATCTCCAAGAGCTTCAGTTCCAGTTGGTAGGCACCACTAAGAACCCTCATACAGTTTCTCATTTCTTTCATCCAGAAAAGCTGTGCCTGGCAAACGCCTTGATTTTGGCTTTACAGAACTTTGCTGTACACAATGGGACTTCCATACCCCTGCCCCCAAGTGCCACACCTAAACTCATTGCTTTGTGTGTGAACAAAAAATAGATAAAAAGGAAACCATCAGATGGTGTGGCCACCAAACAGCTAACCCCACAGAGGTTCCTGTAAGGAGGAGTAGCTGGGGTTGGGGGTAGAAGTGAGTGGATATGGGGGGAAGTTGAACCTCTTCTCCTTACTCCCTACTCCTCTCTTCTGTTGGCCTGTCCCTCTGCTTCCTGTAAGCTGGCCTAGCAAATTAATTGTATTAATTGACCCTGAGGAGGGGAGTCCTATGAAACTCTATTGACAGCTGGTCAATCAGAAGTAGAGGCCAGGACCAGTCAGCTACATCACATTCTGCCAGCCACTTAAAGATGAGTTAACACCTATACTCCTCAAACGGTTCTATAACCAGAAAGGGACAGGATGCTACCAAAGTCATTCTATGGAGCAAGTATCACCTTGATGCCAAAGCTAGAGAACAGCACAACAGAAAACTATGAGCTTCCATGATAAAAATGGATACAGAAATTTTCAGTAAAATACTTCCAAACCAAGTTTAAGAACACATTAAGAATGTCATATTCCATTGTTAAATTGGTCTCATTCTAGCCATGAAAAGATGGTTCAGTACATACAAATCAAAAATTAACCCAGCTGTGCTGGCTAGTCTTATGTCAGCTTGGTACAAGCTAGAGTTGGACATGAAAGAAGGGAACTTCAATTGAGAAGAATGCCTCCATAAGAGCTGACTAAGGCATTTTCTTATATTTTGGTTGTGAGCCCAGGCCTTAACAGCTGAGCTGTGGTAGAAGTTAGTTAGTATGCAGATCAGTCTGGCATCTGGCAGCACATAAAGGAGGAGCTTGGTGTCCCTTGAACCTGGCACCAAGATGGTGGAGCCCAGGTGAGGCCATAGCTCTGTGAGAAGGGGCATGGCTAAGAAACCACACAAGCCACAGATGATGCCTGTTGCTTTGAGAAGTCACAGGACTGATGGATATCGAGAGAGATCTTGTGGGCCCTTGAGATTGTCAAGGATCTCCAGGGAATGCTATATACATACCAGAGAGCTCCATGAGGCTCTCTCTTCCTCTTGCCCTCATGGACTGAGAAGACAATACATGCTGGAGAAGTGTACAACAATGTATGCCATTCATCAGCATGTAGGCCGCAATGGCCTGAGGTACATCCCATAAGCCAGCTTAAGAAGGCTGGCAGAAAAGGCATGGCATAGAACCTGCTGAGAAAGCGTTCCTAAAAACTGGACATGAAAGACACCCATTCAGGAATCTGAGAGCACTGGGAGATTGAGCAAGGGAGGAGGAGTGTGGAGGCCATGGAGGAACAGTAGGCCATGAGGTATACACTGGCCAAGGAGATTATAGAAGTGAGTCTCAGCTGATGGATGAAGCCAACCTCAAATCAGCAGTTTAAACAGACTGAACTTATAAGCCGGTCACTGTCTAGTAGTTGAAACAAAGTGATCAAATAAACTGACAAAGTTAGGCTCGATGGACACTAAGCTTGAAAGGGACTGTCTGCTGTGACTACCAGGCTGTCAAAATCAAGTTATCCAGCAGGACCTACACTAAGAATATTAATATCCTTTCAATAAAATTAAGATAGAGTTGGCTAGATGTTCTTAGATATTAAGTGTTTATAGGTATTAGGTATTAGCTTATAGGTGCTTTATAGGTGTTTGATAAGTATTAATAAGTGTTTTAAATAAAAATTTTCTGTTACACTGAGCCATCTCCCCAGCCTAGGCATTTTCTTTATTAGTGATTGATGGGGGAAGGTCCAGTTCATTATGGGTAGGGCCATCCGTGGGGTTGGTGATCCTGGGTTCTATAAAAAAGCAGGCTGAGCAAGCCATGATGGGCAAACCTGTAAGCAGCACCCCTCTGTGGCTTCTGAACCAGTTCCTGCCTCCAGGTTCCTGCTCCACTTAGTTCCTGTTCTACTTCCTTTGTCAGTGAACTATGATTCAGAAGCTTAAGCTGAATAAAGCCTTTCGTCCCCAGCTTGCTTTTTGTCATGATCCTTCATCATAGAACAGTAACTCTAAGATACCAGCACACAAATAGACCTAAGGACAGAAATCACATGATCATCTCAACAGATACAGGAAAGACTTTTAATGATGCCGAATATCCCTTTATGATCAAAGAATGAAGAAATTAGGAACAGAAGAGATATACCTCAATATATTCTTTTTTTAAGAATTTATTTTTTATTTCTTCAAGTTACATCTCAATCACAATCCCCTCCCTACTCCCCCCTCCAGTCCCACCCTTCCACCCTCCTCCCCCTCAACCCCCCATCCTCTTCCCTTCTTTTTTTTAGTTTAAGGTATTTCTTTTTTCCCCCCAACAGCTCTCCCTTTCAGTCCAAAAAATGGTTCTTTTTCTTATAACTATAAATACAATACAAAACAACAGAAATAAATAGACCACAATTATAAGAGTTATATGGCTTAGCATACATTCCCAATGTCCAGTCCATATGTATTTGGCACCTGACTTTAACATTCTACTATCTAACCATCTCCATGTGTTTAAAGTTCTATATCTAACTCAGCTTTCATACTAACTTGCCTCATAATTTTAAAAATATCTTCTTAGATCCAGAACACCCTCTTGATTCCTAAACAACTCAAAATTTAACTATGATACTCTAGCTATCTATTCTTCAACCACCTCAGAGACCTGAGAAGGATAAATATGTCTGATTATATAGGAAGTACAGGGCCTGCAGCTTCCAAAACTGAAAAAATGACATACCAGTGGCTGCCTGGACAGTTCCCATTTTCTCTCCATACATTACAGCATCAATCTTCAGCCATTTGGCCCCATTTCTCTGACAGACATTGATTGTAGAGCAGGAATTATGAAGGACTTACCTACCCTGTCTTGGCAGAGCTAGGCTGTCGACTTATCTGCTTCCAAGTTTTGTCCTTTTTGGACAGAAGTCTGTCTACAGTTGAAGCAAGGGGTTTTTCTTGCCAAGAGAAAGGCTTACCACAAATTCAATCATCTCCCACTGGAGATTCTTCGATGCTCATCTTCTACTTGGAGTAATATAGGGGGTGCTGTCAGGAGCTGACATGTCTCGATATCAAAAAATCTTAAGTTAAGAAAACATCTTTGAATGCCATATTCTGCAGATCTCTTGAGGTTTTTGAAGATGCCCTATCTATCTCTTATATTTAGATAAGCAAATATTGCTTGTCTCTTAGACCTCAATATATTCTTGATGAGACAAGAATACACACAGTCCTCCCTGTGTAGTGCTTGAAGTCTTATCCAGAGAAATAAGGCAAGATTAAAAAAATAGAGAACAGATTTGAGGAAAGAAATTAGATTATTCCTACTTACACACAGTACAATTATATACTTAAAAGACCCTGAGGACTTTACAAGAAAATTTTAGACCTGCTAAACACTTTCAGCAAACCAATGGGATACACAGTTCACATACAAATATCAGTATCTTTTCTGTCTACAAACTGATCTTCAAGGGGAAGAAAAATGCCATTCATGATAGCTTCCAAAAAGCCAAAATAAAAAGTAACAATAAAAGTTCTCCCCAAAAACTCTAAGAATGAACCAATCCAAGGAAGGGGAGAGCTTCTACAAAAAATTGTAGAGCAGTGAGGAAAGACACCACTAGGAGATGGAAAGACCTCTGTGCTCGTGGACTGAAAGAATTATTATTATAAAAATGGCAATGCTACTTAAAACAGTCTACTGACTACAATGATCCCAATCAAAAGGCAAGTGGAAATCTTAGACACAGGAGAAACAATCCTAAAATTCATATGAAAGCACATAGGACACAGAGAACTCAGAGCAATCCTGAACCAAAAGAGCAATGCTGAAAGCATCGTAATACCTGATCTCAAACTATACCACAGAGCCATAGTAACAAAATCAGTGTGGTGTTGATACAAAGCCAGAAATGTAGAACAGTGGGTTAGGAGAGAGGACCAGGTGTGAACTCACACAGCTACAGCCAAATAAACCTCAATAACAATGCACTGGAAAAAGTCTTCAGCAAATAGTGCTGGGGAAACTGGATATCCACACGCAGAAGAATGAAGCTAGAAGACTTTAACTGAAGACTTGGAGCTCTGAAACTGATAGTGGGAAATATCTGTCTTCTATTCAGGTTAAGGGTATGAAAGCAAAAAAGGGATATTTACATGAGTGAAGGACAGAGACTGACAGGAGGTAAGGGGCCACAGAGGGTGATGTGTTGAGAATGAGCAAAGTACAATGATACACACACATGAAAATGGCATAAAGAACCCATTGCTGGGGATAGAAAAATGGCTCAATGGTTAAGAGCACAGGGTGCTCTTGTAGAGGACCTGTGGTTTGGCTCCCAGCACCCACATAATGGCTTACAACCATATGTAACTCCTGTCTCAGGGATGCTGATACCCTCTTCTGGCCTCCGAGGGCACTGTACATACATGGTGTAGGCAAAACATTCATATATAAAATAAAAATTAAGAAATCTTTTTTTTTAAAGAAAGAAACCCATTACTTTGTATGCTTACTAAAAAATTTTTTAAGGAGCTTTTTTCTTTTTTTTCAGCAGCTCAGACTGCAAGCTGCTTGGTACAGGCATGGGGAGGGGGTTAGTCCTCTAGAGTGAGCTGTCAGCCTGATTCCCTCTCTGGGCTCATCTTGTCAGAAAGTGAACTGGGTCAGATTCCCAGCTAGACAAGCCACTGGGGCATTGGTCAGCTGTTGGAGGAAAGAATCTAGCACACTTTGGTGACCAAAGGTGCCAGAGTCATTGAGAGAACACGGGAAGAAAATTTTTTTTTTTTGTTTTATTTGCCCTTTTCCATGATGACAAACAGCAAGGTAGAGGTTAAGCTCTGGGTCCCACAGTCCACTCATGACAGCATGCTCTCAAATAAGTCTTTGCTGACTTCTGGTGCTAGGATTCTAGGCTCTGTGACCACTGACTGCCATCCACAGACTCAGCTGCATTCACAGCCTGGCCTAGGCATCACAGTTCTGTCTACAAATGCAGCCACGCTGTGGATAAGAATAAGACAGAAGCCTTGGAGGCAGAGAGGAAAAGATGAATCTAACAGCTGTGTTTGCACACACACACCCTAGTTTGTCTTTTCCACATATCATGAGACTTTTACAGGTGACATGGACAGAAATTGAGAGGTTTTATTTCCCCAGTTTTTGTTCAAACTAATTTTCTCTGACTTTTTCCTGTCTCCCACTCTTTTTGTAGAGCCGAGTACCATGGACCCGAGGACCTGGCTGCCTACCTTGGAATTTCCTCAGCATCTCCCTCATCCCAGGGATACAGCACACAGTCTTCAGCTCCATGGGGACAGCCTCTGGTTCCAGCCGTGTGACAGTTTCACTTCTGGAAGTATGCAGAGCCCATGGATATCAGTGCAGTTGCCAGGGTCCTCCCTCCCCTGCACAAGCCCCCCCCCCCACTGATTCAGAAATGAAACATACCGGGTCAAGACTCCTCTCACTCCCTGGAAATGAAAGACATACAGAGATGAGTCAGATCTCTGACTTCTCTCTGAAGTCAGGCTGGATGCATGGTAAAGCTGCCATTAGAAATACCTGAAAGTTGCTAAGATCTGAGATGAAACTGCTGAAGAGCTCCTGTTATTTACAGTTTTTTAAAAAGGGCTTTACACAATCATGGGTCTCACAATGAAGGGTTTCAGTGACAAAAATCAGTCACAACCAGAACAGAATCATGCTGCATGCAGTTTATGTCTGTTCCCTGAAAATCAATCAGTTTAGCTATTTCCTCAATTGATAATTCTGCCAATTGGTTCTTTTGATAGAGTTATACCTTGTACTTAATGAAGACAGAATTAGGCAGGGGCATCAAAATATGTGAAGGATTGATTTGAGGTAAACACACACACACACACACACACACACACACACACACACAGAGAGAGAGAGAGAGAGAGAGAGAGAGAGAGAGAGAGAGCCTTCAATGCCTTTGTAAGAGAATACTAAATGTCTAATTCTTTGAACTACCACACCAAGGCTGATCATTTGATCTACATCAGTAAGAAAAGATGTCATTAATATCTGGCATCATTTTCTCTCTTAAAAGAGTATATGTATATAATGTATGTGTATATGATGTATGTGTATATGTATCACCTGTAATCTAAGGGTGATCAGCATGTAACTTTTTATAAACATTCATTTTTTTTTTTGTTTACTGTGTGCCACTTAAGTTTTGCGTTAGTGTGAGCTACCTGGCTCTCGAGGGTCCCCTCTGATTCCCATGCCTTCTGCATTGGTTCTACACGCCTTTGCTAAGAGTGAGCATCCTAGGTGCTGATATCCCAATGACAAAATCCCACCTCTGTCACTTAGCTCCACCCTGGAGCTTGTCTTACCTCCAGCAGCCCCAGGGCTGGCCGCTGGCTCCTCTCCTCCAGCTCTTCAGCCAGCTCCTTTAGGGCCTTGTTCTGTTGGACCAGCCTGCTCTTACTGTCCCGCAGTCTCTGCAGGGTCCATCGCTCCTCCTCCTCCAGCCTTCTCAGCTGCAGCTGCTCCTCCTGGGCCAGAAAACCCCTGTGCTTCTCAAACTCCAGCCTGAAGCGCTGTCTCTGCATCTCCACTTTCTCCTGTGGAGACAGAGCAGGCCGAGTCACAGAGATGATGCGAGCTGCCACTGGGGCCCTCTGCTTTCAATTGTGGGTCAGTGGAGCTGGGGAGGCACACCCAGAGTCCCCTCCACCCTTCCACCCTGTGAACTGACTGTTGGCTCTGTTCTAACAGCACTCAGAAGCCAGAAACCAAAACCATTTGTATGAGGGGAATCGGGCAAAGCAGCAGTTTGAGATCTCAATTGACATAGATTTGAAGGCAAGTATTTCTAGATTCAAGCTTCAGTATCATATGTAAAGTAAGAGAGAAGTGTGGTGAGGGAGGTCAATGACCATCTGTCCATCTGTGAAGAGTATCCAGTATAGGGTCATCACACAATACTAGTTACGGTTTATTCTACTAGCTGCTGTTGCTACTAGAAACAACAGCAGAGAGATTTTTAAAAACCTGGATTTGAGAAGGAGATTGAGATTAAGAACAGATGTTCTTTCTAATGCTCATGTGTGTGTGTGTGTGTGTGTGTGTGTGTGTGTGTGCGTGTGCGTGTGTGTGTGTGCGTGTGCGTGTGCGTGTGTGTGTGTGTGTGCGTGTGTGTGTGCGCACGTGAGCGTTTATGTTCACCAGTGAGTGCATATGTAGAGGCCGGAGATTGACTTTAGGTATCTTCCTCTGTTCCCCACCTCATCTTTAGTGACAGGGTTTCTCCCTGAAGCCGGTACTCACTGTTTAAGCTAGGCTGGCCAGCAATCCCCAGGAATCTGGCTGTCTTTGCACCCCCAGTTCCAGCACTGAGGTTACAGACATGGACTGCCACAGCAGACTTTTGATGTGAATGCTGGAGATCTGAATTCAGGTCCTCGTGGATGCATGATAAACACTTTGCCCATGGAGCCATCTGTCTCCCCAGCCCTGAATGCTCTTTGCTACCTGGTAACGGTGGTTAACATTTTCTGCACAATCAAGAAAGAACGAAGCACTCCTTGGGCATTGGCTTTCATATTAGCTTCAGATTATTACCCTGGTTTCCCCTGAAGATCTCACATCTACACCTCCTGAAGAGACCAGCTGTAAGCTGGGTGTAAAGGGTAAAGTATCCCCTGCCCCAAAGCATCTGCCTCCTGCACTCTCTGCTCTGTTTCTAATGTTTACAATGTCTTGGTTTCACTGAAGGACAGGGTACCATTTTTTTTGGAACCAGATGTATTAACAGTCCCCTCTTAAGATAACACCTTCTTCCATTCTTTCACCATTTTCTTTTTTTAAATATATATTTATTACTTCAGGTTACATCTCCATCACAGTGTCCTCTTTCCACCCCTCCCAGTCCCACCCTCCCACCCTCTACCCCCTATCCCTTCCATCCCACTCCTCTGGAGTGGAGTGTCCCTACATAACAGTCCCCCACCCTCAGTTCAGCAGTCATATGAGGGCCAAGAGCCTCCTCATACACTGGGGGCCTACCTTTTACCATTTTCTAAATCATTACATTTATATGGGCAGGGCCACCTTCTAAAATCACATAAATTGGAGTTTCACGCCCTTATTTCCAAAAAGGTGAGGCTTTGTTGAATATACAAAACACTCCCCAATGTGGAAGGCTACACTACTGCTGTTGAGCCAGACTGAGAGCATAGATGTGGGGTTACAGAGGGTCAAACTGGGGGCTCAAGTGGTGATCATGAGGAGAAGCTCCCTGCAATTCATCTTCCCTCATTCCATCCTTCTTCATGTGAAAGTTACAAGTGCTGAGGCAGGAAGATATGATGATCACACTTCTCTTGTTTCCCGTGTCTCCTGTGGACACGTTACTGACTGTAAGCCATGCTGGACCACTTGTCTTCAAACAGGAATCTTAGCATCATGTGTATGTTAGTGTAGCCTTTAGAGTGTCTACCGGTGAGGATCTGGGTCTTGGATATGGGATTCTGATTGCCTGGGTCCATGGGCAGGCCAAGATTGGGAGCAAGTGACTTGGATTATAAGCCTGGATGTCATTAATTTGAGAACCAATGTTTAACTTCACCCATACTGGAGACTGTGTTTAACTGGAATAAGACTTATCCCAGAAGAAAAATGGAGGTTAAAAAAAAAACCAACCCAAAACAGTTCTTATGGGGTGGAGGAACTATCAATATATAAAGGTCTGTGCTTTCAACAAAAACAAGAAGGGAAGATTTTAAAAATATAGAAAAAGTTATTTGTAGAAGGAGGAAAATAAGCAAATATCTTGGATATCATACAACACATTGCATACATAATATGCCTATGATTTCTACGTTTCACAGTCTGACACCACTGAAAGTCTGACCAGGCAACTCTCTGGTGGGCAGAATCTTGAACACTGTAGCAGATGTGTCCAGCCCACAACCCCTGGGATTGGCTGCATGTGTGCTAGAGCAGCTGTGAATGCCACCCAACACATTTGTAGATGACAGTGTTATGTCTCAGTGTCAAAGGGTGGGACACACTCCTTGCTATAGTGTTCAGCACCATTCCTGACTCTGTCCAGTAGGTGGCAGCAGCGTATGACAAGTTGTGACTCATCTTGTGATACCTCTGGTTAAGAAGCAGTGTCTGCCGGTATGCAAATGAGATTCATGAGAAACAAACAAACAAACAAAGGGGATTGGTGAGGTGCAGAAGAGGGATGGTGGGTGGATGACCACAGACAGCTGATTGTCCTTTTGTATATAGGATGACTGCAGTTCTCTGCACTCTGTTAGACATATTGTGCAGCATTGATTTTTTTTTTTTTATTCATCTCACAGATCTGTTTGTAAATTATGGGCCGAGGTGAATGGGTTACAGCGGTGAATTTGACAGTAAGATTCAGGCAGCGAAACTACTTACTTATAAGTCAGATCACATCAACAGTATTTTAAAAGGGACAGGTTGACCCAGGAGGGCACTATCATGTTTTTCTGGAGGAAATACTGAGTTGGAACATGATCGTGAGAGAACTGAAGGTGATGGACCAATGTCTCACACACCCTTGCCCTGCAAGTTCCCTGAAGCCACAGTTCTGACCTCACCTTCCAGATGACAGTCTTCTTCCCCACATTGGCCTCCTGAGACAGAGCCTCCTCCATTTCCTTCCTCACAAGTTCCAAAGCCGCTTTGAGCATTTTCTGTTTGGGAAGACAAGATCATTGCAGATGTGCTCTCTCAGCTCTTATATTTTTGGTTGTGAGCCTAGCCTTTAACGGCTGAGCCATCTCTCCAGCCCTCTCTCAGCTCTTTAGTTTGCTTAGGTATAAAGTACAAAGATCAGTTGGGGAGTCCTTAACTGACCTCATTACTAACAAAACTCTGCAGGTACCTCTTCTGATGCTAGATACCAAGATGTGCCTGAAAATTTCTCATTATCTCACCTTTTCCAATAATAAAACAAAATGTTAAAATGTAGGGTGAAAGGTAAAGTAACAACAGAACACAAATAAGGTGTTGTCATATATTTAATGGCGAGAAATACAATTATAATGATAAATAGTTGTATTTTATAAAATATAATGCCAATTTTGAAAAAAACGTTCACAGCAAATATTTTAAAACTATGCTGCAGTAGAGGAAATGCTGTTTGCTACTGACAGACTGAACTGTAATGCACTTCTTATTACTTAATATAAAAAGTGCTTTTTTTTTACATTTATTTAATGTAAGTTCCTCAATAAACCTACATACACATGGTTTACACTTGAAAGGGAGCCACTATAGGGCTGTGTAGAACATGCATATACAATGGTCTTGGAACTCACGGTAGCAGTGCCTGACAAGACTGAGTGGGAACTGCTTTGCTCTTGGAACATTTAGCCCAGCAGATGGATTAAAGCTCCATCAGGCAAAAGAAACCATGAGCCACACCAAGGAGGTGACAAACAGCAGGCCTGGGGACAACAATGACAGAGCAGATTTTGCTGGATATGTGTTTTGTTAGGATAAGAGCGGGGTCATACACAGCTACAGCTGATTGGTTGAGAGGTTTAAATGATATTTATTTGGCATGAAAAAAAAAGCCCTACAGAATGTTTATAGAAAAGAGTATTAAAAATGTCTCACTAGCTAAGCTCTGTGTGACATTTTTGGGAGTTAACTTTCAGGTGGGATTATATTTTTAAATCTGACTAGAAAATACCTCGTGCCTGAATTTTTACAAAGTTAAGAGGAAGCAAGCAGCAAAGTCAAGAGAGATATTTCCAGTGAGTTGAGGAAAATACCTCAATTTTTAATTTTAGAGAAAACAACCCTGCAAACATCTTAAGAAATCTAGCAGGGCGTGGGGGCGCACGCCTTTAATCCCAGCACTCGGGAGGTAGAGACAAGTGGATCTCTGTGAGTTCAAGGCCAGCTTGGTCTACAAAGTGAGTCCAGGACAGCCAGAGCTGTTACACAGAGAAACCCTGTCTCAAAAAACCAAAAAAAAAAAAAAAAAAAAAAAAGAAATCTAGTGCTCCATACAAACACAGTTCAGTCTTGTTAACGGAAGGAAGACCACGGTGGCATCCCTGGTGCTGGTTGGTCAGGAAGTCGGAAACTTAAATATACTTAAAAAAAAAATCCAAAAAACAAACAAACAAAAAACCGTGTCCAGCCACTTCGGAGGAAGATGAATGAGCAGCCTTCTGCTGTTGCCAGATAACACACACAACAGAGGCAGGAAACAGTAGGAAATCCCTCCTTAGAGAGCGGCATTTCTGCTCATTAGAGAGCCAGGCGCCAGGCCCATTATGATCGGAGGCTAAGGTTTAGCTGATGCTCAATCCCGGGTTCCCAGGGACAAAAGCCACCCCCAGCTTCGGTGAGTGTGAGCTAATATGGATGGGGAGGAGACTAGGGAAGTGAGGCGCTTAGGAGTTAGCTACTACTTACACAGCGGCACTTTTTGTCTCTGTCTGGAGCGTGTCCCTTCACATTCCCAGATCATCTATCTCGGCGTCTTCCCGGTTTCCACCGGGGAACCTGAGCAGCAGCTCACCTGGTAGCGGCTGGCAGCCTCCTGCAGGGGCTCCGTTCGATGGCTCCGGTGTTCAGAGCTGGTGTCGCAGACCCAGCACAGCACCGCCTGATCCTCTTCACAGAAGCGGCTCAGGTCCTCGCCGTGCCTCGCGCACTGACGCGTCCCCGCGTGCCCTGTGCCCATCCCCAGCTGCCGCACGCTGTCCACCAGGCTGGCTAGCTGCCGGTTGGGCCTGAAGCTGGCAGGCCTGAAGGGACACCTGCACTGGGGACAGGCATAGACTCCGCCCTGCGCGCTGTCTGACTTCTCACAGAACTCGGAGATGCACCGCAGGCAGAAGCTGTGGCCGCAGTCCACGCTGATGGGCTCTCGCAGGAAATCCAGGCACACAGAGCACCGCGCCTCCTCCCTCAGCCGCTCCCCGGGTGCCGCGGCCATGACCCTGACAGTGGCAGCGGGCTCCTATTGCCCTAGCCGGCTGCACAGAAGGGAGGAAACCCAAAAGGAGGGGAGCAGGCCCTGAGGGTGTTATCCTATGGGCTGGCCTGGATCCAGCAGCCAAAAAGAACCACTCCTGGTGACAAGTGCATTATCTGTCGCCTCCCCAGAAACTCAGTAGCTCTTTTTCTGTTTTTTTTTCCATTCCTTCTTTCTCTAGCTTTATTTGAGTTTAATATAATGCAGCATTTACCCCATCCTAACTCACGCTAGAGGCTATTGAAGTTTGCACTATTTTGTAGTGTGGATGGAACCTACGATCTCAAACAAGCCAGGCAAATTCTACCCATGAGGAACATCCTCAGTCCTCGTTTTATCTTTTATTTTGAGATGGGGTTCTACCAAATTTGCCTAGGCTGGCCTTAAATTCGCTCTGTAGTCCAGGCTGGCTTGAACTCACTCTGCCACCCAATTTGACTTTGAATATCCTATCTTCCTAGCTCAGCCCCCCAAATAGCTGGAAAAATAGGAGTACACCATCAAGGCCAGCAAAGTTGCCCCCCCCCAAAAAAAAATGTCTTTAAAGCCCACAAGATGGCTTCATAGGCAAAAATGTTTGCCATCAAGTCTGATGGTTTGTCTTTTGGCCTCCATGGGTGTGCATCAAACACACACACACACACACATGCACACACACAAATGAATTCTTAATGTAAGATTAACAAAAGCTCACAGAGTTTTTTGGAGCATGTGGACTTAGCTCTCTAGTCTGTCTGCACATGGCATTACACAAGAAATTGGCTTGGGTTAGTAGGCCTGCTAACCTGTCTCTTAGGAGTCAGCCACCGTCAGCCAACATGGAGCACACCTGCCCACCTTTCTCCCATACTTAGTGAATGGCACCATGGACTTCTCCTGCTGTAATCACTACCAAACTCAGCAAGTCCCTTCCTGCTTGTTTTAATTTTAGGGCTTCAGTTTGTTTTTGTGTAAGCAACTGTACCCCCCATTTTTCTCCTAATTTAAAAAATTGTGATAGAGGTAAATTAAAAAACTTACACCTTTAAGTGTCCTTAAATTTTAATATTTAAAATTTCATCTTTAAGCATACAGCTTAAAATTTAAGGGTACAGTCCAATGGTATTGAAGGTATTTATAACATACTGGTTTTCTCTAAGCTCTTTCCCTCTTCCTCAATGGAAGTTCTGTGCCCACTAAATAATAATGTCCTCTCCCTACCCCACCATTCTTCCTGTGCTTATGATGACTCTAGATTACCTTGCACAAGGGGACTCAGACAATATTTGTCACTTTGTGTCTAAATTATTTCACTTAACTCACACTCCCAGTGGTCATTCCCAAAGTGACCGACTGTAGGCTGTCCCTCCCACCTTCCAACTTGTCCAAATAATGGGCCCTTTATCATCCTTTCTGTTTCATAGAAACCAGGAAAAGAAAATTCTTCTGCATAACACGAGTGTGTCTTTCCCTACTTGTGTAAACATGAAAGTGAAATTGGGAGAAACTTCAGAGAATGCTGAAGGTGATTTCTCTAACAAGACATGGCATTCTCAAAAGACACAAGACAAAAGTCAGCCCCACAAAAGATCACAGAGTATAATGTAAATTGATTATTATTAATTTTTTGCCTTTAGAGATAAAATTTCTTTAAATTAAAAAAAAATGTCAGGAAGGCAGATCTTCTCAGATGAACATGGTGATAGGAAGTACCAGATCAAGGAATTGTTCCCCAAATCTCCCTCAGCTCCATGTGGAGGTGGTTTTCTCCACACTCATTCACACCTACCTGATTCGGCACTCTGATTTGGGGATGGTATCTGGTCTCTTAATGTGCATTTCTTACTACCCCTGGACTGCATATTTGGGTGGCAAACCTGGTGTCTCTTGAATAGCTAATATGCATTCACTTTCTTTGGGGGAGCAAGTCTGACTCCACTATTGCAGCACCTGAAAATCCCATAATTTTCCTCAGAGTTCTTGGCTTTGAAGTTGAGATAGACCTGTGGGTTCACACTCAGTGAGCCCTCTCTCACCACCAAACTCAGCAAGTCCCTTCCTGCTTGTTTGATTTTTAGGACCTCAGTTTGTTTTCATTTAAGCAACTGTACCACACCCTTTTCAAATTATTATTATATAAGTTTGTGTACCACACCTTTTTAAAATTATTATTGTATAAGTTTATTCATTTTATATCCCAACCCTAGCCTCCTTCTTCCCCTCCTCCCTTGGGCCCTCTTAGTTACTTAGCTTCTTTGGGTCTGTGGATTGTAAGCATGGTTATCCTGTACCAAATGGCTAATATCTGCTTATAAGTTATATACCATGTGGGTCTTTCTGGGTCTGGTACCCCACATTTTGCATCCCCTTAAGGGACCCTGGTGAGTTACTAAAACCTGTCTGCCTCCATCCTCTGGCGTAAACAGGGTCTTTTAGAAAGCTTGCTCATATATATTGTGGGTGGAGATGTGAACTCTTGTGTTTTCAATACAAGCAGCTGAGGTGCCTGTTTAACATATTAAAGGGGCCATGGCCTCCAGGTTCTCCCAGCATCCCCCAGTCCCTACTTGTTACAGGGTATGGCTGGCATATCCCACTCTCTACCCCTGAACTCTCCAGCCCAGGGCTGGGCTGGGCTGCCTTTCCCTCAGAGGATCTTCCCTATATTTTGGTTACTTGTGCCTTTTATACCTTTGGCCTCCTGACTGCTGCACCTGGTTCACCTGCTTCCTCTCTCCCTCCCCCTCCTCCTCTCCCCACATGGCCCAGCTCAGCCTGGTCATGCTTACTCTGGGCTCTCCCAGATGTCCCTGTCTCTGATTATGCCTCTCTTCTAACTACAATAAACTTTCTCCTCCACTATACCTAGGAGCAATCATGTCCTTTCCTTTTTGTTTCTATTTTTTTCATTCAGATTCTAAATCATACTGGCAGCTGCTCCTCCAGACCTGGCTCTACAGTCCACCAGGGAGAAGAAAAGGAAGTTCAGACCTTTGGGGAACAAGTTTAATTGTCTGCAGGGTCTAATTGCTCTGAAGTTCTCTCTTCTCCATTGTGAATTCAACATGCGGTATTCATAAGTGAGACTTTCTAATTATGCACCAAGTGGCTCACGAAGACAATAACAAATTACCTGCTAATTTGAAGATGTGACTGTCTTGAAAGGAGTAACTGTTGACTTCTACATTGAGCATTTTCCTTCCATGGCTCTTTGTTTAATTTAATCAGTGGTTTGATCCGTTTGCTTGATTTCAGAGAATGGTTCTAAATCAATAGCAGACCTCATGCCCAAGTTTGCCCTTGGAATACTAAGAAACACTAATAAAATTCCAGGGTTATCTATTTAGTCTCCCGAGAAGATGCTGCAAGGAAGTGCTCCTGCTAGCTAGCCTACACCACAGAAATACACCCCACAATGCAGATTCGGCCATTGCCTCTTTCTTTATAGAAAAGACACAGTTAGGAGAATTTGCATGAAGATAATTCTCCCAGCAACCAGGATTTCTGACTCTGGGTTTCACAGACCAAGTTGGAGTAAGAACAGTGTTGGTGTGGGTTCTGAGAAAGGCGGGGCTTTTAGGAAATGAATCTGACTTCTAGAAAAATTTCCCCCTCTGTCCTCATACTTCCAAAGCTGTACTAAGATTTGGTTAACAGTATGCATCTTAGTAAAAACAAACAAACGAATAAATAAGATGCCTTTAGCCTGTGAGTTCATAGAATTGCATTCCAGAAAACACTTGGCTGTATTTTCTACCTGTCAAGTCATTCTACCTGTCATTCCTTGCATGGTGTTCAAGTATTATAGTCTTCTGAAGAACTGAGAATCTGAGCTTTATGGCATCCTTCCCTTTAAACCTAATTGTATTCATCTAAAGTCTCTAACTGCTAATGACATTTGTAAGTTTATGTATAGCTGGGTGTGGTGACACACAACTTTAATTCCAACAAATGGGAGTTAGAAGCAGGCAGAGCTCTGTGGGTTTGAGACCACCCTGGTCTATACAGTAAGTTCCAGGTCAGTCTGGGATACATAGTTAGATTCTGTGAAAAAAAAATATTATAAATGTTCAGTGAATTAGCAAATTAATTGCTCTCATTTAATTCAATTCCTCTTTTTTTTTAATTTTATTTTTTCTGAAACAGGTTTCTCTGTGTAACAGCCCTGTCTGTCCTGGAACTCACTTTGTAGAGGAGGCTAGCCTCGAACTCATAAGAGATCTGCCTGCCTCTGGCTCCCTATGCTGGGATTAAAGATGTGCGCTGCCGCCGCCACCCAGCTTCAATTCCTCTTTCTAAGTTCTCTGTTTATCTCTCTTCTGAATCAGGTGAAACACCTCTTCTTCCTTTTATTTTCACATAGTTCTAAATCCTCAGATTATTCTCTGTTTACCATAAACCAATTATCTAGAAGCTTCTAGAGTACAGGCCTGAAAAGTGAAAACAAACCGGAGAGACTCCATGCATGCTCCTACCACCACCACCACCCACTCCCAAACTTAGTGAGCCACAGGGATGTCCTCACAGTCAGGGTTTTATGACTAGGTCAGACACAACTCTCCTACTCCTGCATTTAAGGAAGGAAAAGTTACATTTACAAATATGGCCTCCATATCTAGATATTCTGGATGCAATTCGTGGTTCGGTAGGAAGTTTGCATGTGTATGAGTGAGTTAGCTTTTCAGTTCTGTAATAAAATGCCTGAGGTTAACAACTTAGTCAGGAAATGCTTATTTTGGCTCATGGTTTCAAAGGCCATGTCTATTGGCACTGTTGCTTTGGATCTGTGGTGGTAAAATAGATTGGACGAACCCTGCTGTGGTTGCACTGTATTTATGTGTTGTTAGAACAAAGTTTGATATTAAGTTACTAATAATGTCAATGAGAACTCATTGTTACAATCACTCCTTCTAATGTACATCTTTCTTTCACATGAGCTTAAGATGTGAGGACCAGGATGACTTGACTCTCTGACTGACAGCTTTTATGTTTTTTTAAATTTTGTATCAAACTATGTGTGTGCATGCGTGTTTCTCTCTCTCTCTCTCTCTCTCTCTCTCTCTCTGTGTGTGTGTGTGTGTTTCTGTGCACATTCATGTTCTGTGGTGGCCAGGTGGAGGTCAGTGGACAACTTGTAGGAATTATTCTTTCCTTCCGTCATATGGGGCCCAAGGATCCAATTCCAGTCATTAGTAAGTCCCTTTACCTGCTGAGTCACCTTGCCAGCCTTCATGGCTATTTTTTCCCTACTCATAACCATCATCCCTTCCTTCTCAGAGGTGGTGTGTGACCCCCTAATCTCGCCTTCTTGCCCCAGGAAAGAGAAGCCCTCTGGCAACCTGGTTGAACTTTGGCCATCAGCGCCTTGACAAGCCTCTCCCTGTCACACCTCTGCCTCAGAGGCCTGACAGCTTATGGTTCCAACTACACAATGTCATATTCTAGGTCCCTTTGGCTGGTTCTAGCTCCCAGTGGGGTTGGAACTTTGTAAACCCGAGGACCCTTCTGCCTCTGCTTCTCCAGCTGTTGTTGAGTTGAACAGAAACTCTGTTGCTTTGTTTCTGCCGCTGACAGGGAGAATGTGTTCATGGCCTACTTTGAAGGTTCCTTTACTTCCTCTCTGCCAGGATGCAGATTTTAGGCCTGGATGGCATCAGACATGAATAGTTCCCTACAAAGTGTAAACAACTATGAGCCATAACTGCATCTAGATCAATCATAACAATACTCACAATGCCATGATGATAAATAATTATAAGATTTCAACATGTTAAGAATTTTCCTTAAAAAAAGAAAGAAAAATTAAAAAAAAAGATGCCTAGTGTAAATGTTAACTGTGAAAGTAGTAATAAAAAGAACAAAGATGGAGGTTATACTATAATCCAATTGTCAGCCTCATATGTAGAGATATACAGGTAGCCTCAAAGGAACACAGGCTTTGGAGTACAGAAGTATGGGTATTTCAAAAGATTTAGATTTATCTATATTTTATTTTCTCTTGTGAATTTTATGAAAGCTGTACATACAGATCACAACTATTTTGAAAATAGTAGTTAAATGAAGCACTAATCAATAAGTGAGGCAGCCCACACCACCACACTGACCAATAAGTGAGGCAGCCCACACCATCACAGGGTGTTGATGTACCTAGTGCCTGAAAGAACCCCCAACATTCAGTAGGTGTTAAATGCATACTTGCTGTTTGAATGACTGAGAGGTTTTAAAATCTTCAGAAGTATGTGCATCAGTAGGTGGCAGAGAAGAGAGAGGCTATATCTACATTCAGTGTTCTGATCTATGAACATCTGAATGAATAGTAGCCTAACATTCCTGGAAGAAGAAAAAAGTGGCAAGGTAGATACCACCTCCACTTTGGTGCCATGGGGTAATCTGAGATGACTAAAAGACCAGCACCAGGAGATCTGGCCCAAATGGGGTCACAAGAACAGGAGAGCTGTCTGTGCCCCTCACATGCTGCAGCACTCAGGAGAGCAGGCCCTGCACCCTGCCAGGATAGCACACTACAGCTGGTCCTGGATATGGGGGTTGTGGGTAAGCCAGCCCTGAGGGAGTGAGTGTGGGAGAGTCAGCCCTGCCTTTGGTCTGCTATGTGGTGGTGTAGGCTAGGGAGAGATGCCCTCCCCTCTTTTTTGCCCTCACCACCATTGGCCGACAGGAGATCTGGCTCAGATGGGGTCACAAGACCAGGAGAACTGTCTCTGCTCCTCACATGCTGCAGCACTTGGGAGAGCAGGCCTGGCACCTTTCCATAGTAGAACTGGCCCTACATGTGGTGGTTGCAGGTCCAGAACCAGGGCTTTGAGTTGGCCCACTCCAACATCTATCCCACAGATGAACTGCTAGAGTGCAAGAAGAGATCAGTTCCATAATCCAGGACTTCAGGATCTCCAAGACACAGGACAGTTACGGCATATCTGAGAGGAGTTCTAGTACTGATGGAGTAGCGGAAACCAGGGGCCTCATACCAGGCCAAGGAGTCATTACAATAAACATTTGCAAGCAGAATGTGTAGACAAAGGGGAATATTGTGGGGCATACTGAGATACGCTGCAGCTTCCACAATGAGCTGTTAGTTTTTATGCTGGGATAGATTGCAAGGGTGAAGGGTGGGTCTGGGGAGAGGTGGGAAATGGGAGGGGATAGGATGT
The DNA here is from genome assembly GCA_907164525.1 of Lophiomys imhausi. Lineage (NCBI taxonomy): Eukaryota > Metazoa > Chordata > Mammalia > Rodentia > Muridae > Lophiomys > Lophiomys imhausi. Next base: position 9,987,160 of record CAJQZJ010032020.1, on the reverse strand, counting down.
ATGATGTGAAATTCACAAAATAATTTTTTTTCAATAAAAAATTTGTTCCTTGAGAATAATTCTTATTGAAAAATTAAATAAACTGATTAGAACTGAAAATAAAAAAAATCTTCAGAAGTAGCTAGGATGGTAGCACATGCCTATCATCTCAGCACTAGGGAGGTGGGGGCAGGAGGAGCAGGTGTTCAGGGTCAGCCTGAGACCTTGTGTCAAAAAAATCTTTTAATATTTTCTTTTAAATTAAAATATATGCATTTATTTTAACCGGAAATATAAAATAATAAATTAGCTCTTCTCAGTGATACATCTCTCCATCCAGTTGGGTTTTATTTCAAGTCCTGCTATATTACACATTAGTTTATGATCTTTCCTTTTCCATATCCTCATCTAAAACGTCAATGAGTATCACTTCCCAGGCCAAACCCTTCCTACTACATCAGCCTAGTTAACCTGAGCATTCCCAGACATAGCGATCTCTGGCACAGATTTATTTAACTGATGAGCTAATTCATTTGCGGGTGCTTAGATATTGAGCCTCATTGGTAATCATAGTAGAAGAGTGAGATGCCACTCAACAAAAACAAGAAGTTACACAGCAAGTTCATCACAATCGCTTGACCACTGGGCTTAAATGAAACACCTTTTTGTTTGATGGAGGTCTTAGATCAAAATTATTGGGACCTACTCTAATTTAAAAATTTGAAAAAATCCAGTTCATTCCAAAGTGAATCTAACAGTGGCATCTCTCCTGTGAGTTTTGTCACTGAACATTCCTGGCTAGAGCTGGATCTCGGCAGGAGGTCCTCATTGTTTACCCTCTTGATTGGGAAATTATGCAAGACTTGTCTAGGGAACAAAGGTCTCAGAAGGATCATGTCCCCAGGAAATCGGGGCTATTGAAAGGAGAGGTCTGCTTCCCTCAGTGTTCAGGAGCAGGAGATGGCAGATCCCAGATCTCAACATACATGCACACATGTCATCTGGGCAAAGGGAAGCTTGGCTCACAGGCCTCTGGACCCTGCTCAGAGGGGCAGGTATGGAGGCATGTAGCTGAAATTGCTTTAAGGAGATAACACGGTATGTCCTCGAGCATGTGTCTGTTCTGTGCACATACTTTCTGTTGTTTGTGGCTTTGAATGGTAGGTTTTAATGTTCCACTGAGTCCAGTGTGTTACTCCTCATGACCATGGCACAAGTTCTGTTTATATAAAAGAGCAGATAACTGTGCTTCAACTGACCAGCAAATTAAACCATAGTAGCAGAAAACTAACTCTAAAAGGGACTTGGGAAGTCAAGAGGCAACTTACTTTACTATATGCAGGACTTCAAAGACCAGTAATATCCTTGATTGTGTTGACTTTATATAATTTTAGTGGGATTTCTCCAGCTTAGTGTAAGTAAAGTCACATGGGCACTTGAAAGCAGTCACCATTCAAGAGACCTGTATTTTAAGAGGTGATGAGCAGATCATTTCTGAAGCATGCTGTACACTGCTGTGTGTCTTGCAGAGGGACGTCAGGAGGAAGGGACCCAAGCTGACTTTCTGGCAACCTCAGTGTATTTTAGCACAATGCCACTTTGCCTTCTCTATGGTCTCATTGGCTTGCAGATCATTCCTCCTTAACTCTAAATTGTTCTTTAAAAGTGTATTTATTGTTCATTTTAATGAGTCCAATGCTGTCACACTTACTGCAGAGCAGGAGAAAGCCAAGTTAAGAAAGGACAACGTTTTAAAGATGTCATTGCTGATTCGCCAAGAGAATTTGTGAGTATAGCCATGCCTCAACAGTTCTCTGCTCACATCCCCTGCTTGAGAACACTCCCACCCATGTGGATGGAAGTTCTTGGTTCATACACATGCAACACCAGGGAGAGTACTCCTGATAGCAGATGTGAAGATCTAGAGACATCTTCTTCAGATGATTATAAAATGCAGGGTCATGTGACTGTAATGCTTCCAATGATTTTACCCAAATATGTAAGGAGGAAACAGAATAAACCAAACATAAACTGCAACAGAGATGAAGAAGCAATGTGGCCAATTAGCAGAGCAACTCATGCCCAGCGGGTGACTAAGACGAGTGGTGGCTGTGTCCTACTCATGCCATCTGTATGATCTGTCTGTGGTTTAAAATTTTAGTTCAGTTAACTTTTTGGGTACCGTGGATTGGACATGAGGGGCTGCAAAGATGTAGGAGAGGGACATTGACATTTTTTCCCCCACAGGGCAACCAATGTAGAACAGAGAGCAGACGGAAATTGGGAATATCTGCATCAAGAGCTAGCTGATATAAAAAAAGAATCTAGTACCAAGTCTGAGACATGCAAAATCACAAAACCTTCCCTGAATAAGAGGGCAGTGGGAGGTGAGGTACTCCTTGGTAAGGTGGAAGACATTGGGCACTAAGGGAGACATGTTGTGTTGCCAGACATAATGAGGTGAGTCAGATCATGTGGAGACTCGAGTGCTAATTCTGACAAGGCAGCTGAACATGTGTTTCAAACACAGCAATTGTCAACACAAACCCCGTGGTTAGCTTCATGCATGAATCTGAGAATGAAGAGCCAAGACAGGATTTAGAGTCAAGAGGAAGGGAGCTCTGGATTCAATTCCTAGATCCACAGATAAATAAATAGAAGGTTGCAAAAGGCAGAGATGAGCAGGCTGAGAGGCATTCAGCCATGTGGAGGCTGGTCTTGGAGCTTGTGGTTATGGACACTGAGTGACCAGTGGGTCAGGAAGAGGGAGAGGCCAGCAAGCCATGAGATGCTAATGATTGACAGAGAGGTTTAGGAATGAGGACAGGTTGGGGAAGGTCAGGGGGGCCATGGAAGTTTCCTTGAGGAGCAGAGATGATAGAAAAGCCCTGACTGCTATGAATAAAGAAAACCAAAGAGTAAACCCAGTTGGAAAAGGCCACACCTTCCAGGAAGGCATTTGTGGAAATGAGGTAACAGTAACGTAAGCAGTGTTTGGAAAACATCAAGACCCTTCTTCATCATTTTGTCATTTTGAAAAGGGAAAACAAACACCAGCTTTTTGCTCAACAAGAAGACATCCAGCAGTGAGGTGGCCATTGCTGATTCCAGGGGGGACAGTGGGAAGGCTGCCTGCCCTTTCAGAGTCTTAGAGACGGGCAGGCTGCTTCCTCGGGAAGGTGGAGGAGATGATTGGAGAGTACCGGAGTAGAATGATCCAATATTCACAATTACGGACTTCCTACTGCAAGGGCTCACTCTGAGGACACAGAAAGACAAAAGACAAGGGCCTGTGAGAAACTGGAGGAGCGAACAAAATGAAACAGTCCCTGGGGAGATTGCAAAGATAACAGTGAAGGGAGGGAAGGAAGAACAAGTGACAATGCTTAGCAGACCAGGCACACTGGGTTTGTGAATTGTTAAGATGCATTTTATTCTTAGTTATGTGTATATGCTCTCTCTCTCTTTCTATCTCTCTCTCTCTCTTTCTCGTGTGTGTGTGTCTGTGTGTGTGTGTGTGTGTGTGTGTGTGTGTGTGTGTGAGAGAGAGAGAGAGACAGAGAGAGACAGAGAGAGACAGAGACAGAGACAGAGACAGAAACAGAGAGAAAAGATGTGCCTGAAGAGACCAAAAGAGGACACTGGATACCTTGGAGCTGGAGTTAGAGGCAGTCGTGAGCTGTTAGACTTGGGTGCTGGCAACCAAACCAGTCCTCTGTAAGAACATTATACACGTCCAAGCCATCTCTCCAGCCCCTCCTCCGTTATGAATTTTACTGTGGCAACACTTTTTGTTGGTTCCCACCGCTTTAACACTGTTCTGGATCACACTCCTTTAGAGGCACAGAACTCAGTGTGGCAGGTGGGTGTTGACTTTTTGCCGTGTTTGACAATGACTTAAATAAAAGTACAGGGGTCTGACATGTTGAGTATGGGTACAGAAGAATGGTTAGAGTGGTGGAGTGTGTTACCTAATAGGTAAGAAGTGAGAGTGAGAAATAAATTAACTGATCACTGACCTGACACATTCATATACATACATACACTCACATATGCTCACACACATACACCCTCACACACATACATACACTCAGATATGCTCACACACACTCACATACATACACACATACATACACTCACACATGCTTACACACATACACACTCACACACATACATATACTCACAAATGCTTACACCACACACATACATTTACACACATACACACATGCATACACTCACACACATACACATGCACATATACTCATACACACAAACAGAATAGACTTTCAGTAAAAAGTTATTTAAGGAAGAATGAATAAATTTTCCTAGGATCTCAGAGATCTCTCCTTTTTCAGACAAGAAAGGCATTTCCTTCCACGTGTTCATGGCTTTAATAAAGTTTTGTTGTTGTCGTCAGTTTCTGAGATTTTTTTCAATGTTACTGATGTCAAACATAAATGTATACATTTAGGGTCTGAAAATTTATTTTTGATATGTTGTAACCTCAGCCATCATCTCAGGCAGTTGCAGCTGCCTCTTGTCCTGTGTGTGCTACTGTGTATGTGCCTCTAACTTATGTCTTTGCATCTGAGACTTCAGTATTTCACAAACTCCAAAGAAACAGAACTCGATAAATCTCTTTCCAGGACTTAACAACTGTTTCCAGCCTGTTACTTTAGATTTGGCTGTAAAAGCTGGGTGTGGTGGCGGGCACCTGTGATCTCAGCACACAACTGGTTGAGACAGGCAGATCACGAATTTCAAGCCAACCTGGACTACTTAATGAGACCCTGGGCCCCAAAAATTAAAAAAGAAAAAAAAAATTTAACAAAATGTGTTTGCACAAAGGAAAGTTGGAATTAACACATTTGTCCCTCTGAAAACCTGCATGTGATCTGATTGTCAACTTGAGGTCTAGAGCACCAGACCGATAAGCCTGTGGGTGTGTCTGGAAGGGAGTTTCTAGATTGGCTCAGTTGAGCTAAGACTCCCTGACTGACAGCACCACCCACTGATCTGGAGCCTTGGACTAAATGAAAGGAGAAAGCTGAGCGGTGAGCTCCTGCTCCTACCCCCAACTGTGAATGAATACAACGAGACCCTCTGCATCATGCCACTTCTGCCCTGCCTTCCCCACCATGATACACTACCTGCAAATTGTGAGCCCAAATAAACCCTTCCTCCGGGAAGTCGCATTTTCTCAAACAAGCAATCAACACACTATACAATAGTTTCAAACCACTAAAAGACCTACCCCTGGAATCTTAAACATCGAAAGTTGCGAATGTTTTATGCCTTGTTTGTACTAAGTTTTTCAAAATGTGGTCTGCCTTCACAGAAAATGGAACCCCAAAACCTGTCCAAGGTCACTGAACTTCAGCTCTTAGGATTCCAGAACCTTCTTGAGTGGCAGTCCCTCCTCTTTGCCATTTTCCTGTGCTTCTATCTTCTCACCATCTCAGGCAACACGGTAATCATTGCAGTGGTGAGTGAGGACCCACGCCTGCGCTCTCCCATGTACACTTTCCTCCAACATCTGTCCTTCCTGGAGATCTGGTATACGTCCACCACAGTGCCCCTGCTGCTGGCCAACCTGGCCTCCTGGGGCCACACGCTATCCTTCCCTGCCTGCATGGCCCAGCTCTACTTCTTTGTGTTTTTTTGGTGCTACAGAGTGTTTCTTCCTTGCTGCCATGGCTTATGACCGGTACTTGGCCATCTGCCACCCACTCCACTACTCTCTGCTCATGAGTCCTGACAACTGCATTGCCCTGGTAACAGTCTCCTGGGTGACCGGGGTGGGCACGGGCTTCCTGCCTTCCCTCATGATTTCTAAGTTGGACTTCTGTGGGCCCAACCGCATCAACCATTTCTTCTGTGACCTCCCTCCATTAATGCAGCTCTCCTGCTCCAGCATCTATGTCACAGAGATGGCCATCTTTGTCCTGTCCATCGCTGTGCTATGCATCTGTTTCCTCCTAACCCTCGTGTCCTACGTTTTCATAGTGTCCTCCATTCTGAGAATCCCTTCCACTTCCGGCAGGACGAAGACATTTTCTACATGTGGCTCCCACCTGGCCGTGGTCACCATCTACTATGGGACTATGATCTCCATGTATGTGCGCCCAAATGCACACTTGTCACCAGAACTCAACAAGGTCATTTCTGTCTTCTACACCGTGATCACTCCGCTGCTGAACCCAATTATCTACAGCCTGAGGAACAAAGACTTCAAAGAGGCAGTTAGAAAAATCATGAGAACGAAGTGTAGCATGTACAAAACGAGAGTGAAAGGCGGGGTCCTCACTAAATAGGGAGTCCTGCACAACACAGTGCTTTCAGGCTTTGTACTAGGATTTGTTTCTCATTCATGCAGCTTGGGTACAGAAGTGTCTCTAAAGCACTGTTAGACTGGCCTTTGAGCCCCCAATTCTGGTGATATTCAATAGTTATACAAAGAATGAATGAAAAAAGATAAAAGTTTTAAGTGTCCTCATGGTGAGAAAGAAAAAGTAAGAACTTCTGTAATGCCAAGCATTTCCTTTTTGATAATTTAGAATTTTAAGGTGTTTTAATTAGTGACATTCTAGAAAACAAAGAAACAAAAGAAAAAGACAAGAAGGAAAAAGAAAAATCCAGAGGGGTTCAAGGCTTCATTCACTTTCCTATTTTCTTTCTTTCTTTTTCTTCCTTCCTTCCTTCTTTCCTTCCTTCCTCTTTCCCCTCCCCCTCTCCTCCTTCTTTTTGCTTTGTTTTTTCAAGACAGGGTTACCTTTGTAGTCCTGGTCATCCTGGAACTCACTTAATAGACCAGGCTGGCCTCAAACTCAGAGATCCACCACACTTTGCCTCCTGAGTGCTGGGATTAAAGGCATGCACCACCATAACATAGCGATTTATTTATTTATTATGTATGTATTTATGTATTTATTTATTTATAGAATGAGTTTCTATGTAGCCTTGGCTAGCCTGGAACTCACTATGTAGACAAAGCTGGCCTTGAACTCAAAGAGTTCTACCTGTCTCTCCCTCCTAAGTGCTGGTATTAAAGGTTTGAGCTTTTTTTTTTTTTAATTCAGATCTGGGCTAGTCTCGTCCACTGATCTATTCATTAGCCATGCAGATATTTTTAATTCCTTGTCTTGTACCAGATCAGCATTATAGTCTGACATGGTACACAAAAAGCCAAGGAAGGAAGAGATATGGAAAAAAAATTTTAAAGTGCAAAACCTTCTAATTTGATTTTTTTAGAGGTGACCACTGTGAAATTATCAAACAAGCTGGTCCTGAATGAGCACATGGGCTTAGAACAGTGGTTCACACAGGGCATCATCTTCCACTTCCAGCTAGAAAAAGGCTGAGAGGAGCAGCCAGACAGAGGACAGAGACTGAGGACAAAAGAGGGCATGGGAGCCCAGAAGAGTTTGATGAGGAGCAGGGTTGAATGGTTCAGGTAAAAAGCCCCACAGAATTTTAAATTCTGTCTAAATGATCACCAAAGGGTAGTATATAGACAAATGAATGATAGACTTTACATTTAAAAATTTGCAGTGATTGGGCTGGAGAGATGGCTCAGCCGTTAAAGGCTAGGCTCACAACCAAAAATATAAAAATTGCAGTGATGGTTGGATGGTGGTGGCACACACCTTTAATCCCAGCACTCGGGAGGCAGAGACAGGTGGATGTCTGAGTTTGAGGTCAGCCTATACACAGTGAGTTCCAGGACAACCAAAGCTACACACAGAGAAACCCTGTCTCAAAAAACAAAACAAAACAACAACAACAAAAAAAAAAATCTCAGTGATATTTAGAAAAAGAGACAATGACCCAAAATGTGTTACAATCACTACAGCAGCTCATGATTGGGAGGAAAATGGCTTCATTTAGGTTTATTGATATAATGATATAACCCAACAAATGAAGTGTGCTGGTGCAGAATGTGAACCAGAGCTTCAAAATGTGAAATATGAAAGAAAAGGAAACTCAATCTGGAAGCATCCATGGTGTGTGTGTGAGTGTGTATGAGTGTGAGTGTGTGTCAGGGTGTGAGTGTATATGTGAGTGTGTGTATGAGTGTGAGTGTGTGTCAGGGTGTGAGTGTATATGTGAGTGTGTGTATGAGTGTGAGTGTGTGTGTGTGTGTTTGGGTCAGGGATGATTCCTGCAATGGCTGCACCTGAAGTGATGAGAGTGTCCTGAGGATGAAGAGGCTGTCAGCAGGCAAGAGGAGGATGGAGAAATTTTCATTAAGCGTCTCAGAACAGACACTGCTCATAACCCTTTGTAGGATGGTGGCCTCATTACTGGGAGAGTGACTTTGGAGGACAGGAATGGCTGGTAGGAAATACAAGAAAGGGCATAGGTATACAGTTGTCCCTAAATGTGCTTTTGAAAGGTAAGGGGGAAAAATCTTACTGGAGGGACAGTTGTATTTTTATAAACTGCAAGGTTTTAAGCATCTGGGTACATCTAAACAGTTGTGAGGTAGATAAACTAGTATATAAAAATGTAAATGATTACTGGAAGTGCTAATCAGAGCCTAAGATACAGCAGGAAGGAAATGTGGACACGCCAACACCCAACAGGAAGTACATTATTTACTCTAGGAGGTCTGTGGGGTGGAGGTTGACACCCTTTTATGGAAATGGAGACTGGATTTGTTTATTTTACTGAAAAGAGATCAGTAAAAAGTAGAAGCTCTTAATTTGAAGAGTGTGCTGATAGCATGTAAGACAAAGTGGTCAGTAGATGGACAGTAAAAGGTCAGTAGACAGGCAATTATTACTCCTGAGGGGAGAGTGAGCTTTGTGCTAAGATAGAAGCAGCTAAATGTTTTTCAAGGGACTGGGGTTAGTGGAGGAGAATATCCTCAATAAAGCTTAAAAAACATGGACTATAATCTGAAGTAATCGTGGAGGACACAAGTATTAACAGTTTCACAGGGCAGTTTAAAGCTGGCTTTCACTGGGCAAGTGGTTGGGTGCATGATCATGAAAACAGGCCACTGAACAGGAAGCCTGAGCTCCAGCAGGCTCTGGACTGTGGCAGCCTTCCACCAGCAGCCCTCTAATGAGGCTGCCTCTCTTCTCCCAAGGTCCTACCAGCCTACAGGGGACCACACCAAGGAGAGTACTGGTGTCCCCAGATGTACAGAGACGCCCTTCAAGTGACTGAGTTTGGCACAGTTCTCAGTTCCCTTCATCAGAGGACTGGGTTACAGGGTTAAATCAGCCAATATCACACTTTAAATTTGTTTAGATTATTTTATGTGTGTGAGTATTTTGCCTATGCATATGTATGTGTGCCACATGCATGCCTAGTGCCACGTATGTCAGAAGAGGGCATTGGATCCCCGAGAACTGGAGTTATGGATGACTATGAGCCACCAAGTGAATGCTGAGAATCAAACCCGGCCCTTTTTAAGAACAACAAATGTTCTTAAGTACTGACTGGGCCACCTCTCTAGCATTCCATTAGTATATATATATTTTTAAAGAATATTATTTGTTTTCATTCTACATGTACTGTCTGGTTTTGGATTTTTTTTTTTTGACTAAGTGTCTCATTTATTTCTTGGATGATACTTGCTATGTAGATCAGGCTGGCCTTGAACTCACAGAGACTTGTCTTCCTCTGTCTTTGAGTGCTGGGATTAAAGGTGTACCTTGCCTGTATTATCTTTTTAAAGAAATGATTTTAGAAATCTGAAATTTTTTTTTGGTCATAGAAATGCTGGGGAAGCCAGGTGATGGTGGCACACACCTTTAATCCCAGTACTCAGGAGTCAGAGGCAGGTGGATCTCTGAGTTCGAAGGCCACCCTGGACTACAGAGTGAGTACCAGGAAAGCCAGGGCTACACAGAAAAACCCTGACTCAAGAAACCAAAGAAAGAAAGAAATGTTGGGGAGACTAATTCAGAACCTTGAACAAAGTCCATTTGCTACCATGAAGTACTCCTGTGTACCCCAACATGCATCTGTTATCTAAACTAAACCATGTAAACTATCCACTGTATTATTAAATAAAACACAATACACTTATTAATATGTGATTGTCAATGAGTTTTTGTTAATAGTCTATCTTACCAACAGTTAAATGATGAATGGGGAAACTGGCTTTGAACTACCAATCAATCAACCTTTCTACTTTTCATCAAAACCACAGAAAACAGGCCTCATCAATATCATTTCCCCACTTATTTATTGATTGATTTTTATAGACAAGATCTCATGTTGTATTTAAAGGTCTGGAACTTGGTATGTATCCCATGCTTAAATCCGAGTCAGTTGTGCCCATCTCCAGGGTGCTGGGATTACATGTGTGAGCCACCATGCTGGCTATCTGACCACTTCTATGAAGATATCAATCTGAAGATAGGAATCAATTCTTTCTATGGTTAAAAGAAAATATCATAATAATAGAAATTGTGAAAAATCCACAACCTTAAATGTTATCAGAGGACAACTTTGATGTTACTAAAGGGGGTTTTTAAAGTCCTATAGAATCTTTCGTTTTCTTGTCCTTTGTTTCTTCACGCAAAATCTGTACGCATGATAGACATATCCGTGGGTCTGTGTTGACCTGCATTTTTATCCAGGTTCCATAAGGCTTAGCTCCGCTAAGAAGTGTGGTCTCAGTAGGTGAGGGTGAACAGCACCCTGCACACTCTCTCCACATGACAGCAGTTCAGAGTTCTCTGCTGTGGATGACTACTTGTAGCTTTGCATTTATTATTGAAACAGCTCAATTTATGTGTTTAATGCAGGCTAGACACTTCCAAAGTGTCACAAAATTATCACACCCAAAGTTACCGCATTTTGTTTATGTGTGTGTAGACCTGTGTGTGCATGTGTGTAGTGGCCAAAAGGAAACCTCAGATGTCATTCCTAAGATTCCATCTACCTTTTCTCTTTCTTCCTTCTTTCTTCTTTTTTTTTCTTATTTAATTAATTGTGCAAGGATTTGGTACAATAAATTTTGAGCATATTCACCTTCCCTCTGCCAAGTCTTCTCAGACCCACTCCCTTTCTTCTCTACTCCATATCATGTCCCACCACCCACATCAATGCCAAATTGTGCTGCTCAAATACTCTTGGATGTCTTGGCCTTACACTGGAGTGTGGCTGATTTATCAACGGCTACACTTTTAAAGAAGACTGGCTCTTCATTTCCCAGCAGCTCACAATTTTCAGTAGCCCCTCTGCTAGGGTGGAGCTTCATGCTGACCTCCCTTCTCTTGTGTCTTGTTTAGGCTTGCCCAGGTCTTGAGGACGGTCACAGCATTGGGGGTCCATTGTGTGTAGCTGTCCTGCTGTGTAAGGACATGCGGTTTCCTTGTGCTCATCTGCCACTTTTGGCCGGTATACTCTTACCGTCCCTGCTTCCTCTTCCTCAGTGATCTCTGAAAAGCTCTCTCACAAGTCCACAACTAAAGCCATGTAGGCTGCCTAGCCAGAAATCCCCAGAGATCCTCTTATCTCTGCCTCCCCACCGCTAAGACTTCAGGTTCACACCACCAAGCCGATTTCTTTATGTGGGTTCTGGGGATCAAATTCAGATCCTCATGCTCGTGAGTCAGGCACTTCACCAACTGGCCATCGCTTTCCATCTCTTTTTTTTTTTTTTTTTTAAAGATTTATTTATTATGTATACAGTGTTCTGTTTGCAAGTATATCTGCAGGCCAGAAGAGGGCCCCAGATTTCATTATGGATGGTTGTGAGCCACCATGTGGTTGCTGGGAATTGAACTCATGACCTCTGTAAGAGCAGCCAGTGCTCTTAACCACTCAGCCATCTCTCCAGCCCGCTTTCCATCTCTTAATGAAGAAAAGTATTCTGACTTTTGTAGTTTTAGGCAAAGAGATATCTAGCCATTTATCTGAGTGCACAACATTTTACACTGTCTTTGTAGACTTTAACAGTCTTTTAGACTGCCCATGTGTCCAAAATTCTTTAAAGATTGGGCAATATATTAAGGATAAATCTAAGGCTGGAGAGATGGCTCGGCAGTTAAGAGCACTTTTTGGTCTCCCAGAGGACTAGGGTTAGATTCCCTACACCCATATGATGGTTCACTAACCTCCTGTAACTCCAGTCCTGAGGAAGTTGATGCCTTTTTCTGGTCTCTGAGGGTACCAGGTGCACATGTGGTACACAGACATACATACAGGCAAAATATTCACGTCCAGATTATAAAAACAAATAAACAAAACAAACAAACAGAAGAAAGAAGAGTGAAAACTCCAACTCAGATCATTGACAATGCTTAAGGGAATTGGAATGCAAGGCCCCTGCTTGGTCATTACTGACATGTGAATGCCTTCAGTTCTCACAGTCTTCCTCATGAGGGTGCAAAGCTCTTATGTGTCAGCTCGTGGCCTATACGTGAGTTCCAGGTCAGCCAGAGCTGCCTGGTGAGACTGTGTGCTGAAAGAAAAGTTTTTAATGTTTCCTTTCCCCGTAGAGTTCTCATCATTTCTCTTTTGCTTCATATCAATATCTCACTACCTCTAATTTAATATTTCTTGTCCACATAACTTTGTGTATCTTGCAGTCATCTCTGCCGTCCCTTGCTCTTCTGGTCCCACATGAGAAAATAAAAAACCACTAAAAACAAAATCGAAAGTCCTCTACAGTAATCTCTGTGGGAATCTTTGGGAAACAGTCTGATTTTGCCTACAATTTCCACTTAACCCTGTAAATAGAAGTTCAAACTCACTCTTAAATAAAAAGTCGCACGTCAAGTATGCATTTTCTGCTGACCATTGACAATATGCAGATACAAGAAGTGTAGTGATTTAATAACAACTGTTTCTGGCACCATCAAAACTGTATGTGTGACCAAGGCACTGAAATTATGGAAGAGGTGGAGGGACGCCAATGTCTGGGGTGCCTTCATGAGTAACATACTATTCAAGTAGGAATTACATAGTTCTCACAGAAATCTCAGTGAGATCATGACAGGGAAAGGAGTTTCTTAATTTTTGTCACCATATTCTTATATATAAATGAAGACTTTTTATAAAGATTTAATCACAGGGCTGGAGAGATGGCTCAGTGGTTAAGAGCTCTAGCTGCTCTGCCAAAGGACCTGAGTTCAAATCCCAGCACCCACATGGCAGTTGACAGCTGTCTGTAATTGCCAAGCGTGGTGGCACATGCCTTTAATCCCAGCACTAGGGAGACAGAGGCAGGTGGATCTCTGCAAGTTCAAGGCCAGCCTGGTCTACAAAGTGAGTCCAGGACAGCCAGGGCTACAAAGAGAAATCCTGTCTCAAAAACCAAAACCAAAAAAAAAAAAAAAAAAAAATTAAGCACAATCAGTTTGGATGATTAGGATGAGTTGGCTGATCAAATAATAAATTAGGGGACTACAAATATATGTGTGCTCATGCATGCACACATACACATAGCAGTCTGTCTCTTGTGAGCCTTTGTACGTCTCAAGGTCCAAGATAAGTGCACCAGCCAGGCCACAGACAGAATGAAGAACCAACAGGGTTTGTTATGTGCCAGTAAGAGAGATTTTAACCAGAAAAGACTTTCTGCGAGCCACATAATAGATATCCTAAAAGACTGATGCCTTTGTACTGAAGGAATAGATATCTCCATAGCTTTACAAACAAAGAGAACTCAGATCTGTTATTCACATGCACGATTGGCAGAAATTGTTAACAAAAATGCCAGGCTGTCCATCTTCAAGTAATCAAAAGGCTTGGGCCAATGTATTTTATTATGTTATGTTATTTTATTTTATCTTAAAGGTTACTTGAGGCATTCACCACACAAGCGTGTTCTGTACTTTGGGAATCTGCCTCCCACCCTTCCTCCGTCCCTGTCACTGCCCTGACACTCCTGCTAGTCCCTTGTTTCTCAAAGGTTTCAATTTTACTTCCCTCTCACTTGCACATTATCATTTTATGTGCCTATAAAGGTTAGGACCAGTAAACAAGAAAAAAGTTGAAACCCCTCTATAGTGACTTAATTTGCTGAGTATGGTGATTGCTGCTTGCATCTGTTTTCCTACAAATAGCATAACTTCATTGGTCTTTATGGTTGAAAATACTGCATGTATGGGTGGCATTTTCTGTATCCTTGAACTCAAGGTTTTACAGAGAATCTGATGTTAGTGAGAAAAACTAACACCTCCTGGAATATAACTTCTCCCTTCAGGTTTCTGAGAGCAAAGGGTTTAGTGGGAATATGAAGACAGTGTCCTTTGTCTGCGTCAATGCTGATATTAAGGGTGATGGAAGACAGAGAGGCAAGTGATTTCTGCAGGTGGCCTTTACCCCAGGACTCCCACTTGGCCTGATCTCCTGTGCCTGGCTGGCCAGCTCTGTAACTGTCCCCTTAGCCTCCTCCCACAGTGTAACCACCCACCTCATACCAAATACAGGAGCCACCACCTCCTTCACTGGTGATGGCAAAGACCCTCCCTTTCCTTTTATTTAGCTTTTGTGGCTCAGAGATGCTCGTAAACACCTGTCATGTGACTGTCTGCCCTCACTGCCTGAATCAGGGATTTTGCAGGGGTAATGGAAATGTTTTCCTTCTTGGGAAAGCTATGTTGAGTCTCCTGGGCTTTCAAGTGGCCTACTGGCTCCTCCCACCTGGAGCTTTTAGTCCAGAGGCCCTGTGTCTCAGCCAGCCTTGTCTGTACTTTCTAGCAGCTTTGCCCCCTGGAACAGTCCAGGCTTTCCGCCTGGCTTCCAAGGGCGTGCACCAGCTGGTGCAGTAAGATCCTTCTTTGTGAGCTTAGTCAGTGATGGGCAGTGACAGGGACTCCTGGGTTCCTTCCCCTGTCCCTGGATGTCTCTCTGCCCAGAATGAGTAAAGACCCTTCTGAATACTTCCTGATATGACTCCTCAGCAGGAGACTTCCTATTCAATTCCCTGCCTCTGTCCTCTCACTTCTAATCTTTGAGAAGAAGGTGTGTTCCATTCATTATTGCCTAATAGGGAAGGCACACAGTAGGTGCTAGATAAATAATCTTTTTTCTTCATTAATTAATTTTTTTATTTTACATCCCAATTGCAACCCTCCTCCCAAATAAATAATCTTAACGAGGGCAGTCAGCACTCTGAGAGCTTTAGCTGGCTAGGCATCGTTTGCTCCAAGTGTTTCACCTTAACTTGTGTAAGCCTCACAACCACCCATGAGAGACTCTCAGCTCTTGAGGAAACTGAGGCACAGATAATCTGAAACATCATTATGTGAAGGTCACCCAGCAGAACTAGGTTGTGAACCCAGGTTGTCTGAGTCAAAAGAGTCTCATGCTGGGGAGCCATGTGTTTTCTGAACCCTTAAGACTGTGTGCTCTGGGAGTTGTCAGCAAGACTGATTCCGGCTTTCTTTCCATCAGCCAAGAGCAGACACAGAGCATCTAAGAACAAACTTCTAGGTCTCCAAGGTATCCCAGATGACTCTAGAAAAGGCAAAGCCAAACTCATTAGTAAAAGACAAAGAATGAGGGCTGAAGCAAAGAAGAGGAATAGAGAGTCTCTATTCTGGGGCCTAAACCCTGATTTTTCATCCTGCTAGCAGCTAATCAATAAATATTTTAATTATAATTGCATTTAGTTTCCTTTTTTTTCCTAGGGGGTCACAAACTCCATAACATTTGCTAAAAAAGGTCCTTTTTATGCTAGGCATCCATCTTGGAACTCACCAGTTGTTTGTCTCTGACTCCAGTCCCTGGAAGATAAGTTCCCAGTAACCCCGACTCAGTGACACCCCCTCAAAATGTACAGTCATGACTCTCTAGTTGCTATGATATGACTGTTTCGTTTTTGTATTGTTTTGTGTTTTCTTTCTGTAACTTGCTTACGCAGATGCTCAAAGATTATTTTGAGTGCCTTAGTCACTTAACTTGGCAGAACAGAACAGTTTTTACTTGCTTGCATAGATATTGAAGTGTGGTTTTCCCCTTTCAAAGTCCATCCCCATACCTCTCCTTTAAGGCAATCATAAAATTAGCTCATAGATTTTTCATCCTGCTAGCGGCTAATCAATAAATATTTTAATTATAATTGGATTTAGTCTACATTTTTCCCCAGGGGTCACAAACTCCATAACATTTCATCTTGCTTGATAGCAGTCAGGGCTTCCCAGGCAGAGAGTAACATCATGTCTGCCACCGTGGGGCACTCACAGATAAGTTCCCAAGGTCAAAGGAACATTCCAGAGTCCCTCACATCCCTTGCTGTGCAGCTGATAATAGCCAGGTATGAAGGTGATCAGATAGTACCCAGGGGTATTTCTTCTGAGAAAGTTTGTCTCCTGTGGCAGTGCCTCTCCAAGACACCAGATACAAAAATGTCATCAAAAAAGGAAAGAAAGTAAGAAGATTGTGAGACCACAGTGTCACCAGTCATGGACTCCATCCAGGTTAGCAGTGGACAGTGACCTTTGGTTGACAAGGTACTGGTTGGGGATGTTTACATCAGTGTGAACCTGCCATCACTGAGCCCCTTCATTTGCCTGTATTTGGTGTTGTCAGAAGCCTCACCTTTATGTTGGGTTTGTTCTCCCTGCCCTGGAAGTGTCCTCTAGGGGATAGGAGCAGGACTCCTACTGAACCCAAAGGATGAGGTCAGGTCAGGGTGGGGACACAGCCCTGTACTGTCTTTGTCTCTAACTAGACTGGATCACCAACACTCTGCCTCCCCAACTCCATCCCTCAGGACCCAGTGTCTACTAGAATCAGGTGAGTGCTGGATAGAGAAATGGACTCCAGACACACAGAGATTGGACTGCCATCCATATCCACAATGGACTCTGGTCTTCAGTAGGCTTAGCTGCAGTGTCCTGAGCTCCCTCCCCTCTTCCTGCTCAAGATGCTATAGATTCATGGCCTATGCACCAGATTACTCTAACCAGAGGAGACCATTGGAGAGGAGAAGGACTCCAGTATGTGCCAAGGACCAGCCTTGTCACACAGCACAGGGTCTGAGGATGGGACGCAGCTCCAGCAATTTTCCAGGTC
Source organism: Lophiomys imhausi (assembly GCA_907164525.1). Classification (NCBI taxonomy): domain Eukaryota; kingdom Metazoa; phylum Chordata; class Mammalia; order Rodentia; family Muridae; genus Lophiomys; species Lophiomys imhausi. The sequence continues at coordinate 9,970,192 of CAJQZJ010032020.1, read as the reverse complement.
TGGCCTGCTCCAGAGGCCCTGATGGCAAGGGCTGATGACCCTTGCAGATAGCTAGCTATGGGGGAGGGAGGGAGGGAGGGAGGGAGGGAGAGAGAGAGAGAGAGAGAGAGAGAGAGAGAGAGAGAGAGAGAGAGAGACCTATGCCTTTTCTCTTTTGTAGCTCAGAGCAAGCCCTTTGCAGCTGACTAGCAGAGTTAAAAAGACCAACTTCTTTCCTTTAGTTGGGGCTGTAAGCTGAGGAGGTGGTAAAAACAGCCCTTTGTTTTGTAAATTACCGCAAGGGCTTGGCCTATTAGCCAGCATGACACCCACTGAGCGTTCAGCAGACTAAAGTACATTTTGACGAATTTATCTCAGAAGTTGATTGTAACCGGACTTTTAAATTATTATTTAACACTTATTTATTTATTACTAAATTCACTTATAACAAACACCAACTGAAAGACCCGGGGGAGGGAAGTTCCTCACCCGACACTCAGGATATCACGGCCGCCCCAAAACTCGCAAGAGACCATCTTGATGCAATCGCAAGAGGTTTATTTTGGGGGAAAAAGGGGGAAAGGGGGGGGGCTCAGTGCACTGAGGGACGCCACTCATATCCCACGCAGGGCTAGGAGTCACGACCCTGATTTGGGGGAGAGTCCAACATTTTATGGGGGAGCACCACAGATTAAGGGGGTGGGGGAAATTACAGGTGGGAAGTACCAGCCCAGCCCATCCTTTACCACAACCTAAGGGGGAGGGGAAATACAGCTGGAATGTACCAGCCCAGCCCATTAGTTAGTCAGCGGGAAACATCTTACATCTGTTTGTCTCAGGAATGAATCTAATCTTGTGGTCTGCCAGTTCCTGAAGCCCTGGGGGCCCAATTGACCTTCATTCTTGGTTTCAACCTGTTTATGGTCAGCTAAGTTCGGTGAATCACCTGGCGGCTGGCCTGGCTCTACTGCCGACTTAGGGGGTCTTTTAATAATTTTCATTCCCTTCACAACAATTTCTTAACTATTAATCCTATAAATTCCTACAACCCCTTTAACCTATCCACTAAACCTAACAACTACTTTCATAACCTTTTAGAATGATACAGTCTCTGGGGCAGGTCCTCAGTCGTCAGGAACACAGTCTTTGTTGTAGATTCTTTAACACACTTAGCAGTCCTTTTTCTGGATCTCTCAGATGCAGGTTCGTCAGGGTAAGTTGGTTATTGCAGTCTCACCTTAAATAAGGCTTCATGCTTTCTTCTCTGTGGGAGACCCCAGCCGTCTGCAGGCCAACTTACTTCTTTTGAATCAGGAACTCAGCTGCTCTGCCTCAGTCCTTAAAGCCAGGCACCGTTTCCTTTAGGCCACTGTTTGGACAGATCAAACCCCTCTAGGCAAAAGCTGAGCCACAGGGTCCAGTCCTTGGCCTTTTGGTGTCTTGCTCAGGCTTTCTTTGCTCACCGGCTTCTTTCTGCTTCAGGGAGAGAGCTGGCCATCAATGGCCAGCCCTTTTTTCAGCAGGACTCTTGGAGCTCTCTAGCATCAGGGGCCTCTTCTCTTTCTGGGCTCCATGCACTGTCCTTAAATAGGAGGAACTCTGTTTCAGCTTAATTTGGGCTCCGCCCACTTAGCAGCTGAAAACAATGTCAGGCCAGATACTTTGTTTCTTCAATTCTATTGAGTCTTTCCTGTTTTTCCTGACTTCAAACTTGTTTTTCAGTCTATTGAGTCTTTCCTGTTTTTGCTGACTTCATGCTGATAATGCTCTTCAGGCCCCGAATTAAGAGACAGTATCAGAAACTCCTATATATTTCCTAAATCTAATTTATCTAACTCCTACAGTTGATGGTGGAGCTCCAAGATTTTTACTTGACCCATGAGCTATATGAAAATAAGAAGAAAGGGATGAAAACAGAAGGGCTCTCTCACACACACTCAACACCAGAAAGAAGAAATGGATGAAGGTAGGATGCAATGACAATTTTAATGTGGTGACCATTCATTTTATACCCTGAGCGAGGGCTCTCTACATCTAAGAAAGAATTACCTCATGGTTAAAGGCATTTATCACAAGGACAGATACAAACATTGCAATAAGAGGGCACTTAACAATCACTCATTCTAGTATTTAGCTAAATATTGCTTTTCAGAACACAAGTTTAAGATGTTAGTATATTACATCAAACTTGACAAGGTATAAGGAATTACAATCAAACAGTTTGTGTATTTTGTCATTAAGATTTGTACTAAATTTAGGCATTACCTTGGTAGCCTCATTATAGCCTAAGTTCATGGGAAGTTTAAGACCCTTAATTGAATTTGTGGTTTGCGTCTGGAGTCAGTCTTATCACCTCTAGAGTGAAAGCTTATCTGAGGTCAAATCTATCTCAGGCCTGTCTCCTAATGAGATACACAATGTTTGGGAAGAGGATTTACTACATGTACAGCTGTATGTTTCCTATCAACTCTCTAACTTCTTTAACTTCTACAATTGTTTGGACTGAGTCAGGCAGTTTGTAAAACTCTTATCAGGAATAATAATATCACCTTTATAGGACTCTGTGTGAAGTCTGACCAAACAAGAAGAGTGGCAATTAGCAATGAGGGAATCTGCACTCCATGTCAGTAATAAAAGATGAAAGGAAAAGCTGGGTGTTAGCAAGAAGCAACTCTGGGGTGCATCTTTAGCATAGCCTTTCAAAATGCCAGATAGCTTTTTAGGAAGCTTACATGTTTATAGAACCCCTTTCTCAGAGAGTTTCTGACACTGCTTGAACACTGTATGTTAAAGGCCTAAGAACAGCAGATGGACAGGAAGGAAGGAGCCTCAAGAGCATTTGACTCCTGACAAACATAGCCCTGGTCTCTGTGTCAAATCAAGGTCAGGGTGTTCTTTCCCTAAAGTGCCCTACAGTATCCATCCGATAAGCTCTGTCATATGTAAGCAATCTCTCTGAGACCTTGCCCTGGGAGCAGAAAGTTGACAGAGTTGTGATGCTTGGTAAATGTGGCCATGTTCCACTTTCCATGGATGAATGAGTGGGCTCAGTTTGCTGCTGTTCTGCTCAGCAGTGTTCAGGCCAGTGCATAGATGAGACATGGCCATAACCTGGAAGCCTGGCATCTTGACTCATAGACTATTTGCAGTAACCATCTTTATCTCCATTCTCAGCTAACTGGGAGCTCAGAGTCTAATACTGGTTGCAGAAAGTGAGGTTTATTAATCTGAATCAATAAGGAACCATAAAATACAGCCTCCAGCTATGACTGTGACCCTGAGAAAGGATGTGAGGGCAAGTGTGATAGGATGGGGGTTGGGACATTATGAAATGTCACAAGGCAGGGATGCCAAATTCCTTCTTAGGAAGGCAAGATTCAAACTGACTCTTTGAAAAGGCTTTAATTATCTTTGGGGGAGAATGTACAGCGTGTCTTGGCTGCCATCTTATAGTCTTGAGCAATGGTTTGCTCTCTAACCAGGAGCTGAGGTAGGCTTCATCATTAGGGACCCATGGAATCTTCACTCAGCATCCCTTGAGAATGTGACATGAGTATTCTCCAATTCTGTGTCCCACAAAATGTTTTGTCAACTTACTTTGAACAATAGCACTTCCTCCACTATTTCAGGCTTATGTAGAAATTCCAGCTAAGTCTCTGCTGGTCTCTGTAACTGTTGGATGTCCTCCCTCAGTTCTTCCACACTCCAGCCTGTAAGGCATATGAACACTCCTGTCCTTTCCAGGTAACCCACACCTTCTTCAACACTCCCGTATACTAGCTTACTGGGGGATATCCTCCTGCTCTTGCACCTGAATTTTGAGAGGATGCACCCTAAGATCTGAATGATTACAGGAGAATAGAGGAAGTGTGCATACCTCTAGCTTAGCCTTTCTCTCCATTGCAAATAAGAAGGCTGGTAAGCTATGCTCTAACAAGAGGCTGGCATAAAAATAGACAGTGATATTGTAGAGGAACACACCCAGTTCCTACTAAGCAAAGAAGTAAATGTATCCTGCAGTCTGACACTGAGGAGAAATGAAAGGACAGATGAGGGAATGGTGGGAATTTGCCACAAGGAAAGGTAGAAGATGGAAGCTACATTCTCTGGGCCAATTTCCTGTACTTTTAAACTTTCTAGTGCTCCAAACTTATCTGTAGCTCACTGTAGTGTAAAAGAAAAAGCCTCCAGTGTGGGGAAATTGGATCTTGTTCAATCTCAATCTAGCTGCATGACCAACATACAAGATTTACAAGTCCCAACAGTTCACATTGGGCATAAAGGCATGACAAACCCTTTCCCCTCCCTTCTCAAGAAGTGCTGTTTTCACAGTTTCTCTTTCTCTCTCTAGAAGATCAGGAAGTTTAGTGCCCTTGGCTTCAAGTCAAAGAATTATTTACAGCGCCTTCATTGCCAGCCAATGGTCCTTGGGTTATAAAAGTCAGAGACAGCGAGGATAGAAAAAGTATTCTTTTCTTCCTTCTCTAGGTGTGATCACTGGCCTTCCTCTCCATTTCAAGGCAGTCCTTCCAGAAGAATAAGAATCCATCTTGGTGAGCATTTCCAGTGTGGGCTGTGATACCTGGTGGTGGAGGCAGCTGTTAGAGGAAAGGCGACTTTGGAAGTAGTGAACCCATATCCTTAGCTAAGGGGCTGATTTCTCTTCAACACCATGGCCCAGAATTTTCTAGCATATAGAGAAACTCTACCTGCTCCTTGAGAGGAGTAATTTCTTGACTCAGTCATTTCAACTGTGGGAGGAGATCTAGTCCTTTCCAGACCCAAGCAGGAAGAATCCCTCCTGAGTGAAATTCCTTCCCAGGGAAGGAAGACTCCTCCCCATCCCCCATGCCTTGTTAAAGGATAAGGTATCTTTTCCAGTTTTGCATCTTTCCAAAAGGCCACATCAAACATGTAAAGCCAGTGTTTGATAAATTTTGGCTTTTAGAAATAATGACTGAGTGAATGAATGAATGAATGAATGAAAACATGGACAAACAAAGCAGTCTAGTGTGTGGGTTGCTGGATTCCAGGTCTGAGCCTCATTGCTCTGACCCCATTGTCCTTACTTGCATCTCATGCAATGTTCACAGGAGTCACCATGGCCTGGCCCTCTGTCCTAAAGAGCCTCTCCTCATGGTCTTTGTCTTTACCATCTTGGGTGGCAGCTCTGTGGGTAAGAGTAAACAAGGCACCCCTTTCCCCTAAAGATGGAAAGGGGGAGGTGAGCAATCAAGTGCCTGGGGAAGGTAACCAACCACATAAGACTCCAATGGTCTGTCTAGCCCCTTATGGCTTCTTGATTCTTAGGAAACATCAACTAAAAGGTTCCCAGATTACCTTTTAAATGATATACATTTCCTCCTTTCAGAGAGTTACCAGTGTACAAAATATGCATGCAGTTGGGAACCATGTCCTGGGAATACAAATACTTGTGAAACCTCTAAAGGCTGCTTCAGCCAAATACAGAAATTTGAAACACCAGGTAAGCCAATTCTCTCTACCTTGAGCATCCTCTAGTTTATCCTTGCCTCCTTTCTAGGATGAGGCTGGGAGTTCAGGATTCTGGAAGATGGTGGAGATGGAGCACGTGTTTGTTGATTCTACATGATGAGGACTATTTGAGAATGACCCCAGTCTCAGTTTTACAGTCTCAAGGAACAAATTCAAGGCATCAGGCATGCTAAGCAAGTACCCTACCACCAGTCACTCCCTTTGCAACAAATGGTCCCTCTGTTGGTTTGTTCTTAACTGACTCTTGTAGAGGAACTCTTGGTGAAGTGCAATACTCAAGACAGAGGAAATGGAGGAACAGATTATTTACCACTAGCTCAGGAGGAAAATTTTCTTAGTGGTTCATATTTCTGCAGCTTTCAATACAGACCGAATATTTGAGCAAAAAGGGTGCACTGGAGATAAAGACACATGTGAGGCACTGGAATTCTCAGCAACGCTGGGGGATCAACGAACATTTAGATATGTGAGTCATTGCTGCATAACACAACAGTGCAACAGTGAGAAAATAACATGTGAATACAGTTCGTGTCTGTGCGCGGCACCTGCTCATGATCCTCTGCCTATCTATGGGTCTATCTCCCTGCTGATGAGCTGCAGCAGAGACACTTGCCTTTCCTTCTTGCTTGAAGCTTTTATTTGTAAGGGACTGGATTTGATACAGGCCCCTCTCTTGGGGTATTTGTGTACACACTTGCATATGCAGACTGAGAGACAGCTAGCTGGGCAGCAGTAATTGGTCCTGCCTGGGTCTATACTCTAAGTAAGTTCAGTGAATCTGTGGGTTTAAATGCTTTGCTCTGCCCCTCCAGTTGAGAGACTTTCCTCATCTATTTTATTCCTAATCTTGGATTGTATTGTTGAAATAGAGTCTTGTTATATAACAGGCTTGTATTGTGTTACTGGGATTAAGTAATCTTCCAGCTTCAGCTTCCAAAGTTGGAGTAGTGGGGAGCCTAGGTGTGTGTGTGTGTGTGTGTGTGTGTGTGTGTGTGTGTGTGTGTGTGTGTGTGTGT
>CAJQZJ010032020.1:9952175-9963673 GCA_907164525.1 Lophiomys imhausi | reverse complement strand
TGTGTGTGTGTGTGTGTGTGTGTGTGTGTGTGTGTGTGTGTGTGTGTACCACACCTGGCTCACTTCTCACCCTATGAAAGCATCTTTTTAGAAAGCAAGATGATCTCCTCTACCATTATCTAGGACTTTTTCTCCAAGGCAGAGAGCATAGTAACCGAGGAAGATGAGGATGACACGGGATTTCTGTGACATCCTTCGTTGCTCTCACACACCAGTGCCTTTCTCCTGTGCCTCCTCCCAGCCCAACCTAGTTGCCATCCTTTTTGGTGGGATCATGGAAAAATCCTACACTAAATGAGTAGTGGATAGACATGTTCTCAGCTATTTCTTCTGCCTTTTCCCCAAGATGAAAACTTTTTCTCTTCGTTCAGTGTCTTCACCATCTTCACAACCCAATGGTGTTCAGTGTGCTGCCTGCTACACTGAGAAAGACAAGTCGTACACCACAACTACTACCCTGAAATGCACAGGGAAAGAGACAAAGTGTGTTGAGGTTACTGGCACAGGCTCAGGTATGAGTATTTCCTTACACATTTTGAGGTACATACTCCTGTTTTCTTCTAATGTTTGTTTGTTAGTTTAAGATGTGGATATTCTCTTAGCAGCTGAACATAGAAAACATTCCTTATATCCCAGTTTCTGCAGGTCTAGAATCTGAGCCCAGCATGGACACTGGTTCTAGCTCAGGGTGACTCCAGGGGCTGTGAGTTGTCAGCAGGGGCTGTGGTCCTTCAGATGGAGGATCTGCTTTCTACTTCATTCATAATTTGGATAGTGTCAAATCCTCTTCAGGAAGTGGCCTCATGGCATGTCTGCTGAATTCCCTCAGGGCTAATGATGAGACATAGAGGCACAGACTGATAAGGGAGCTATAGATTTTAATAGTCTAATCTCAGGAGTGACGTACCATTTCTGCTCCTATTTTCTTTATTAAAGCTTTATTGCAAAGAACTTAGAAATAAGAAATCATGTGGTGAGATTAGCCAGATCCAAAGATTATATATCTCCATAAACTTCTACACAGAGTAGTCATTCTGAAACTGTGAAGATTTAGATTGAATTTTGCACTTTCACTGTCAACTATAGTTGTATGAATGTATCCTCCATATGTGCACATGCACACACACACACACACACACACACACACACACACACACACACACACCACAAACAACAACAAATCCATGGCAGAATCAAAACTAGAAAAGTAATTACCTCCACATCCTGTCATGATTCATGTGTCCATTACCAGCATCCCATCCTTTCTCACCACCGAATGCTATACAACCCTCTCAAGAGTCTTATCTTTCCCCACATCTCCGAATCTAATCTTGATCCAATCCTGATACCACATGAGTAGGTCCTACAGAAGCCACTCTGCCAGTAGTTGGAGTGAGTGGTGGGAGGGAGTCCTCTTAGAAGGTGGTTTCCTCACAGAGCAAAGGGCAATATAAGACCAAGCATTTGTTTACCGCTCCAAGATCTGGGGGGAGCCACTTGATGGCAGTTGAAGAGAAGACATGGAGGGTACGGGAAAGTAATACAAGTGTTTGCACCTGCCTTACTGTGATGTTCTGTAATGGGACCTTGGTTCACTGGCAACACAGGAGGTGACTTCATTTCTGGATGTCACATAGTTAAGCATTTGAGTTTTTCATAGCGTCACTGTGAATTTAATACATGTTTTTTTTTTTTTTTTCCTGAGTGAGAATAACTGAGTTTGTTGTGTAAGGTACATACATCATTCAGGTAGGAACTAGAAAAACAACTAGAGGGAGGCAGAGGCAACTCTTTTCTGATCAACATGTGAAATACTTCATGGAATTGTGGAACTGAGACTTATGAATTGAGGGCAAGTCAGGCCTTCTATTTGGAAGAATCTTGAAGGAAGCTCTAGGGTGAGTGGGGGAAAGGACCTTTGTCTAGATAAGTTGACATGAATGAAGATAATGGATGCCACACAGGATATACAGAAGTGGATTGAAGCCATCTACAGTAGGACAGCTTTCAAGTTCAGTTTTCCATGGGAAATGTAGACATATGCTTCCACATTATTGTTCTCCCTTGGAACTCAGAAGTCTTGAAAGGATTTTAACTTGAGAGGATCTACAACATTCCCCTCTATTTTCCACAGCTAAGTGTAGGGGATATGTAAGGGCTTCTGAAATGTAGATCAGCCTGGCATCTGGCAGCACATGGATCTGGGCAACAGACGTAATTAGTGAAAGCCCAGGAAACTGAAAAAGGGCTTTTAGCTTGGCATTGCTTCTCAACACTGCCTCACTTCAAAAGACTCTAGCTGAAGATTGTGGTTTACGTGGGTGGAGCCCAGATTGGACTGAGGCAAAGTGAAGTCTCATTTTGGAGCTGTAAAAGCCATGGCTCCAACGGATGAGGAGAATAGCACCCTGAGGAAGAGTATTGCCAGGGACCCTGAGAAACTGTGAGAGAGGAAGAGGTTCAAAGTCGATGTATACCACCTGCTGGTGCTGAGGAAAAGGCCAGACTTCAAGCAGAGATTCAATAACCAGCTCTTAGGCCACACCAGCCCTGAGGCTGTGAGAATCAGGCAGTCAGGTACCTCAGCACATAAACTGAGGCCAGCTGAGGAGATGAGAGGCAAAGACAGAGAAAAGGCCTCAGAAAAGGGGTCCTGCTAAGGGCCCACCCAAGAAGGTCAAACTGGATGCTGAGGAGAGCCATGGCTTGCTAAGGCCATGGAAGTAGTGCAGCCAGAGGAGGCTATGTCCCTTCATAGGCCCACAGCCACCAAGCAAATAAGTGAGGCGTGAGGCACTTGAGCTCTGAGGCCACAGCAAATGGAATGTGAGGAGACCATAGAGACAGAGCCCTGCTGAAGGGTATGGCTGATGAAATCAGCGACCTACCAGAGACCTTGGTGCCAGGCAGGCATATGCCAATTGCTGGTGGTGATGCCAAGGACTAGGCCTCATGGCACACCATCTACCCCATGTAAGTTTGGCAATCTTAGTTGACTGAGGAAGCTGACTGACCACCATGTGAGCCTGTGGGAAGTAGAAGGTCCAGGAGAGGAGAAGGCCTCAAGAATAAGTTGAACTAAAGCTGCCATAGCAATGCCAGAGCCATACTAATGCCAGAGATAGATGTCCACTGAGTGATTGTCCCTGCAGACAGACTACAAACCAAGTTGCCCTCATGGACCTGCGTTAGAGTCTTGGTATCCTTTCAAAAGGGTTAGGGTTGGTTCTTATGTAATAGGTGTTTAGGTAGTAATACATATGGTTTAATAAATTTACAGTTACAGCTAAGTTAGGATGGAGCCGAAATATAATTTAAAACTTAGCCAAACACTTGAGGTCCTTCAGCTAGTGTCCTTCCTGCATATATTAAGTTCCTTTCTTGTAATGAAAGAGTTCTGAACCCTAGGGTTGGTACTCATGCCTTAAATAGAGGCTTACCCTATTCATGGAGCTGTTTTCATGTTTATTATCCAGAGAGAGAGGTTACGTATTTAAGATCATTCTGGGCACATTTCTTTCTCCAGAGGACTTGGGTGAGGAGGAGATATGAGAGGAGAGAAGGAGAACTAACTTCTGATTCTTTCTTTTAGCAATGGGAGGTTATACTTTATCACTGTATGGGAAAGGCTGTGCAACTGAAAATGCCTGCAAACTGAATAAGAACATCCTCAATGGCATAGAAATCCAAGCCTCATGCATCTCACCTGTTTCAACCAATGGGAGCCCTGCCCTCAAATCCATTTCATCACTTCCAATTGTTCTTTTCCTGCTGAAAGCTTTGCTTTGATCATCCAGGCACAGGCAACCCCACAATCCTATGCACATAGATCCACTGGTATACTTGGATGGCTATTTCCAAAACATGGAACAAATAAATACTGGTGATTACTTCCCTGTTCTTTGTGTGAAAATGTAAGTCCATTTTTTGTAGTATCAGGAAACATACAGAGATGACTATTTCAACATTTCCCCTCTTCTCCTTCATATACTACTAGAAGTCCTAGCTATAGCAATTAAGAAAATCAATGCACTAAGTAAGTAAAATTAAATCTTAAAGCAAGACTATAGAAAGACAAAAAAAGTTAGGAAGAGATGAAAATGTATTCATATTGGAAAGGAATTTGTAATTACTAGAAGAAAAACTTTGTGTGTATGTATGCACATGTGTATGCACATATATACATGTATGTATATGGTGCTAAAGAGAGCTTTTTGGCATTAACCCAAGTACTGGTTCTGTCTTAGGATTTCTAACAACTCAGTGTGAAAAAGGGTTTATTTCAGCTTACAACTCTCAGGTCACACTCCATTGCTTTTTCATAATTTGGATTAAAAAGAATTAACCCATATGTGCTGGTTGCTTTTTGTTTCAACTTGATATAAGCCTAAACATATGTGGAGAAAGGAAATTTTAATAAGGAATTGTCTCCATCAGATTGTTCTACTGGAAAGTCTGTAGGGTAATTTTCTTGAATATAATTGATGTGCGAGGGCCCAGCTTACTGAGGACAGTGCCACTCCTGGCATGTGGTCATGGGTGATATAAGAAAGCGGGCTAAACAAGTCACAGAGAGAAAAAGTCAGTAAGTAGTATTCTTCTGTTTCAGTACCTGCCTCTGGGTTCTTGCTTAAGTTCTTGCCCTGACTTCCTTCAATGGACTATGACGCTGAGGAGACAGGTGCTCTCTGAACTCTTAATGCCATGCACTGATGCTAGTTTTCAGCTGGTTCAGCATCATTCTCAGGGAATAGGGACCAATATAACAGCCAAGAGGCAGACAGAACACATCTAAGGACAAGTCTATAGGGCTCAAGGACATCCTAGATCTTTCCAGAAAGGGCCAAGTGAGACTGACCCAGAGGCCACCTTTTCACATGAGTTCCTCTATGCACTAAGGATGTAGTGATCCTCTTTGCTGTCTCAAATGCTTCTCAGCCTTTCCTCACCAAAGGGAGCAGAAGGGACCTTTGATAAAGATGACTAGAGAGCAGAAGTCTGGAAACAAAGAGCAGGGGTGGGGGCTACAGCAAAGCACAGGAGCAGGGAGGCCCTACCCCAGGGGCTGAGTCCGAGTTTCATCCTGCTTGATGGCAGCTATGGACTCCCAGGCACAGAGAGACACGGTGTCTGGTGCCGTGTACCTGCAGGTTCCATGGGCCTTGAGGCAAATGAGCTCCCGAGAGAAAGGAAACCTGCCATAGTGCCTCACTTTCACATTGTGTGAGTGACTATAGCCAGGAGTGGAGGAGATCAGAAGGACCCAGGGGGCCTAAGACCCCTTTTCCTAACAAGCTAACCCCCTGTGAGAGTGCCCCTCCGAGATACCCAATACCAAAATGTGACCAAGAAGGAAGGCCTTGAGGAGATAATGTATCACGGAGTCCTCATCGGTGAACCCAACACTACGGTGACCGTCTGGATGGCAGATGTTGAGTGGGGAGGTTTACTCCAGTGTGAAGTTGTCATCATTGTCCTCCTTCACCTGCCTGCATCTGCTTTTGCCAGAAGCTCCACCTTTGTGTTGGGCTTGTTCCTTATGCCATAAGTGCTTTCCTCAGGATCTGGTTCCCGGCCTCTTACTGAGCCTAAATGATGGGGTCAGGTCAGGTCTTTGCTGTGCTCTGACTGGGCTGGCTTGCTATCAGTCTGCCTTCTTTGCTATCACCCCATCCTCCAGGTAGAGAGCCCCAGACTGCAGCCATATGCAGCATTACCGTCTGCAATTTGTGTCCTGGCTTTCAGCAGGCTCTGAAGATCTGTGAGTCTGACAGAACTCATCCCTCTTCCTGTTGAGTTTGCTCCAGACTCATGGTGCAGATACCACAGGAGAGGGTCCTATCCCAGGACGGGTCTCCTTTTGGCTCCTACTGGTTAGAACTTCCTCTGTTGCCTGAGGTTTTCAGGCCACAGGATGACACCATAGCATGTCTGTAGGGGACTGTCATCTCTGCACAGCTGGGCCTGTCATTCACCATTCATCTGATGAGCAAACTGCATCTGACCCATAGAATATTCCAGGGCCTAGTTAGGAAGCAAACATTCTACATGAAGCACTGCCTGGTCTTTTAGAGGAGAGAAGAAGGCGGTCAATGACAGAACTGTGGGCTGTCCTCAGTAGGTCATGATTCTCACACTGACCTAAGAGTGGGGTCAGGTCTTATCTGCACTTTACTGTAGGGGAGCTGAGAGGTAGAGCAGTGGGTAGGTAATGTTAAAGGAAAAAGATTATTCAGCACTGCTAGATATGGCCAATGACATCACTCAAAGGCTCTATAATGTGCTCCCTTCATGGCCTAGAGAAACAGGATATGCTCCAGATACAACATAGGCAGGTGATAAGGGAAAGTCTGCAGTTCAACTCAACAGGACTGTTGCTGAATAAACTGATATGATTGAAGAAGAGGAGCCCATCAGTGATAGAGTGCTGTGAGGTCCACCTGTGAAGACAGATCCTTCATAAAATGGGAGAACATACAAATAAACATGACAGAACAGTGGTGGGGTCCTCACTGAGAAGAGAGCTCTGGAGAACCCGAGTTGTGTGAGAGGAGAATATTTTGCCAGTAGCCTGGAGAACAGGCAGTGTGTTCCTCCCAGGACTGTTCCCATGTGGAAGACAGACAGGAGGATGGTCGTTCTGCCCCTGAGAAGTGTTTTTATCTGGAACATCCAGCAGGATATTGTTTCTGTTCCAAGAATGAGAAGAGAATGCAGTGTTCTTGAGGTGTCTTGTGGGACCAATCTGAAGACAAATCCAAGTGACATAAACATCAAAGGGTGGTGACCCCTGACATCACCCCAAGTATTTTGAGACCCTCCAACAGGGTATTCCAGATTCCCCACAGTGACTCCAGGCTGCCACATATCTGAATTGTTGTCACCATGGAGATTTTGCTGAAGCCTTGACCTGGGAGCAGGAAGTTGGCACAGAGATGGGTGATGTCTATCCAGCAGGGGCCATGCTTGGTTCCTCACTGATGAGTGACAATGGCCTTCGTTTTCTTCCTGAAATGACTTGGCCAGCTCATTGTAACTCTGACATGCTGCACTGGCTCTGGCCCAGTGTTATTGGAGGAAGAATAACTGAGGTAATCCTGCCCCACACTCTGCTAGACATGTGGTTTCTTGGCTTCTGCACCTTCTTTGCCATGGACCATCCTTATCTTATTAAACTCCTTAGAATTCATGCTCCAGTATCAATAGTACAAAGAGAGGTTTAGTAAGTTGAGCAGATAAAAGAACTGTGAGATGTACAGTCTTGGACTATGACTTGGAATCCTAGGAGAAGATGTGAAGGGAAGTGGGATGGGAGTGGGGTGAGGGAACTCCCACAGGGTGGGAAGGCTGGCTTCCTTCAACTGTGTGAAGAAGCTTCTCTGACCACTGTTGAGAGCAGCCCTGATCTGTCCATTCCAGGAATGAGATTTTTAATATTTTCAGTTATTACTTATTTTGACTGAAAAAGCAGAATCAGACAAGGAGAATTTTATGAAGGTAAGACATTCCTGCCCAGGAGAGGAAGCAGTCAACAGACTGAAGTACACTCTATGCAGTGAGAGAAAATTCTTATAGACTGCAAATCTGCGAAGAGATCAGTGCTCCCAACATGCAAAGAGCTCAAACACGTCAATGCAAAGGAGAAAGTTTTCCCTTAGAATTGGACAAAGGCCTGAACAACTTTTCATCACAGTAAACAGACAAGTGGGACAAGGTACAGGGACACAGGTACACCAAGGCGACAGTGAGAATAGAAACATTAGACAAATCACTGTAAGATACCAGCTCGGATATCTTATGACTCTCCTGAGGAGAAAACACAGAAGGTGTCACCAAGAACATTCAAAAAAGAGAACTGTTGGGGGGGGGGGGGGGGGAAGCAACTAATTCAGATGTTCTGAAAACAACAAGGGGGCTTCTTGAACATTTAAAAACAAAGTGTTAGGTTTGGGCCACTCGAGTCACATTCATTTCTCTTCTCTGTCCCACCACTATAGAGAAATGACAGGCACCCTATGAATAAAGTCCGCCTATGAGTCTAACTCTCATGTCTCCAAAGGAGGCTTACCCTAACTGATCAGGAACTTTGAGTGGTTCATCCACCATGGAGGATACACAATAAATAAAAGGCTGAAACTTGGTCCCTCCCACTGCCACTCAGGAGTCTTCATCTTGTCAATTACATGTCCCCAGACTTCCCTTTCTCTCTAAAATCTGTAAGAATGTACCCTTGTTCTGTCTCATGGGCCTAAACTATTTTCAGAGTCTGTCAGGAGCTGAATACTCCTTCCTTCCTCTCCATCTGCTGTTCTTAGGCCCTTTACATACAGTATTCAAGCATTGTCAGAAGCTTTCTGGAAAAGGGGTTCAATAAACATGTAAGCTTTCTGAAAAGCTATCCAGTGTTTTGCAAAGTCTACACTGAAGATGCACCCCAGAGTTGCTTCTTGCTAACACCCTCCTTTTCCTTTTATCTGTTATTACTGACATGGAATGAAGATTCCCTCATTGCTCTTGTTTGGCCAGACTTCACACAGAGACCTATAAAGGTGACTCTGTTATTCCTGATAAGGGTTTTACAAACTGCCTGAGTCAGCCCAAACGATTTTAGAAGTTAAAGAAGTTAGATAGTTGATAGAAAACGTATAGCTGCAGTAAATACTCTTGCCAAACATTGTGTATCTTATTAGGACACAGGCCTGTGATAGATTTATGACCTCAGATAAGCTTTCAGTATAGAGATGATAATACCAAATGCCAGGTGAGCCATAAAAACAATCAAGGACTCTATATGCTCTGTGAATTTAGGAGATAATGAGATTACCAAGGAATGTCTAAATTTAGTACAAATCTTAGTGACAAAATACACAAACTGTTTCATTATAATTCTTTATACCTTGTCAGCTTTGGCATAATATACTGTCATTTTAAACTTAACTTGTGTATAGAAAACTAATTGCTAAGTGCCCTCCTACTGCAATGGTGTTATTTGCCCTCGTGATAAATGCCTTTGAGCCATGAGACAATTTTTCTTTGATTTAGAGAGCCCTCATTCAGAGTATATAAAGTCACCACAATAAACTTGTTGATGCACCCACCCTAGCTTTGTCCATTTTCTTCTCTTTGAGAGAATGTGTGTTCAAGCCCCTCTTTTTTCACCCCTTTCTTATTACTTTTCTTTCTTTTTTTAAGATTTATTTATTTAACATATATGCCAGCAATCACATGGTGGCTTACAATCATCCATAAATGAAATTGGGTGACCACTTCTGGCCTGCAGGTATACCTGCATACAGAACACAGTATACATAATAAATAAATCTTTAAAAACAAAACAAAAAAAACCTTAAGCTAGGTAATAAATATGGGTCTATTTGCAATCTTTTATTTATTTATTTTTTATTTCTTCAAGTTACATCTCAATTGCAATCCCCTCCCTACTCTCCCCTCCAGTCCCACCCTTCCACCCTCTTCCCCCTCAACCCCCACATCCCCTTCATTTTTTTTAAGTTTAAGGTAAATCTTTTTTCCCCAACAGCTCCCCTCTTCAGTCCAACAAATGGCTCTTTCTTTTATAACAATAAATACAATACAAAACAACAGAAATAAATAGACCACAATTATAAGAGTTATATGGCTTAGCATACATTCCCAATGTCCAGTCCATATGTATTTGGCACCTGACTTTAACATTCTAGTATCTAACCATCTCCATGAGTTTAAAGTTCTATATCCAACTCAGCTCCCATCCTAACTTGCATCATAATTTTAAAAACATCTTGGATCCAGAACACTCTCTTAATTACTAAACAACTCAAAATTTAACTATGAGACTCTAGCTATCTAGTCTTCAACCACATCAGAGACCTGAGAAGGATAAATATTTATGATTATTCAGGAAGTGCAGGGCCAGCAGCTTCCAAAACTAATAAATGACAGACACCTGGCTGCCTGGACAGTTCCCAATTTCTCTCCATACATTACAACATCAATCTTCAGCCATTTAGCCCCATTTCTCTGACAGACATTGATTGTAAAGCAGGAATTATGAAGGACTTGCCTACCTGTCTTGGCAGAGCTAGGCTGTCGACTTACCTGCTTCCAAGTTTTGTCCTGTTTTGACAGCATTCTGTCTACAGTTGAAGCAAAGGATTTTTCTTGCCAAGAGATAGGCTTGCCACTAATTCAACCATCTCCAATTGGAGATTCTTTGA
Organism: Lophiomys imhausi; assembly: GCA_907164525.1. Lineage (NCBI taxonomy): Eukaryota > Metazoa > Chordata > Mammalia > Rodentia > Muridae > Lophiomys > Lophiomys imhausi. The sequence goes on along the minus strand of CAJQZJ010032020.1, from coordinate 9,953,459 downwards.
TGCTCATCTTCTACTTGGAGTAGAATAGGGGGTGCTGTCAGGAGCTGACATGTCTCGATATCAAAAAAATCTTAAGTTAAGAAAACATCTTTGAACGCCATATTCTGCAGGTCTTTTGAGGTTTTTGAAGACCACCTATCTATCTCTTATAATTGGATAAGCAAATGTTGCTTGTCTCCTAGTAACTTGATTTCTCATTAGCTTAGAAAATAACTGTGATAGACTGTCATAGTACCTAAGAAAATGACATGCTTGAATGACTATTAGTTTGCATTTCTTAATTATCATAAACAGTTTATGAAAGTTGGTAGCAAAAGCCCAAAACTTTACATTTCATTTTTAAGCATTACCTAGGTACAATACCTTAAAAAGAGTTAACCTTAATTTTGTATCAATATACAAAATCAATACCAATGTGGCCAAATATAATCTTTCTTTTGTATCAGTATACAAAGATCAATACCAATGTAGTCCAATATAATCTTAATTTTGCATCTATATACAAAGATCAATACCAACTTAGCCACATATAATCTTAATTTTGTATCAATATACAAAGGTATAAGGGCATATTCAATAATCTGTCATTTTTTCTTTATCATTCCTATATTATGTCTGTATCCCATTTTTTTTTTCAAGTCTGTTCACCTCTACATAGGAAAAAAGGATACAGAAAAGAAAAAGAGAGAAGTCCCTGGATCTAACCTCTAAACCCCATCTAGTAAGACCATTTAACAGCTTATAATCTCTCTCCCTAAATAATAAGAGTATCTATAACCCATCATATGATCAAAGAGGGGAAAAACACTCACCCCATCTTCTGGAGATGGGCCATTGCTCTCTTAAAATGACTTCCTGCTGATTTGGGACATAGTAAACCTGTTTGGGACCCAAGTCAGAATGGAAAAATGGTTAAAAACGTTAATAGAATCATTTGATGTTCAGTCCTTTTGTGCTGAACTATTTAAATGACCTAAGAGGTTTGTAGATAGAAGCTGAACTTCAGAGCCTTACTGAAGTTCTGGCTGGAACAGTCTGTGGAGCTGAACAAATCTTAGTGATTTTGAGTTGTTGTGGTTGTAGACTTTTGAGGAAACAGCTATTGAAGAAGTCTGCAAGGCTGGATCTTCTGGGCTACTTGTCTTCTTTGGTGTCTGATCTGTTTTTTTCTGAGGTTTCAGTTGTCCAGTTGTCCCTGAATTCCTTAGATGGATGCTTTAAATCTCCTGGAAAGATAAGAACAGAACTCTGCCCTAATTCTAACTCTGGGACACTACTTTTTTT
>CAJQZJ010032020.1:9922796-9936926 GCA_907164525.1 Lophiomys imhausi | reverse complement strand
GGCTGGGAATTGGAGAGACAAAGAACACAGAGAGGGACACCAAGTCAAGTCAGATCTGATCAAGGTGTCAAACTTTACTAAAGATCCAACTGCTTATATAGGGTGAGAACAAGTAGGTGTGGCAGAATCACACCTTCACTTCATTACAGAATCAAACAACAAGTAGGAGTGGCAGAATCACACCTTCACTTCTTTACAGAATCAGACAACAAGTAGGAATGGCAGAATCCCACCTTCACTTCATTACAGAATCAGGAAAACACAGCAAGTACCAGCTGCACAGAAAGTCCCAGGTAAAAGGCCAAACTGCATCCCTCAGGTGCAGGTTATGTGCTTGGCAACAATTAAATCACTAAATGGCTGCTCTGTAAGGGGCTGCATCATTCTTGCACTGACCTTTTGTCATCTGATTGACCCTGGTATTGTGTGTTTGTTTCTTTTGTCAGTTGACCTTGGTGCTCAAGAAAACTCCCTGTTCTGGGGGTTGGGTGAACCTGAGATCCTGGTGTCTACCTCCAGATGGTGGGTAGGTTCCTGTAATAGACTGGCTCTCAGAGTGACCCAATTGGAACAATATACAGGGGATTGGAGTCAGGAAGGGGCTATCCACTGAGGACCTGGGAGCTGGCAGGTCTCCTCAGAAAGGCAGGTAGAGTTGTGATTGGGTCTGTGTTCTCCCCTCACTGACACAGTCATTCTGGTTCAGCAGCTAGGCTGACTGTGTAGGCAGGGAGCTACACCCAAGACGGGTGCCGGCCTCAGTGTGCCTGTTGCTGGCTGCCTCAAATGCTTCGGTGCTAGGGTTGGTGACCTGCCCTAATATTTGTGGAGAACACACAATCACCAGCTCTGTTTTCAGTCAGTCTTGGCTCCTAATTGCTTTGCTGTGACTGGGTTAGGTCTCTGCCTCTCAGCTGCAGTGCACACTGTGCCGCCATGTTGGGAACTCTGGAAAGAAAATCTTACTTACCTTTGCTCTTGTGGTCTGGCTGTTTTTCCCTGTTGGGTGTACTGATCTGTGTGCAGGCTGGATATCAGGCAGACAGGTGTGGCCACTGATCTGTGGCTAGAGCTGTGGGCTGGATCTACTCATAGGCTAGATCTGCTCTAGCCAGCGCTCCTGTCCAGATGGGTGACTGAGCTAGCTGATCTCAGGGTGGTGTTCTGGGGAACTGCATGAGCTGTTTTGCATGGTGACCAGTCTCAGTGTTCACTGTGGAACTTCAGACACTGTCTGTCTTTCACAGTTGGCTACGGGACCTCACATTCACTCCACAGTGACTAATCTCATTCACCTACCACTACTACTCAGATACAATGCTCTATGGTCAGCGCCATCTTGGATCCTCCCAAATACAAGTTTTTACACAAAGAATGGCTGAACCTGGAATTAAATGTATACTTTGTCTCCAAAATTAGTAATATTACAATAATACCTTTATATGGCCTTTTAAAACATGTACTTATATATAAGTAAATTAATAAAATTACTATCATTTGCTTTGAGCTATCATCTATATGAAATAAAATTAATGAAATTAAAAATAATGTCTTTCAATTTTATTTATTTATTTATTTTTATGTGTATATGTGTTTGTCTAGATGTGGGTGTGCACATGTGAGTGCAATGCCAGGAGGGGCCAGAAGAGGGCATCAGTTCTCATGGAGCTATACTTCCAGAACACTGTGAGTCACCTGGTGTGGGTGCTGGGAACCAAACTTGGATCTTTGTAAGAGCAGTAGGTCTTTGTATTTTTAATTTAAGGAAGCATACACTTTTAAAATAATTCAAAACAGACAGACATTTAAATAAATAAATAAATAAATAAATAATCCCTCCCCCACCGGGGAGGGGGGAGAACCTGAGAAAGGAAGACTGTGCTCCCTTAAATGCACTCAGTGCTTTGTCCAGTAGGTACAATATCTTGGGTTCAATTTTCAGCACCACAAGACAATTCTCATTAATAACTTTTACATGTTTTCATCTCATAACAATGAGTCATATGCATGTATGGAAGAGCTATGCTTTAGTTTGAGTTCCTCAACAAGGAACCAGGAACCTAACACCTGTCACAATATGAGGATAGAAAGCTGAGCCAACCCCAAGTGTGGCAGCACACATCAGACAGCCCATCCCTCAGAAAGCCAAGGGCAACCTAAACTACAGAGTGAGTCAGCGTCTCACAGAATCAAAATGAGAAAGAGAGAGAGAGAAAGAGAGAGTGCTCTTAGCCTCTGTGTGTTGTATTTACTCTGTAACCTTAGCTATACATAGAGATAATATGTAGATACACAGTGACAACATTGTTGGCGTGAAGTTCATGTATGTGTGTACATTTTTGGTGTATTATACATATTTGATTGATATGACAGCTGACATGTTGACTCTTAATTAATGCACATCAATATTACCCACAAAGGTTACAAATATGAAATAAAAATATCTGGAGGTAGGGGGGATAAGTTTGTCAAAATATGATTATCTTCACCATCAGTTCTGTTAGCTGATATTGCTGCCAGTTAGGTTTAGTCTCACAGAATTTGGGCATGAACCTGTTAGAATTTGGGCTAAGGAATACAGGGCTCAGCTCTCGAAGATTCTAGAATGTCATTCTTGTACTTTTTTTTGTATCTATCACCCTCCTCACGGCGCCCTGCACTTCCTTGTTCCTCAGGCTGTAAATGAATGGGTTCAGTGCTGGGCCGATGACCGCATAGAACACAGAGATCAGTTTGTCTCCATCTGGGGAGTAAAGGGACTTGGGCCTCAAGTACCTGATCCATAATAGATGGTCACCACAGCCAAGTGTGCAGCACATGTCGGAAAGGCCCTTTATCTGCCCTCAACTGAGTCTATTCTTATCACAGCCACCAAGATACGAAGGTAGGAGAAAACAATCAGGAGGAAGGGGAACAGCACTGTGCCAGCCCCTCCAATGGCCATCACAGCCTCCTGCAGAGACGTGTCTGCACAGAACATGTGCAGAAGGATGGGCAGTTCACAGAAAAGATAATCAACAATGGAAGGACTGCAGAGTGGGAGGATTATGAAGTAGAGAGGTATAACTGAGGCACAAAAGCCTGTGACCCAGACTGTCACAGTCAGTGCTGTACACACCTCCTGGCTCATGATGAGAAGTTACCTCAGTGGATAGCAGATGGCCACATAACGATCTATGGCCATCACTGCAAGGAGAAAGCACTCACTTGACTCCAAGAATAGAGTGAGGTAAGTCTGAGCCAGGCAGAATGGGTAAGATATGATCTTCCTGCTTGCAAGAAAATTAAAGAGCATCTTTGGAGACACAACAGTGCTGAAGAATCCTTTGAGGAAAGCCAGGTGGCAGAGGAAGAAATACATGGGTGTCTGCAGAGAGGACTCTAGAGCCACTAATGTAATGACAGCTGTTCCCAAAACAGTTTGCTAGGTACACCAGAGAGAAGAAGAGAAAGAGGGGGATCTCAGTCTGAGGGTAATCAGAAAACCCCACAAGGACCAGCTCAGAAATGGTGCTGGAATTCTGGGGTCTCATGCCTGCTACTGAGCCATACCTGTCCAAACGAGAAGAAATCAAAAGAACCTCACAAGAAAACTCTTAGGTCAGATCAGCCCCCTTAACATTGCTTTAATGCTAATGGTAACTGTATCCTAAATTTAAATGATGGACTCCCCAGGAGACCTTTTCAGACACAAATCTAACTCATCAGACTCCTAACATGAGTGACTACTCTTGGCAAATTAAAGCAGATCTCATAGTTTCACAGAGATAATTTTGCCATTGCTATATCATATCATAGAGACTACAGGACACTTCTCTCTGTGTTTTGTTAACTGTGTGTGTTAACTATCTGTCTCTTAAAAGTGAATTGTAACTCCAGTAAGATAAGATGACTTGTCTGACATCACAAGTAGAAATATGAAAGTTGAAAATAATTCTAGTCTTCTTCAACTAGGCTGGTAATTGATATTATAGTCCATTTAGTCAAACATAGAACTTAACATTCCCAGATCCTATAGGATATAGACTATTGGTCTCTACATGTGGGATGGGACAGGTAGTGTTTAAACTGTGTAACCAAGTCAGTATTAGTAAAAGCAATACAACTGAGTTTCCCCGACTTCTGGCTTTCAGATTTCTAGTCATGGTCTCAGAGAATATAATTGTTTCAAAGCCAGGATTTTCTTATTATCTTGAAGTTTGCATGGAGTGCAGCGTGTTTCATTGGCTGTGTTCATACACTTATTCTTATTCATCTTTACTCTGATTCATCCTCCTTGCTTTCTCCCCACCCCTCTCACTCTTCACTGGCTGCTCTCCCTCTTTCCCACGTAGTCCTCTTTTTGCCCGCGGGACACCATTATGCTCTCTTTTGCTCTCACTGCCTGAAGATTTCTTCTCCCTGGTGGTGGTCCATAATCCTCTTTCCAGTCTCATAGCTACATCTGTATATTATATACAAATTTAAATCAAAGGTCTGAATATGAAAGAAAACATGTGGCATTTGTCTTTCAGAATCTCAATGCCAAGATTTTTTATTTTATTAAACACAGTGTGAAATAGTCTTTACAGGATCATGCCTCACACGATCTTAAGAAAAACATACACTTCTTTAAGAAATTATGAATTAAAGTTTTGAATGTGCTGAAATGACAGGTCCCGGCTCATTCAATAATATGTAGAACATCACACAGCACAGATGCAAATTCTAGCTTTTGTTGGCATAGCAACACAATTAACAAAAGGAAATGATGCGTTGAGGATATTTTTCCCCACAGAGGTCTGTGAGTTGTGAGACACAGAGACCAAACTTCAGTCAGTTACATCCTTCTTACCTTAACACAGCTCCTGTCTCCAGTGATTCACACTGGCGGTATTTACTTTCTGTACTGCTGAGTTTCTATTTCCTCACTTCCTTGTTTAGTTCCACATAAAATGCTTTCTAGATTATTTTTAAAAACTACTCTCTTCTCAATGATTTTTTCCTTTTGAACAGCTTATATCAGTGAGTACAGTATATAACACATATCAATAATGAGACAGGCAGGCAGACAGACACCCTCTAAGTGAGGGAGGAAATGAGTTTGACAGACAAAGGTAGTTGACAATACCTGCCCAGTTTCCTGATGTTGGGAAACCTATCAGCCTGTGCCCAGTACTGGCAAGTTATAAATGGATTTTTCTGAAAAATCCCAGTTTCTTGGCTCCATCTGTAAAGGAGGCAGCATCAGAAGCACAGCCATTTGCCAGCATAAAAGCACAGTGTGTAACATACCTCCCTCTCTCTGCACTGCGAGCTGCTCAGCTGTGAACCCCAAAACACAAATCTTGTTCCCTGTGCTCCCATGATCTTATCATGGTAGTTATCCACATTCTCTTATTCATTTCCTTCCTCACCTCAACCTCATGTTCACCAGGATTTTCCTGAGATGAAAATAAATAAAGCTGGTGTCTTGACATAAATCCAGACTGGAGACTTTACTGAGTTTTGTAAAAACCCATTAACACAGCAAAATTTTAGGTGGATCCCAAGAGACCCAGTTAACTTCATGCAAGGAAAACACAAACCAAATTAATTATTTTCCCACTTATTGTCACTGTCAAGTAGTTCATTAATGCAACTTACAACTTCCCACTTGTGATGACATAATGAGACCGCATTTCTTCTAGGAGAAAAACATGTCAACTTGGAAGTTTAAATATAAAACAACTAAAAGCAATGTGTTCATGACACACTATTTTGCTTATTTATGCTTTTATTTTTATTATGATTATTCAGTTGTATGTACTGCAGGAATTCTGTGGCTCTCACTGTGATCAGCCCAGACATGCAGGCCCTCTTTCTCCTCCTCCCTTCTTCCTTTCGTCCCTCTGGTCCCCTTTCATTACTTGATAGTTATCATCTATTTCCAGTGATTTCACATATGAGAGGAGATATGTTTTTTTTTTCCTAAGTCTAGTTCATTTCACTCAAGGTAACAACTTCCATTATATCAAAATTTCTACATATGATAAAATTTGGCACTTTGTGGATGAATGCTTCATAGAACATATATATCACTTGTCGTTATCCATTCATCTGTTGACAGGGATCTAATCGGGTTCCAAAAGTCTATTGTGAGTGGTACTGCAATGAATACGGATGTGTCTACCTTCATCTCTGCAGGTATGTCCCCAGAAGAGCTACAGCTGGATCATATGGTAATTCTATTTTCAATGTTTAGAGAAACCTTTCCCTTACTGTTTACTATAGTAACTGCAGTTTTTTTCCACCTCATGAATTATTACGCTTGGTCAATTCCTCATATTTAAGAGTTCTTGAGAGTGGCACCCATGATCATTATTTTATTTCCTTCTTTAAAAATCTTATTTATTTTAGTATTTCACAGTTATTTGTGGTGGTGTGTGTATGTGCCACATGTATGTGGGTGCCTGTGGAGGGACAGAGGAAGGCATCAGATCCCCTGGAACTAGACTTACAGGTGATTATGAATTGCCTAGTGTGGGTGCTGGAACCCAAATGAGGAAGAGCAGCAACTGTCTTAGTAGCTGAGCAGTGTCTCCACCCTTCTCTTTCTTTACTGATGTTGAATGTACTGTTTCCTGACCTTTCCCTCTATTGTAGGCACTCCTTCTTCTGCTTGGTCTCAGCTCCTAGCAATAGTTCCCATTGTGTTTTATTTAACTCATTGAGTCTCTGACCTTTCTACTTATTTAATTTTCCCATATCCCTATTTTTTTTCTGAATTTCTAGTCATAGTGCTGACTTCTTCATCCATGGTTCTGACATCTTCATCCACAGTGGCAACTTCTTCATCTATGTTATGACTTTTTGTGCATTTCTAACTTTGTTCTCTAGATCCTGAATTGATTTCCTTACTTCATTCTTTTCTTTGTATCCTCATTTTCATGTAACTTTTGTGATTCTTCACCTGGCATTTTACACACTTCAGTAATGGAGGAGTTAAGATCTTTTTGAGGAGTCATGTTGTCTTGTTTTTTGGATTTCTGTTGTTGTTGTTATTTCTTGTTTTCCTGTGTGACCATCTGCATATTGTTGGTTTGGTATCTCCAGGTTTTGAGTACTTTCCTATCAAGTAGTCTCCTCTTAAGGACTTAACTCTCAGTACCAACCAGAGAGGAGAAAGCAAACAATAGTTCAGCTTAATATAACAATATTAAGCTGAACAATATATAAAAACAGTTACAATAATTACATCCCACTAACACATTACTGATAGACATAGAACTCAAATGGTAAACAATTAATGAAAATTGTGCTATGACATTAAAGGCTGTTTAGGCTAAATGTAGAACTTGGTACATTACTAAGATAAAGGGGGTGGAGGAAGCACAGGAGAAATAAAGTAAAGGGCAGAAGGGGGTGAGTTTTTTGAAGGAAGGAGAAAATAAACAGCAAGGAATAAAAATCAACAAATGCCTCAATAACAAACAAAAGCACAAAGTTAGATAAATGTAAGGAAGAGAATAAACATTTTTAAAAAACATAAAATGTGTCTTAATACAGGGTCAACAAAATTGCTGAGCAGGTAAATGCATTTGCTTCCAAGCCTGATGCCATGAGTTTGATTCCTGGGACCCACAAGTGCAAAGAGAGAACTGACTTCCATACATATACTATGACACATATATACACCACCTCCAAACACACAATAAATAATTGTAAACAATTAGAAATAAGATAAAATAAATACACAACTAGAGGTATGACTGTGTATGGACATCCATAGTCAGTATGGCCCTCAATGGTGTAAGATTGAAACCTTTCCCAATAAGATCAGAAGCAAGACGAGAATCCAAATAGAAACAAATTGGGAATATTACTATTGTCAGCCAACTTAAATGAGACTCTGAATTAGCTATTTTTCTTGTTGGTTTAATCTGAAGTGAAAAAAAAACCCATCTGACCAAAGTCAGTTAAAGATGGAAGGATGTACTGTGGCTAAAAGTGATGCAGCCCATCACAGTAGACAGAGCACAGCCACAAGAACACTATGGTGCTGTTCATACTACATCCAAATCAGGAAGCAGCAAGCAGGCAGAAAGTGGGTGAGGTGGACTATCAAACTTCAAGGCCTGCCCCCAATGACCCATTTCTTCCAGCAAGGCTCCACCTCCTCAAGGTTCCACGCAGCTATGTAGGATCCCTTAAGAGATCTATCTTCATCAGGTTTTCTATTGATGCAACAAAACACCATGACCAAAATGCAAGTTGGGAGGATGTGGTTTATTTGGCTTAAGCTTCCACATCACTGTTCATCATCTAAGGAAGGAAGTGAGGACAGGAACTCAAGCAGGGCAGGAACCTGGAGGCAGGAGCTGATGCAGAGGCCATTGAGGGGTGCTGCTTATTGGCTTGCTCACCACAGCTTGCTCAGCCTGCTTTCTTATAGAACCCAGGACCACCAGCCTAGGGGTGGCCACACCTACAATGAGCTGGAATCTTCCCTATTGATCATTAATTGAGAAAATGCTTTACAGGCAGATCCTATGGAGACATTTTCTCAGTTGAAGTTTCCTCCTTTCAGATAACTCTAGCTTGTGTGTCAAGCTGACATACAACTAACCAGCACTATGTCCATTTTGGCATATATTTTTCTACTTCTGATAAACTCCACTGGGATTTTTGTTAGAGATTTTGTTTCATGTGTAGACATATCGGGCAGCATTGAGATGTAAACAATATCAGACCTTCCAGGCATGAATATGGATATCTGTATTTGTCTGTCCTCTTTAACTTACATCAACAGTGCCATGTAGCTTTTGATCCAGAGATCTTCCATTTCATTGGTCAAACTGATCCCTAAGCCTTTTATTTCTGTGCTGTAAATGGTATTGTTTGCTTTTTTTGCATTTTCACTGACAGACTATGCAAATTCTACTAATTAAAGTGTATTGACTTTGTATCCTGCAATTTTGATGAATTTATTAACTGTGATAAGTATTTAATGTGATCTGTAGTGTACTCTAGAATACATAGAAGCTCTTTTGATCTGACTGTGAAGTGTTCCCCATGGGATCACACTTGATCCTCAGCTAGTGGATCTGTTTTGAAACATTGTGGAACCTTTAGGATACAGGGATTGGTGTCTTCTTTACTTATTAAGGTTTGCTTTGTGGCCTATAATTCCATAAATTTTATAGAAGCTTCTATGTACCATTGATAAGAATGTATATTCCCTGTCTCCTGGGTAGAGAGTTCTGCAGGTTTACTTGTGAACTCTGTTTCATTTCCTGATATGTAGTAGCCCTCTTATGATTAGTTTTAAAAACTTCTTTATCATATATAAGAACAGCTGCCCCAGCTTGATTGGGAAATCCATTTTCTTATCTTGATTTCCAACCTTTGATTCTTGGGTTATAGATGTCATTCCTACCCATGTGTGTTTCTTTTTCATTAATTAATTTACTTATTTACTTTTCATCCCAATCATAGTTTCCCCTCCCTCTTCTCATCCTGTCCCTCCCTCTCACCTCCCCACCCCTCTACCCCTCCCTTTCTCCTCAGAGAAGAAGAGGCCTCCCATGTATATTAACTTGTCTTAGTATAACAAGATACAGTAGGGCTAGGCACATCTTCTCCTACTGAGGTTAGACAAAGCAGCTCAGTTAGGGGAAAGGGATCCAAAGGAAGGCAACAGAGTCAGAGACAGCCCCTGATCCAATTGTTAGGGAACACATATGAAGACTAAGCTGCATATCTGTTACATATGTGCAGGAGGGCTAGGTCCATCCCATGCATGCTCTTTGGTTGGTGGTTCAGTCTCTGTGAGCCCCTATGGGCCCAGGTTAGTTGATTCTGTAGGTTTTTATATGGTGCCCTTAACCTCTCTGGCTCCTTCAATCCTTGTCCCCCTCTTCCACAAGATTTCCCGAGTTCCACCTAATGTTTGTCTGTGGGTCTCTGCATCTGTTTCTATCAGTTTTTGGGTGAAGCCTCTCAGAGGACAGTTATCTAGACTCCTGTCTGCAAGTATAGCAGAGTATCATTAATAGTATTAAGGGTTGGCTCTGTCACAAGATGGGTCTCAAGTTGGGTCAGTCAATCATTGGCCATTCCCTCAATTTCTGCTCCATCTTTATCCCTATGTGTCTTGTAGACAGAAAAAAATTAGGGTCAAAGGTTTTGTGAGTGGGTTGGTGTCCGCATTCCCCCATTGGAATTCTTGCCTGGTTACAGGATGTGGCCATTTCAGATCCCATATCCCCCGTTGCTGGGTGTCTTAGCTATGGTCACCCTCAAAGATTCCTGGAAGTTTTCCTTGTCATAGATTTCTGGCTCAAACCAGAGCTGTCCCACCATACCGATTTCAATTCCCTCTCCCAGTTCTCTCTCCTTCAGTCCTCCCTACACTTGATCCCTCATGCTCGCAATCCCCTTTCCCACTCAGTTCCCTTTCTCCATCTACCTCCAATGCCTATTTTGTTTCCTTTTCTGAGTGAGATTCAAACATTCTTCCTTGGACCCTCCTTGTTACATAGCTTCTTTGGGTCTGTGGATTGTAGCATGGTTACCCTGTACTTTATGACTATTATCCACTTATATAAGTGAGTACATACCACGTGTGTCTTTCTGGATCTGGGTTACCTCACTCAGAATATTTTCTAGTTCCATCATTTGCCTACAAATTTCATGATGTCCTTGTTTTTGATAGCTTAGTAGTATTCCATTGTATAAATGTACCATGTTTTCCTTTATCCATTCTTCAGTTGGGGAACATCTAGGTTGTTTCCAGTTTCTGGCTATTACAAACAAAGTTGCTATGAACATAGTTGAGCCAATGTCTTTGTGGTATGGTGGAGCATCTTTATATATCCAGGAGTGGTTTAGCTGGGTCTTCAGGTAGAACTATTCACAATCTTCTGAGAACCTGTTAGATTGATTTCCAAATGGTTGTACATTTGAAAAAAGTTTGCACAACTGCCAGCAATGGAGGAGTGTTCTCCTTTCTCCACATCCTTGACAACATGTGCTGTCACTTAAGATTTTGATCTTAGTCACTCTGACTGACTGGTATAAAGTGAAATCCCAGAGTCGTTTTGATTTTCATTTCCCTGATGACTACAGATGTTGAACATGTCTTTAAACTGCTTCTCAGCCATTAGAAATTTCTCTGTTGAGAATTCTGTTTAGCTCTGTACCCTATTTTTAGTTGGGTTATTTGGTTTGCTGGTGTCTAATTTCTTGAGGTTTTTTGTTTGTTTTGGTTTGGTTTTTTTGGATATTAGTTCTCTGTCGTATGCAGGGTTGATGAAGATCTTTTCTCATTCTGTAGGCTGCCATTTTGTCCTATTAATGGTGTCCTTTGCCTGACAAAAGCTTTTCAGTTTCATGAGGACCCATTTATTAATTGTTGATCTTAGTGCCTGAGCAGTTGGTGTTCTGTTCAGGAAGTTGTCTCCTGTACCAATGCATTCAAGGCTATTCCCCTGTTTCTCTTCTATTAGATTTAGTGTATCTAGTTTTAAGTTGAGGTCTTCGATCCACTTGGACTTGAGTTTTGTGCAGGGTGATAAATATAGATGTATTTGCATTTTTCTGCATGCAAACATCCAGTTAGTGTAGCACCATTTGTTGAAGATGCTTTCTTTTTTACAGTTTATGGTTTTGGCTTCTTTGTCAAAAATAAATTGTCCATAGGTGTGTGGGTTTATTTATGGGTCTTTGATTTGGTTCCATTGATCAACCTGTCTGTTTTTATGCCAACACCATGCAGTTTTTATTACTCTTGCTCTGTAGTACAGCTTAAAATCAGGGATGATGATACCTCCAGAAGTTCTTTTATTATACAGGATTGTTTTAGCTATCTTGGTTTTTAAAAAAAAATTATGTTTATTTATTACATCAAGTTACATCTCCATCATAGTGCCCTCTTTCCAGTCCTCCAGGTTCCACCCCCTCCACCCTCTCCTCCCTCTCCCACCCATCCCACTCCTCTGATGTAGAGTGTCCCTACATATCAGCCCCTCTCAGTTCAACAGTTATATGAGGGCTAAAAGCTTCCTTTTGCACGGGGGGCCAACATGGTAGCACCTCTAGGGAAAACTGTCCCCTTGATAAGTAACAATGTCTATGTTCCTGAACTTTTTGGTGTGTTGGTTGTATACACATGAAACAGGATAGTTATCCTGTACTATATAGCTAAAATCCAATTATAAGTGAGTAGATGCCATGTGCATCTTTCTCAGTCTGGGTTAGCTCACTCAGGATGAGGTTTTCTAGTTACAACAATTTGGCTGTGAATTGGATGATTTCCTTGTTTCTGATAGCTGAGTGGTATTCCATTGTGTACATGTACCACAATTTTTTTATCCATTCGTCAGTTGAGGGACATCTGGGTTGTTTCCAGTTTCTAGCTATTACAAATAAGGCTGCTATGAACATAGATGATTTTTCTATAATAAGTTGAGAATTTTGCTTTCAAGGTCTGTAAAGGGTTGTGTTGGACTTTTGATGGGAATTGTGTTGAATCTGTTGATTGGTTTTGGTAAGAGGGCCATTTTTACTATGTTAATTGTACCAATCCATGAGCATGTGAGATCTTTCCATCTTCTGATATCTTCTTCAATTTCTTTCTTCGGAGATTTGAAGTTCTTGTCATACAGGTCTTTCACTTGCTTGGTTAGAGTTATACCAAGATATTTATTATTTATGGTTATTGTGAAGGGTGTTATTTCCCCAATTTCTTAGCCTGTTTATCGTTTGTATACAGGAGGGCTACTAATTTTTTTTTTTTTTAGTTAATTTTGTATCCAGCCACTTTGCTGAAGGTGCTTATCAGTTGTAAGAGTTCTCTGGTAGAATTTTGGGGATCACTTATATATATTATTATATCATCTGTTAATGTCAATACTTTGACTTCTTCCTTTCCAATTTGCATCCCCTTGATCTCCTTTAGTTGTCATATTGCTCTAGCTACAACTTCAAGTACTATATTGAAGAGATATAGAGAGAGTGGGCACCTTTGTCCCTGATTTCATTGGAATTGCTTCAAGTTTCTCTAATTTTATGTTGATCATCATCTTGCTGTACATTGCACTTTTTCTTTTTTTTAGATTTTGTTTCTTTATTTGTTGTGTTTAGGTATGCACCTTGTATCCCTGTTCTTTCCAGGACTTTTAACATGAAGGGGTGTTGGATTTTGTCAAAGGCTTTTTCAGCATCTAATGAGATGATCATGTGGATTTTTTTCTTTCAGTTTGTTTATATGGTGGATTACACTGATGGATTTTCATATGTTGAATCATCCCTGTATCCCTGGGATGAAGCCTACTTGATCATGGTGAATGATGTTTTTGATGTGTTCTTGGATTTGGTTTGCAAGTGTTTTCTTGAGTATTTTACATCAATGTTCTTAAGAAAAATTCATCTGAAATTTTCATTCTTTCTTGAGCCTTTGTGTGGCTTAAGTATCAGGGTAGTGGTGTCCTCATACAATGAGATTGGCAATGTTCCTTATACTTCTGTTTTGTGGAATAGTTTTAGGAGTATTAGTACTAGATCTTCTTTGAAAGTCTGGTAGAATTCTACACTAAAACCATCTGGTCTTAGGCTTTTTCTGGTTGGCTTTTAATGATTGCTTCTATTTCCTTAGGGATTATAGGTATATTTAAATTGTTTACCTAATCTTGATTTAACTTTAGTAAGTTGTATCTATTAAGAAAATCATCCATTTCATTTAGATTTTCCAATTTTGTGGTGTATGGATTTTTGAGGTAAGACCTAATGTTTCTTTGAAATTCCTCAGTGTCTGTTGTAATGATCCCCTTTTCATTTCTGATTTTGTTAATTTGGATATTATCTCTCTGTCTTTTAGTTAGTTTGGCTAAAGGTTTGCCTATCTTGTTGATTTTTTTTCAAAGAACCAGCTCTTGGTTTCATTGTTTCTTTGTGTTGTTTTCTTTGTTTCTAATTTATTGATTTCAACCCATGAGTTTGATTATTTCCTATCATCTACTCATCTTAGCCGTGTTTGCTTCTTTTTGTCCTAGAGCATTCATGTTGCTATTAAGTTGTTAGTATGAGATCTTTCCAATTTCTTATGAAGGTACTTAATGCTATGAATTGCTGCCGACCACCGTGGGCGGGGGTCGTAGCTTTCCGATCCAA
>CAJQZJ010032020.1:9866308-9907415 GCA_907164525.1 Lophiomys imhausi | reverse complement strand
CTACAGTTTGGGGAAAGAAATATAAATCCACCTTGCAGATGAAATCAGACAACAACATGGCACCTTTTTTGTTTCTCTTCTAACAGAATTGTACTTGCCCCATGTAACAAATATTATAAATGATAAAGATGGAAAGAATAAGATTAAGCTTTATTGGGATTGGTTTTGCCAAGTTTAATTTCAATATGAAAACTAAGTTGACATGCAATTTATACACTAAACCTTTACTAAGAGGTGTGTCAGCAACAATTTCAATACCTGCTACTAAATCATACTAACATGTGATCTCAGATGCAATTTAAATTCCAAAAATGAAGTGTGGTATATACCTCCTACTCTAATTTTCTATACAAGGTCAAAGAAAAAAGAAATTTATATTTGCCATTACTCAATAAACACACCAAAAATTTAAGCCATCTTTAAAAAGTCAAATGGCAAAGAGAAATCATAAAAAATATATATTGCCATAAATGTAGAAGCCAAAGGTTTATGTATATATGTAAAATATTTTTATAAATAAATACAAGAGATAGAAACAATGTTAAGACACAAGAAAGAACTCAAAATTGGTAATCATTAGCGACAGATCAAAAGTCACAAATACATACCTGAAACAGAAGGAAAGATAACTAAAAACACAATGATGCACTTTCCTCTGCTTTACAGTGATGGTGATTTGAGTTATATGAGGTTTATTATTATTATTATTATTATTATTATTATTATTATTATTAGGTATATGCCCAAGAATGGTACATTTGGGTCTTGAGGTAGATCAATTCCCAGTTTCCTGAGGACCTGCCATATTGTTTTCCATTGTGACAGTAAAGGTTGCACTTCCTGAAGCAGTGGAAGAATGTTGCCCTCACTCCACATCCTTGCCAGAATGAACTGGCTTTCACCTGTATCTTTGATCTTAGTCATTCCAACAGGTGTAAGATGGAATCTCAAACCACTATTGATCTGCATTTCTCTTATGTTTAAGATTTTGAACATTTCGTTTTTTCTCAGCCATTTGAGAATCCTCCCTTGAGAATTCACTCTAGATAGTTCTGTATGTGCCACCATTTCCCATTTTGTTATTTGGTTTGCTGGTGACTAGATTCTTGAGCTCTTTATGTATTTTGGATATAAGTCCTCTATTGGATATGAAGTTAGTGAAAATCTTTTCCCATACTATAACCCGCTGCTGTGTCTGGATAGTTTTAGTTCCCCGAGGGTTTGAAATTGTGAGTACAGCTGTATTTGCATATATATGTGTCCATCCAAGAATCATGAGATAATGGGATATATAAGCCAGAGAGCTCCATGTGGCACCTGCCCTTCCTCCTGCCCTCACAGCCTGAGCAAACACGCTGGAGAAGTGCATAGCAAGGTATGTCATTAACAAAATTTAGGCTGCAGTAGCCTGAGGCAAAGGCATGGCATAAAACCTGCTGAGAGAGAGAGAGTTCCTTAAAGGCATCTTTTAGGGCTCTACAGCACTGGAAGAGTGAGCAAGGCAAATGCAGTTTGGAAGTCACCTGAGCCACCCTCAATTTGGCATTTGGAACAGACTGACTTCATAAGCCAGACATGATCTAGTGCTTGAAATAAACTGGATTTGCGAACTGGCAAAGTTAGGCCCAATGTACACTAAGCATGAAAGCGATGGCTGGCTTTACCGGCAGTATTCCAGAACAGCCATATAACCAAGTCATCCTGCACAGACCTACAGTAACAATAGTAATATCCTTTTAAGAAAATCAAAATAGGTTAGGTATTCATAGATATTAGGGTATTCTTAGATAGATTATAGATTTTTAAATATTATGTTTTAGGTTATAGGATTTAGATATTTATAGGGTGTGTTAAGTACTAATAAGTATAAGTGTTTATAAATAAAAATAGTCTGTTTTAAACAAGCCTTAGGCTGGAGAGTACAATCTTAGTCCATCTAAGCTAGTTTTACATTCTATTCCCTGAATAAAACCCCAGTATAAACATATGTACCCTGGGCTGTTATTGTCCACGCTATGCCAATATTCCATGGCATGTGGACATATGATTCTTCCATCTAACCCATGCCATGTCCTCCTCCTTTCTCCTCCAGACTTCTTCCTCCCATGATCCTCACCGCCTAAATGCCCTAGCTCCTTAGCCCTAGCTACCTCTCTCTCTACCCAGTCACAGGATCACCATTCATTCAACCAATCAGATAAAATGGTTAGTAAACAAGGCCACACAGCATCACTTGGTGTACTTATAGTCTGGCACAGAAAGCAGGCCTCTGGGAGCAGATTAATTAACATTTAGATTACATAACACATCACTGCATCAATGAGTTTGCACTATCCAGGCTAAGGTTTGTTAAAATCCATCAGGAGTCTGTGTGATTATTTATAATGGTGGGTAAGGATTAACACCACTGACCAATTAACTATAATATAAATACTGGTAATAACTTACTTATTACTGTAGTGAGGAGAGAGACAATACTGTACAGTGAATAGGATCCTGGACATACAATAACTGACTCATGTTGGCCTGATTTTTAGGTATGACCTCCACTCACACAGCAGCAAACAGTGTTCAGGGATTCTCATAGACTGTGGCTTCCTCATCGGTTTGTTCATTCTGTCCAAACATATAAACTGTGCAAGGTAAACATAAGGTGAACTTTGGAAAGTTTCAATTTTTTAATAGATGTAAGTTTCCTCTCACACATAAGCAGTTGTAAAATGGAATTCTATTCTACTTCTTCCTATCCTCAGTCTATTTCCTGTCTGTATCTTTGCCCATCTGCTCCCATAGGTATCACGCTTGACTGATATTTATCAAAAGCTTTGCTGTTCTCTGCTCCATTAGCAGCTCAGGCCAAACATGGTGCTATAAGGAATTCAGGATCAGGTTTATTTTTGTTTCTTTGTTTTTTAATCTTGAAATGTTCCTGGGTTTTATAATTGCTGCCTCAACAGTCCCTCTCTTGTAACTATTGCTAACATCTCAGAAAGAGATCTCATTTCCTTCCTGTTGATCAGAGCTACCTAAATGCAGTATCAACTAGTTTAAAAAATTAAAAAAAAACTCTAAAAAATCTCTTTGTAAAAGTACATGAAGAAAAGGAATACATTGAACCTTATAAGAATGTTGGATTGATTATGTCTTTTGCTATTGCCTACTGTGTTGTACCTACTGAAATCTTCAGACTCAATTCACATTTATGTGCTATTTTCCCAGCTTAGATGGATACTAAACGTGTTTAGTGCAATCATGGTTAATGTGGCCCTGGATTTCTGTCAGTATCTAACACATAAGCAGGTTGTGAGCATGGAGTAGAGGGAATAGGGGGCTGCTTTCAGGTACATCACAGGACTGTGTTCTCTCTGCTTCTCAGACTCCAGGAAGAAGTGGCTAAGAGAGCAGAGATGCTGACCTGGCAACCAGCAATGACTGACTGCTAAATCCTCTGCTTCCTGCTGAGGTTTAATGCAAATGATTCAACCTGTGAGGAGAGGAACATGGAGAAGTAGACCAGAAAAAAAGTGAGGCTTCACCACTAACTGTCTAACCAACAGTACACAAGCAAGCAAGTTTTGTATCTCTACATCATGTCACATGTTTATATGAATGTATATTTAAGGAGCATTTATCTGTCAAAACTAACGTAGATAGGGCACTTTGAATTCAATGGACTGTAGTATTACTCAACTAATCTTTTACAGTATCATTTACAACCCACGTTCTTCAATCAGTAATGAACTGGAGAGTGCATCTCATGATGTGTTCATATTAGAAGCCGCTCTACAATGGATCTGGAGAATAATTTGTGAGGTCATTAATTTTCCTAGTAATTATTATTTTTTTAATAATTTATTTTTTATTTCAAGTTACATCTCAATCACAATCCCCTCCCTACTCGCCCCTCTAGTCCCACCCTTCCACCCTCCTCCCCCTCAACTCCCCCATCCTCTTCTCTTCTTTTTTTTTTTTTAGATTAAGGTATTTCTTTTTTCCCCCCAACAGCTCTCCCTTTCAGTCCAAAAAATGGTTCTTTTTCTTATAACTATAAATACAATACAAAACAACAGAAATAAATAGGCCACAATTATAAGAGTTATATGGCTTAGCATACATTCCCAATGTCCAGTCCATATATATTTGGCACCTGACTTTAACATTCTACTATCTAACCATCTCCATGAGTTTAAAGTTCTATATCTAACTCAGCTTTCATACTAACTTGCCTCATAATTTTAAAAATATCTTCTTAGATCCAAAATACACTCTTGATTCCTAAACAACTCAAAATTTAACTATGAGACTCTAGCTATCTATTCTTCAACCACCTCAGAGACCTAAGAGGGATAAATATATCTGATTATATAGGAAGTGCAGGACCTGCAGCTTCCAAAACTAAAAAATGACATACCAGTGGCTGCCTGGACAGTTCCCATTTTCTCTCCATACATTACAGCATCAATCTTCAGCCATTTGGCCCCATTTCTCTGACAGACAGTGGTTGTAGAGCAGGAATTATGAAGGACTTACCTACCCTGTCTTGGCAGAGCTAGGCTGTCGACTTATCTGCTTCCAAGTTTTGTCCTTTTTGGACAGAAGTCTGTCTACAGTTGAAGCAAGGGATTTTTCTTGCCAAGAGAACGGCTTACCACCAATTCGATCATCTCCCACTGGAGATTCTTCGATGCTCATCTTCTACTTGGAGTAGAATAGGGGGTGCTGTCAGGAGCTGACATGTCTCGATATCAAAAAATCTTAAGTTAAGAAAACATCTTTGAATGCCATATTCTGCAGATCTCTTGAGGTTTTTGAAGATGCCCTATCTATCTCTTATATTTAGATAAACAAATATTGCTTGTCTCTTAGCAACTTGATTTCTGAGTAGCTTAGAAAATAACTGTGATAGACTGTCATAGTAACTAACAAAATGACACGTTTTCATGACTATTAGTTTCCGTTTCTTAATTATCCTAAACAGTTTTATGTCGGTTGGTAGCGAGAGGTCAAAACTTGACATTTCATTTTTTTTTTTTTTTTTGGTTTTTCGAGACAGGGTTTCTCTGTGTATCCTTGGCTGTCCTGGACTCACTTTGTAGACCAGGCTGGCCTCGAACTCACAGTGACCCGCCTGCCTCTGCCTCCCAAGTGTTGGGATTAAAGGCGTGCGCCACCACCGCCCGGCGACATTTCATTTTTAAGTATTACTAAGAACAGTACCTTTAAGAAACGTTAACCTTAATTTTGTATCAATATACAAAGATCAATACCAATGTGGCCAAATATAATCTTAATTTTGTATCAATATACAAAGATCAATACCGATGTAGCCTTATACAATCTTAATTTTGCATTAATATACAATGATCAATACCAATTTAGCCAAATATAATATTAATTTTGTATCAGTATACAAAGGTATAAAGCTATATTCAATAATCTGTCCTTTTTTCTTGATCTTTCCTATACTATGTCTATGTCCCATTTTTCTCAAGTCTGTTCACTCCTATATAGGAGAGAAAGGAGGATACAGAAAAGCAAAAGAGAAAAGTCCCTGGGTCTAACCTCCAAAACCCATTTAACAAGACCATTTAACAGCTTGTAGTCTTTTCCCCTAAATAACAAAATTTTCTATTATCTATCAAATAACCAAAGGGGGAGAACACCCTCCCCACCTTCTGGGGATGGGACGTTGTTCTCTTAAAATGACTTCCTGCTGATTTGGGATGTAGTAAACCTGTTTGGGGACCAAATAAGAATGGAAAAATGGTTAAAAATGTTAATAGAATCATTTGATGTTCAGTCCTTTTGTGCTCAGCTATTTAGATGTCCTAAGAAGTTCATAGACAGAAGCTGATCTTCAGAGCTTTACTGAAGATCTGGCTGGAGTAGTCTGTGGAGCTGAATGATCTTAGCGATTTTGAGTTGTTGTGGTTGTAGACTTTTAAGGAAACTGCTATTGAAGAAGTGTGCAAGGCTGGATCATCTGGGCCACTCATCTTCTTTGGTGTCTGATCTGTTTTCTGCTGAGGTTTCCATTGTCCAGTTGTCCCTGGGTTCCTTGAATGGATGCTTTAAATCTCCTGGAAAGATAAGAACAGAGCCCTGCCCTAATCCTAACTCTGGGACAATTACCTTTTTTTTGGGGGGGTCAGGTAATATTTTTCCTGGAGCAAATTTGGTTTTTTTGATAATATATAAAGTATTACCTTTCAATCCGGATTAAAGAAGAAATTATTTTGATATTTTGGAGCTAAATTTCCTAGTAATTATTATGGTATTGTGCTAGTTTGAATTTCACTCTCATGGGATTTTATTTGTGTGTTTTGCACAGTAGTTAATGATGTTTAAGTCCACTCCTTCCAACCCTCCATGGCCCATCATCTCACCCTCCCACCCTCTCCCCCTTCTCCTACCTATCCTACTCCTCCAGTGTGGGGTGCCTACATATCAGCCCCCCTCAGTTCAGCCGCCATATGAGGACTAAGAGCTTCCTTTTTGTACTGGGGGGCTACATGGCAGCTCCACTAGAGCAAAGTGTCCCACTAACAAGTAACACAGTCTATGTTCCTGTTCCTTTCAGTGTGTTGGTTGTAGGGCAGTTGTCCTATACTATGTGGCTAAAATCAAGCTATAAGTGAATAGATGCCATGTGCATCTTTCTGGGTCTGGGTTACTTCACTCAGGATGAGCTTTTCTAGTTCCATCCATTTGGCAGAAAATTGCATTATTTCCTTGTGGGAGTGCAAACTTGTGCAACCACTATGGAAATGAGTCTGACAGCATCTTAGAAAACTTGGAATAGTTCTACCTCAAGACACAGCCGTACTACTCCTGGGTATACATCTAAATGATTCCTCAGCAATCCACAAGGACATCTCCTCAATTATGTTCATAGCAGCTTTATTTGTCATAGCTAGAAGCTGGAAACAACCCAGATTTCCCTCAAAGAACAAATGGATAAAAAAAGCTGTGGTATGGGCTGAAGAGATGGTACAGAGGTTAAGAGCACTGACTGCTCTTCCAGAGGACCTGAGTTCAATTCTCAGCAACCACATGGTGGATCATAATCATCTGTAATAAAAATTGGTGCATTCTTCTGGCCTGTAGGCATACCTGTAGAAGAACACTGTATATATAAAAAAATAACTTTTTTAAAAAGCTGTGGTACATTTGCACAATGGAATTCTACTCAGCCATGAGAAACAAGCGCTTTGTACTTCTAAACACAAGTTTTCTATAGAAAATGAAAAGAAATCTAGATTTGTCCTTATTAATCTACCAAAATCACCATACTTAAAAATCGAAATGGAAAATAGCAATCATAAAAAATACATATTACCACAAATGTAGAAGCTAAGTTAATGTATATATATGTGAATCATTTTATAAATAATACAAGAAATAAAAACCATATTAGACTGAGGATAAAAAACTAAAAATGATAACCATTACAGACAGATCAAATGCTATAAATACATATCTGAAACATTAGGAAAGATAACTAAATACACAATGACACAGTTTCCTCTGATGTTACTGTAGTGGTATTTTGATTTACTTTCTCATATAAATGAAGAAACAATTTAGCACTGATGCTTAGAATACTGTATTTGAAAGGCCAAGTGTGGTGCTACACCCCTTTAATCACAGCACTTAAGAAGCAGAGAGAAGTCAATGTCTCTGAGTTGGAGACCAGCCTGGTCTACATAGGCAATTGAAGGCTATACAGAGAGAGGTTTGATTTCAAAAACCAAAACCAAAGCAAAAGAAAAGAATATTGAATTTGGGAAACAATCTTTCCTTTTACATTAAAAATGTTCATGTAAGTATATACTGTATTGACCATACCTTTTCCGCTCCTGATATTCCCCTCCGTCCCCTATGCGATTTCACTTCTACATATGTGTCACCTACATGCACATGATTTTATGTGTTTATACACAATTTAGGAGCCATAAATGACTGAGAACATGTAATATTTGTTTCTGAGACTGGCTTAATTCATTTGGTATAATTATTTCCAGTCGCGTCCATGCTTTTCTTCAAAGAACATAGCTTTGTTCCTATTTATGGCTGAAATGAAATCCCACTGTGCATACACCACACTTTCTTTATCCATCTCTCTGTTGGCTACCTAGGTTGGCTCCATAACTCTTTAGCTGTTGTGAACAGAGCTGTAATAGACAATGATGTGCACTCACCTCTAGGATGCACTGACTAGAAGTCTTTCAGGTAATCCTGATGAATGGCATAGATGGTCACATGGCGGATATATTTTCAGTAGTGTTCTGTGTGTTTGTGTGCACAGACATGCACATGTGTAGGCATGTGCTTACCCCTGTGGAGGTGAGAAGTTGGCAGCGGTGACTTTCTCAGTTGCTCCCCTGTCATACATGGAAGCAGGGTCCTTCACATGAATCCAGAGCTTGGTGACTTAGCTAATCTAACTTACCACCTTGTCTCTGGCCTGTCTCTTTCTCCTGGGTTCTAGGATTACAGGTGGACCAACATGCTCGTGTAGTTGGAATTTGAAATGTCCCCAATAGCCTATGAGGTTTGATAGCCTGGCCTCACTTCCTATGCAAACTATTTCCAGACTGCTGATGCAATGTGACAAGCCAGGCTCATGATCTTGCTGAAGTGACATCCCTGTTGTGATGGAATTTATCCATTGTGGAACTCTGAGCCAAAGTGAACCCTTTTTGCACAGGCTTCTGTTGTCAGGGTATTCCATCAAGGCAACAGAAAAAGAAACTAGACATTGCCCACCAGGCACTTATAGGGGGCTGGGGATCAGAACTGATGGTCCTCACGCATTTGCAGTAAGCTGTTCATCTTCTGAGCCATCTTTTCTGCCCATTTCAAGCTGTTTTGAGAAAGTTCCATACTGCCTTCCATTACGGCTACACTAGTTTAAACTCCTTCCAGCAGGAATAAGGGTTCCTTTTTGTCTACATCTTGCCCAGAATTTGTTATTTGTTTTCTTGATGGCTGTCATTATGACTGGGGTTGTGTGTAACAAGGCCCAGAACCTAATCTCCAAACATTAGCATAACTGACTCCATCATGGAAGCACCATGCAGGCATAAAACACAGAACTACCTGCCTCAACAAAACCAAAGACCTAACACATCAAAGTCCATAGTCCCAGGGAGGCTTCTAAATGTACTAACCTTTCTTTTGGCTTCTGTACACTTTTGGCTAACAGTTCTTATTAACTGAAGTATGTCAGCCAAGAGCATGGTTTTACTTGGGGTCTAATTTGAATTCTGAATGTTGCAACCCAGCGTTGCAACAGCTCTCAGTATGAGCTATTGATGAAAACATCTTTTCTCCATTGTGTGGTGGCTAGGACTGTGTGGGCTCATATCCGGATCTTCTGCTCCATATCACTGAACTATATATCTTTCTGTGGCCACATCACAATGCTTTCATTACTGTGGTTCTTAATTTGAAGTCACGAAAGTTGACACCTATGCCATTGTTCGTTTGTGACTATATATTTCTACTTGGTTGGTTGATTCACCAGTTTGTTTTTGTTTTGTTTTGATTGTTTTGCTTTTTTTTTCACCTTATTTTGGTTCTTTTTAAAATTTTTAATTGAAAATTTTGTTATGTGGACAAAGACTTTTGGAGCAGGTATCCAAGATGGCGGCGGCCCCCACGGACGCATTTTGAATGTGGGGAAAAGAGCCATAAAAAGCACGAGTTATTGGACACTGTGCAAAAACCGGAGGGGCTAGACCCTCCGGGAACACACCCAGCTTCCAAGGGACTGTTAAAAGTCCCAGGGCAAGGCACTCCCCCCATCTCTCCCAGACACGGAAGCCGCTGAATCCGGGACTCGGGAACTCCCATCTGGAGAGGCACAGGGTAAGAACGACTCTAATACACAGCAGGCAGAATCAGATCCCACACGGGGATCACTCACCAGCCTACTAGGCTCCCCACACCTCAGGAGGACCTTATAGCTATTTAGGAAATTTTATGGGCTAGTTGAAGTCTTAGCAAGGCAGAAGCAGGGCACACGGTGGGAGGTCCGCAGCCACGGGAGCCCGCAGCTAAGGAGCCGGGTGGAAGACCAAACAGGGGGGAAGGGCAGAGACACACGACCGCAGTGAAGGAGCTGGGGGAAGCCTGCACAGGGGGGCAGGGCAGAGGCACTCGCCTGGAGCGGAGGAGCCGGGTGGCTCACAGAGGCACACAGAGGCAGAGCTAGCAGCAGAGATGCACAGAGGCTGAGGGCTCTAAAACGTGGAAGCCAGAAGCCCAGGGACCATAGCTGTATTCTGGAAAACGCAGACATATTAGGCATGGAGCTGGGCCCTCTCAGTCTCCTTGGGGACAACCAGAGTCCACAGAATCTGTGCCTGGGCAAACAGGTCCATACCATCAGAACCACTACAGGCTGATCACTCAGTGTGCAACATAGAGAAGTCTGACTTGGGAGCAGTGAAACAATCCTGGGCCATTCCTCATTACCTGGGAATAGGCTGCACCAGCTCACAGTGCTTCAGGCTATTAGAAACACAGTGACCCTGAGATCCCCCTGTAAGCAATGACAGATAGCCAAGCAATTCGACTGCTACACCAAAGCATCCCCTGTGGATTCAAGCCCAGAAGACGATGAGAGCAGACAGCTAAACACATCCATATGGCCAAAGGTCCAAGAAAAAATAGAAATCAAGGAAATATGACTCCAACAACGCAGAACTATCCTAGCTCATCCAATTCGGATGACCTCACAACAGCAGAAACACATGAAAACGATGACAATTCTACATTATAGAAAGTGATAGAGTCCCTTCAAGAAGAACTTAAATCTATGAAGGAATTCAAAGAAGCCACAATTTCACAAGTCAAAACAACGAATAACACCATTAAAGAGCTCCAAGCTAAGGTGACTCAGCTTGAACAGGAAAGGGACAGAGCAATGAAAGATTTCCAGGCAAAAACAAGCAAACTGGAGAAGGAAATGTACAAAACGAACAATACCATTCAAGACATGAAGATAGAAATGGAAACAATAAAGAAAACACAGTTAAAGTTAAAAGAGGAAATGGAGAATCAGGGAAGAGAACAGGAACTATGGATGTGAGTATCAAAAATAGGATGCAAGAGATGGAAGACAGGATCTCAGGCATGGAAGATTCGATGGAAGAAATCAGTACAACATCCAAAGAAAATGAGAAAGTTAAAAAATCTCTCACCCACACATCCAAGAAATCAAGGACTCAATGAAAAGATGGAATCTAAGAATTATAGGCATAGAGGAAAGAGAAGACTGCCGACTCCAAGGTCCAGGAAATATCTTCAACAAAATCATAGAAGAAAACTTCCCAAACCTGAAAAAAGAGATGCCAATAAAAATCCAAGAGGCTTACAGAACACTGAACAGATTAGATCAGAAAAAAACACCTCTCGCCACATAATAATAGAAACACCAAATGTACAGAACAAAGAAAGAATATTAAAAGCTGTAAGAGAAAAAGGTCAAGTCACACACAATGGCAGACCCATCAGAATTACACCTGACTTCTCCTCAGAAACTTTAAAAGCTAGAAGGGCCTGGACAGATAACCTACAAGTCCTGAGAGAACATAGGTGCCCAGCCAGACTACTATACCCATCAAAACTCTCTATCAACATAGATGGAGAAAACAAGATATTCCATGACAAAATCAAATTTAAACAATATCTACCCACAAACCCAGCCCTACAGAAAATCCTAGAAGGAAAATTCCAACCCAGAGAAGAAAACTACACCCAAGAAAACAGAGGGAATAGAAAACCCCACAGCAACTAAACCAAAAGAGGCACAGGACGATCACCTATACCAAACTAATGGGAAGTAACAACCCCAGGTCACTAATATCCATCAACATCAATGGACTCAACTCCCCAATAAAAAGACACAGGCTTACAGATTGGATCCGTAAGCATGACCCGTCTTTTTGCTGCATACAAGAAACACATCTCACTATCAAAGATAGACACTACCTCAGAGTAAAGGGCTGGGAAAAGGTTTTCCAAACAAATGGACCCAGGAAGCAAGCTGGAGTAGCCACCATAATATCAAACAAAACAGACCTCCAACTGAAGTTAATGAAAGAGACAGAGAAGGGCATTATATACTCATTAAAGGGAATATTCATCAAGAGGAAATCTCAATATTGAACATCTATGCCCCAAATACAAAGGCACCTACATTTGTAAAAAAAAACACTTCTAAAACTTAAATCACACATCGATCACAACACATTAGTAGTTGGAGACTTCAACACCCACTCACAACAATGGACAGATCATCAAGACTGAGGCCAAACAGAGAAATATTGAGTCTAACAGAGATCATGAACCAAATGGACCTAACAGATATCTACAGAACGTTTCACCCAAACACAAAGGAATACACCTTCTTCTCAGCACCTCACGGAACCTTCTCCAAAATCGACCACATAGTTGGACACAAAGATAGTCTCAACAAATATAAGAAAATTGAAATAACACCTTGTATCTTATCAGACCACCATGGAATAAAGCTGGTCTTCAACAGCAAAAGAATCAACAGAAAGCCTACACACACATGGAAATTGAACAACTCCTTACCGGATGACTACTGGGTCATGGAAGAAATAAAGAAGGAAATCAAAGACTTCTTAAAATCCAACGACAATGAAGGCACAACATACCCAAACCTATGGGATACAATGAAAGCTCTGCTACGAGGAAAGGTCATAGCACTAAGTGCCTTCAAAAAGAAAATTGTGACAGCTCATATTAGCGAATTAAGAGCTAAACTTGGTGAATTGGAAAAAAAAGAAGCAAGCACTCACAAGAGAAGCAGAAGGCAGGAAATCATCAAACTTAGGGCTGAAATAAAAAACTTAGAAACAAAAGGAACTATACAAAGAATCAATGAAATCAAAAGTTGGTTCTTCGAGAAAATCAACAAAATAGAAAGACCCCTAGCCAAATTAACCTAGAGGCAAAGGGAAAGAACCCAAATCAACAAAATCAGAAATGAAAAGGGAGAAATAATAACAGACATTGAGGAGATCCAGAGAATATTTGGATCCTACTTTAAAAATCTATACTCCACCAAATTTGAATACTTAAGTGAAATGGACAATTTTCTTGATAGATTCCACCTAACTAAGCTAAGCCAAGATCAGATAAACAGATTAAACAGCCCTATAACCCCTAAGGAAATAGAAACAGTCATTAAAAACCTCCCAACCAAAAAAAGCCCAGGGCCAGATGGCTTTAGCACAGAATTCTACCGGACGTTCAAAGAGGAGCTAACACCAATACTCTTCAAAGTCTTCCACCAAATAGAATCAGAAAGAACACTGCCAAACTCATTCTATGAGGCCACAGTCACTCTGATTCCTAAACCACACAAAGACCCAACAAAGAAAGAGAACTTCAGACCAATCTCCCTCATGAATATAGATGCAAAAATACTTAATAAAATACTAGCAAACTGAATTCAAGAACACATCAAAAGTATCATACATCATGATCAAGTAGGCTTCATCCCAGGAATGCAGGGATGGTTCAACATATGAAAGTCTATCAACGTAATTCACCATATAAACAAGATGAAAGAAAAAAACCACATGATAATCTCACTAGATGCAGAAAAAGCGTTTGACAAAATCCAACACCCCTTCATGCTAAAAGTTCTGTAGAGAACGGGCATACAAGGGCCGTACTTAGAAATAATAAAGGCAATATACAGCAAGCCAGTGGCTAGCATCAAGTTAAATGGAGAGAAACTTGAAGCATTTCCTCTAAACTCAGGAACAAGTCAAGGATGCTCACTTTCACCATATCTCTTCAATATAGTACTTGAAGTTCTTGCTAGAGCAATAAGACAACAAAAAGAGATCAAGGGGACACAAACTGGAAATGAAGAAGTCAAAATATCTGTATTTGCAGACGATATGATAGTATACGTAAGTGACCCCAAAAATTCCACCAGAGAACTCTTACAGCTGATAAACACCTTCAGCAAGGTGGCTGGATACAAAATTAACTCAAAAAATCAGAAGCCCTTCTATATACAACAAACAAATATACTGAGAAAGAAATAAGGGAAACAACCTCCTTCACAATAGCCACAAACAATATAAAATACCTGGGGGTAACTCTAACCAAGCAAGTAAAGGACCTATACAACAAGAACTTCAAGCCCCTGAAGAAAGAAATGGAAGAGGCCTTTAGAAGATGGAAAGATCTCCCATGCTCATGGATAGGTAGGATCAACATAATAAAAATGGCTATCCTATCAAAAGCAATATATAGATTCAATGCAATTCCTATCAAAATACCAACACAATTCTTTATGGACCTTGAAAGAGCTATTCTCAATTTCATATGGAACAACAAAAAGCCCAGAATAGATAAATCAGTCCTGTACAATAAAAAAGCATCTGGAGGTATCACCATCCCAGATTTCAAGCTGTACTACAGAGCAATAATAGTAAAACCAGCATGGTACTGGTATAGAAACAGACCAGTAGATCAATGGAATTGAATTGATGACCCAAAAATGGACCTACACACCTATGGCCAACTAATCTTTGACAAAGAAGCCAAAACCGCATAATGGAAGAAGGACAGCATCTTCAACAAATGGTGCTGGTCCAATTGGATGTCCACTTGCAAAAGAATGAAATTAGACCCATACTTATCACCTTGTACAAAACTTAAATCCAAGTGGATCAAAGACCTTAACATAAGGCCGGTCACACTAAATCTACTAGAAGAAAAAGTGGGAGAAACCCTCGAACTCATTGGCACAGGTGATAACTTCCTGAACAGAACACCAACAGCTCAGGACCTGAGATCAACAATCAATTAATGGGACCTCATGAAACTGAAAAGCTTCTGTAAGGCAAAAGACACTGTCATTCGAACAAAACGGCAACCAATAGACTGGGAGAAAATCTTCACCAACCCCACATCTGATAGAGGGCTAATATCCAAAATCTACAAAGAACTCAAGAAGCTAAATGCCAAGAAACCAAATAATCCAATCAAAAAATGGGAGATGGAGCTAAATAGAGAATTCACAAAGGAGGAATACCTAATGGCCGAGAGACACCTGAAGAAATGCTAAACATCCTTAATCATCAGAGAAATGCAACTCAAGATGACTCTGAGATTCCATCTCACACCTGTCAGAATGGCTAAGATAAAGAGCTCAAATGACAGCACATGCTGGCGAGGGTGAGGAGAAAGGGGAACCCTCCTCCATTGCTGTTGGGAGTGCAGGCTTGTGCAACCACTATGGAGGTCTGTCTGGCGATATCTTAGAAAACTAGCAATAACCTTGCCTCAGAACCCAGCCATACCACTTCTGGGTATACCCAAAGGACCTCTCACAGAGACATAGGGAAGTCTCCTCATCTATGTTCATAGCAGCCTTATTTGTAATAGCTAGAAACTGGAAACAACCCAGATGTCCCTCAACTGAAGAATGGATTAAAAAACTGTGGTACATCTATACAATGGAATATTACTCAGCTATCAAAAACAATGAAATTAGGCAATTTGCAACCAAATGGATGGAACTAGAGAAGCTCATCCTGAGTGAGCTAACCCAGACTCAGAGGATGCATATGGCATCTATTCACATATAGTAGGATTTTAGCTATATAGTACAGGATATCTGTACTACAACCAACACACCAAAAGGAACATGGACATAGACTTTTTTTTTCTTTTTCCTTTCTATTTTGTTGTTGTTCTTTGTTTTTGTGGGTTTGTGTGTTTCTTGGTCTGTTTTTTAGTTTTCCCTTCCTAGCAAGGAGACACCTTTCACTGGCGGTACTGCCTCATAGGCCCCCAGTGTATGAGGAGGCTCTTGGCCCTCATATGACTCCTGAACTGTGGTGAGGGACTGTTATGTAGGGACACTCCATCCCAGAGGAACAAGAGGGAAGTATTATTGGTTAGAGGATGGAAGGGTGTGGCTGGGAAGTGGGGAAAGAGGACAATACAATGGAGATGTAATCTGAAGCAAGAAACAAATAAATTTATTAATAAAAAAAAGCAGGTAGCAGGTTTAAAACACTGTAAATACAGTAAAGGTTACAGCCATTCAACCTGGTTTTATAAACGTCCAAGAGTCAAAAAAAACTTAGAGCTAAGGTAAAATACATGAAATGTGTGGTGTTAGCCCATGCCTTTAACTTCAGCGGAGACTGGAGGAGCACTATAGAGTTAGTTGTCTTATAAATTCTAGAGATACACGGAACAGGTTGGTGATGGTGCACACCCTTAATCCCATCATTCAAAAAGAGTACACCCTTAATCCCAACACACTAGAGACAGAAACAGGCAGATCTCAGAGCTCAAGGTCAGCCTGATACAAAACAAACTCTAAATAGAGAAAAACTTTGATCCAGGAGTGGTGGAGCACATCTTTAATCCCTTCAGCTGGGAACCACAAGTCTTTGATCCCAATAATTAGAATGCAGAGACAGACACATAGGATTTGGAAGGACTTAAGTTTAAAAGCTACTTAGAAAACGACTACTCAATACAAACAAATTGTCCTTTGAGATCTCAAAATATATACACTAAGGCTTCTTTAGCTTCAAAATAAGAAAATAATTTCTTCTTTAATCCAGATTGAATGATAATACTTTATATATTATCAAAAACCAAATTTGCTTCAGGAGAAATATTACCTGCCCCCCCCCCCAAAAAAAAAGGGTAATTGTCCCAGAGTTAGGATTAGGGCAGGGCTCTGTTCTTATCTTTCCAGGAGATTTAAAGCATCCATTCAAGGAATCCAGGGACAAATGGACAACGGAAACCTCAGCAGAAAACAGAATCAGACACCAAAGAAGACGAGTGGCCCAGAGATCCAGCCTTGCAGACTTCCTCAATAGCTGTTTCCATCAAAAGTCTACAACCACAACAACTCAAAATCGCTAAGATCGTTCAGCTCCACACACTGCCCCAGCCAGAACTTCAGTAAAGCCTGGAAGATCAGCTTCTGTCTACAAACCTCTTAGGACATCTAAACAGCTGAGCACAAAAGGACTGAACATAAAAGGATTGTATTAACATTTTTAACCATTTTTCCATTCTGGTTCGGGCCCCAAACAGGTTTACTATGACCCAAATCAGCAGGAAGTCATTTTAAGAGAGCGACGTCCCATGCCCAGAGGGTGGGGAGGGTGTTTCTCCCCCCACTTTTTGGTTATTTGATGGATAACAGAAAACTTTGTTATTTAGGGGAAGAGACTACAAGCTGTTAAATAGTCTTTTTAAATGGATTTTGGAGGTTAGACCCAGGGACTTCCTTCTTTTTCTTTTCTGTATCCTTCTTTCTCTCCTATGTAGGATTGCACAGACTTGAGAAAAATGGGACATAGACATAGTATGGGAAGGACCAAGAAGAAGGGACAGATTATTGAATATGCCCTTATACCTTTGTATATTGATACAAAATTAGTATTATATTTGTCTAACGTGGTATTGACCATTGTATATTGTGCAAAATTAAGATTGTATTGGACTACATCGGTATTGATCTTTGTATAGTGATACAAAATTAAGATTATAGTTGGCCACAATAGTATTGACCCTTGCATATTGATGTAATATTAAGATTGTACTGGGTTACACAGGCATTGATCTTTGTATATTGATACAAAATTAAGACTATATTTGGCCACATTAGTATTGATCTTTGTATATTGATACAAAATTAAAGGTAACACTTCTTAAAGATATTGTACCTAGTGATACTTAAAAATGAAATGTGAAGCTCTGGCCTCTTGATACCAACCATCTTAAACCATTTAGGATAGTTAAGAAATACAAACTCCTAGTCATGCAAGCGTGTCATTTTGTTAGCTACTATGACAGTCTATCACAGATATTCTCTAAGCTACTCCGAAATCAAGTTGTTAAGAGACAAGCAACATTTGCTTATCTAAATACAAGAGATAGATAGGGAATCTTCAAAAACCCCAAGAGATCTGCAGAATATGGCATTCAAAGATGTTTTCTTAACTTAATATTTTTTTGATATTGAGACATATCAGCTCCTGACATCACCCCCTATTCTACTCCAAGCAGAAGATGAGCATCGAAGAATCTCCAGTGTGAGATGGTTGAATTAGTGGCAAGCCTATTTCTTGGCATGAAAAACCCCTTGCTTCAACTGTAGACAGACTGCTGCCCAAGGACAAAACTTGGTAGCAGGGAAGTCGACAGCCTAGCTCTGCCAAGACAGAGTAGGTAAGTCCTTCATAATTCCTGCTCTACAATCAATGTCTGTCAGGGAAACGGGACCAAAAGGCTGAAGATTGATGCTGTAATGTATGGAGAAAAGGGGAATTGTCCAGGCAGCCACTGGTATGTCATTTCTTAGTTTTGGATGATGCAGGCCCTGCACTTCCTACATAATCAGATATATTTATCCCTCTCAGGTCTCTGAGGTGGTTGAAGAATAGATAGCTAGAGTCTCATAGTTAAATTTTGAGTTGTTTAGGAATCAAGAGGGTGTTCTGGATCTAAGAAGATGTTTTTAAATTTGTGATGTAAGTTAGTATGAAAGCTGAGTCAGATATAGAACTTTAAACTCATGGATATGGTTAGATGGTAGAATGTTAAAGTCAGGGGCCAAATATGTATGGACTGGACATTGGGAATGTATGCTGGGCCATTTAACTCTCATAAATGTGGCGTATTTGTTTCTGTTGTTTTGTATAGTATTTACTGTTATAAGAGAAGGAACCATTTGTTGGACTGAAAAGGGGAGCTGTTGGGGGGGAAGAGGGTGGAAGGGTGGGACAGGAAGGGGGAGTAGGGAAGGGATTGTGACTGAGATGTAACTTGAAGAAATAAAAAATAAAGTATTTTAAAAAATTTGTTATGTGAATTTCACATCATGCACCCTGTTCCATCTCATCTCCCACTCCCCTCAGACTCACTCTCAACCACTGCAATCTGGCCTAGCATGAAAAATAAAATCTCTTTCTGGATGTTGCAGTGTGTCTCAGTGTGTCCGATAATGTTCCCCTTTGTCCACACATTTTGCTTGCAAATGTTCATTGAAATGACTGGTACAAGGAATCTGTTTTCTGCTACTTTGTCAATATTGGAACCTCACAGGAACTCCTCTCAGATATGCTGCACCTGTCCTGATCAGGGAGAGCCTGTAGTTTTGGATGGTGGAACTGGCCTCTTCTTGCACTCCAGCAGTTCATCCATGGGGTAGATGTTGGGGTGGGCTAATTCAAAGCCCAGTTTCTAGACCTGCAACTCCCACTTGCAGAACCAGTTCTACTAGGCAAAAGTGCAGGGCCTGCTCTCCCAAGTACTGCAGCATGTGTGGGGCAGGGACAGCTCTCCTGCTCTTCTGACCCCATCTGGGCCAGATCTCCTGTCAGCCAATGGTGGTGAGGGCAAGAGGGAGGGAAGGGGATCTCTCCCTACCCAACACCACCACATAGCAGACAGAAAGGCAGCACTGGCTCTCCCATGCTCACTCCCTCAGAGCTGGCTCACCAGCTACCTCCATATCCAGGACCAGCTGTAGTGCACTACCTAGGGAAGGTGCAGCGCCTGTACTCCAGAGTGCTGCAGCATGTGAGGGATAGGGACAGGTCTCCTGCACTTGTGACTCCATCTGGGCCAGATCTCACCCCAGGGCTGGGTCTCCACAACCCATGCATCCAGGGCCAGGCAGAGTTCTTCTAGTTTCTGGCTTGTTTCCTCTCCTGGATGCCCATCTGGTGCTTGCCTGGTACTGGTCTGGGTCTGGGAGTCATAACAGGCTACCCCATGGAACAAACATTGTGTTGGTTTCCAGCTTGCTTTTTTTTCCCAGGCATTTTAGGCTAGTATTCAGATGTTCAGAGGTCAGAACACTGAATGTAAACTCTCTTCTCTCTGTCACCTACTGATGCACATTTGATATAGCAGCCACATTTTCAATGCCTCTAAGGGTAGCTTTGGTTTGTTCTATATTTATAAGAAATGAAGCTGCCACAAGGAAGTGATTACTTAAGTACTATGTTCTTGGAGTATGTCTTCAAACCTTGTCCTCAGTCCCTGATAGTCTCTCCTGCTTGGTCTAGTTGAGTGTTGATATTTCCCACTTATTTATATAGAGTAGGTTTTTGTTTCGCTTTTTGTTTTTTCACATCATATTCATGTATTTTTCCCCCTAAGGAATCTCAATTTTCATGTTGACTTTCTCCTGTTATTGAGTACTTCTAAGGGGAAACTGGAGGAAAACAATACTAGAGAAGATTGTTCATTGTGGAAACCAATGCATAAACAAAACTAGGAAAACATAAGGCAATAGAATATAAGAGCTTTCTTCCTCCTGATGATTACCTTTGATTGCCTATAATTCATTTATCATTCACATTCCATTCCTTTTCATTCTTCTTTGGCATAATGAGGCTCCTATAATACATCTTGTATATACACTATATCTTGTATAATTTACCCTTTCCTACACAACTTCCAGTCTCCTTCCTGCCTTCCCTTTCCCCAAGACCTACTCCTCCTCTTCCTTCAGAAAAGAACAGGCAGGCATCCAAGGGATATCAACGGAACATTGCACAACAGGTTGAATAACACTAGGTGCAAACCCTCACATCACGACTGTGCAAGGTAACCAGAAAGACGAAAAGGGTTCCAAGAGCATCCAATGGAGACACCCCCATGCCCACTGTTAAGAGTGTAACAGAAGCCGGGCGGTGGTGGCACACGCCTTTAATCCCAGCACTTGGGAGGCAGAGGCAGGCGGACCTTTGTGAGTTCGAGGCCAGCCTGGTCTACAAAGCGAGTCCAGGACAGCCAGAGATATTCAGAGAAACCCTGTCTCGAAAAACCAAAAAAAAAAAAAAAAAGAGTGTAACAGAAGGACGAGCCATGGTGGCATGTGAATTTAATCTGAGCACTTGGGAGGCAGAGGCAGGCAGATCTCTGTGATGTTGAGTTCGAGGCCAGTCTGGGCTACAAAGCAAGTCCAGGAAAACCAGGACTATTACACAGAGAAACCCTTTCTCAAAATACCAAAAAAAGGTTAATGTAACAAAACAGCCAAGCAAACAATGATAACAGAGATACAGAGGACCTAGTGTAGACCCATGTAGGCTCCATGATGGTCGACTCAGTCTTTGTGAGCCACCTTGGATCTGCTTAGCTGACTCTATGGCTCTGTTCTCCCGGTGTCTCTAATGACCCTGGCTCCTACAATTCTTCTCCCCCACTTCTGTAGACTTCCCTGAGCTCCAAGGGAAAGGACCCGATGGAGAACTCCATTTGGTCCCTCTTCACCTAATGTTTGGCTGTGAGTCTCCATAATTGCTACCGTCAGCTGCCCGAGGAAGCCTCTCTGCTCACTATTGGACTGGACACCAATTTATGAGTTAGCAGATATTATTAGGAATCATTTTCTTGATATTTTTTTCTTTTTTAACACAGCCTCAGGTTCCTATTCATCCAGGCATTTCTGGGAATTGGTTTCCGCCAAGACCTCAACCAGATCCCTCCTGTTCCCAATCATACCCACCACAGTAAGCCCACAAAGTCTATTCTATTTCTCCTGTCCAAGCAGATTCATCTGCCCCCTCCCCCCCTTAGAGTCCTCCCAATTACTTAGTTCTAGTCTTGGATTGTAGCATACTTATCATTTACTGAGCAGCTAATATCCACTTATAAGTAAATACTTAACATGTTTGTCTTTCTGGGTCTAGGTTAACTCACTTGGGATGAAATTTTTTCTAGCTGCCAGCATCATGTGGCAGTTCACAGCTGTCTGTAATGGCTGGGCATGGTTGCACAGACCTTTAATCCCAGCACTAGGGAATTAGAGGCAGGTATATCTCTGTGAGTTCCAGGCCAACCTGGTCTACAGAGTGAGTCTAGGACAGCCAAGATACACAGAGAAAGCCTGTCTTGAAAACCAAAAAGTAAAAATAAAAACAAATAAATAAAAATAAATTATCAAATTGATATAGATCGTCTTGATCGAAAGATGGCTTGTATTTTAGTCATCTTGCCATCTATTCATTTTCCCACGAAGATTATATCACACAATGGATATTTTTCACACACACACTAAAAAAGTAAAAGCCTATATAGAAAAAGTTTCTGAATTGACTCTGAAGGGATACTTGAGACTTAGTCGATTAGCAGGAGTAGATCAATCACAAATTGCTGTACCATTTACTAATGCAGAGATTTCTTCACTATTGGCAGAAAATGAACACTGGCAAAGAGTGGGCATTTCAGGGAGGGGAAAATAACAACAAATATCCCCAAAGCAGGTGATTCCAGTTCATACATAAAAAGAAGTAATTGGATTTTCCCTTGCATAGCGAAGGGGACACCAATTTCAGATGACAAACTGACCTAGATCATTATATAAACATAGTCAAAGTAGACCCCACAAAGTTGTCTTCCTCTCTCCACATATATGTCATGGCCTCATTACACACATCCAAAACAGAAATGCTTTCTTGTTAATAAATCTCATTGGTGTTACATTAGGTAATAACATGCACATGCACAAACACACACAAAGTGACATAGATACTACATAATTAAAATTAATACTTAAACAAATAAACTTCTAATCATGAACAGCTTTCTTGGGTACTCATTCATTCATGTAACTCAGGTGTTGAGGCACCTAAAAGCTTACCTAGTTTTTCTTCATCATGAATTAGGTCAGATAATAGGATGCAAGCCTGTAGGCCTGAAGTCAGAAAAATCCATCTTTCACAGTAGGTAGTATCATTTGGGAAGATTTAGGAAAAGTCACTTGGGGTGGGTTTGACATGTCACATCCACATACCATTTCGAGTTCCCATGCTCTGCTTCATGCTGCCCTTTGAGGATGTGAGCTCTGAGCTTCCTGCTTAGCTGCCATGTGAGACACCTGCTGTGTTGCTACTATCATGGTGATACCAAGACCCTCTGGAATCTTGAGCCAAATTAAACTGCTTTATTGGTTGCCATAGACATTGTGCTGTATTACAGTAACAGAAAAGGCACTAAAACACAGCCATGGAATATTACACCTGGATGAATTACTTCATGTAACAGAAGAGAACTCGGAAGTCTACAAGGGTTAGCATAGTGTTTACATTCATAGGGCTTTTGTCCATTTGAGTTTGCAAGTGCAAAGAAAACAAAGAGGGACATCATTTTGAATAGATTAACACTTGTTTAATTTTTTTTGTCCAGAAAAATAACCTTGTGTAACTGTTGGTTAATGACCTTACCAAAGCCTCTATACTCAGTGATTCCTTCCACTATAGTTCATTAAGAACCTCAAAGACTACTCTGATATGCAAAGGCTTAAAAGACTGATGACACAGAAAATGTTTACTCTTCTATAAAGATACCTATGACGTGGGCTGGACTGATGGCTCAGAGGATAAGAACACTGGCTGTTCTTCCAGAGGTCCGGAATTCAATTTCCACCAATTAGAATTGTATTTATTTTATCAATTTGATGTATGTATTTTAATCAATTTGAAATGAATTTATTATGTATGCAGCAGGTTCTGGATGTAGGTAGAACACTGTATACATAATAAAAAAGGAAAATATTTTTGAAAAAAGATACCATGAAATAGAAAACTTTACACACTGACTACATTAATAGGTTTCTCTGAGGTATGGCTCTTTCTCGTGATTATTAGGATGACTGCTCCATGTACAGAGTTTACTGCACTGGCTACATTCATGGGCTTTCTGTCCATAATAATTCTTTCATGCTTTTGAAGATTAATGTGATGTGTAAAGGCTTTATTACATTGATTATACTCATAAGGTGTCTCTCCTGCATGAATTCCTTCATGATGTTGAAGATGACTACGTTGTGCAAACACTTTATCACACTGATTACCTCCATGATGTTAATCTCCTGAATGAATTCTTTCATGCTTTTGCAGAGAACTGTACTGCGTAAAGGCTTTACCACATTGATTACATTCATAAGGTTTCTCTCCTGTATGAATTCTTTTATGAATTTGAAGAGTACTGCTATGTGCAAATGCTTTACCACATTGATGACATTCATAAGGTTTCTCTCCAGTATGAATTCTTTCATGACATTGAAGACTAAAGGGCCGTGCAAAGGCTTTACCACATTGAATACATTCATGGGGTTTCTCTCCAGTATGAATTCTTTCATGAATCTTAAGAGAACTTCTATATGCAAAGACTTTACCACATTGATGACATTCATGACATTTCTCTCCAGTATGAATTCTTTCATGAACTTTAAGAGTACTGGGTTGTGCAAAGCCTTTACCACATTGACTACATTCATAAGGTTTCTCTCTTGTATGAATTCTTTCATGACGATAAAGATTACTGGACCATGCAAAGGCTTTACAACATTGAGAACATTCATAAGGTTTCTCTCCTGTATGAATTCTTTTATGCAATTGAAGAGAACTGTACTGTGTAAAGGCTTTACCACATTGATTACATTCATAAGGTTTCTCTCCTGCATGAATTCTTTTATGATTTTGAAGAGAACTGAGATGTGCAAAGCCTTTACCACATTGAGAACGTTCATGAGGTTTCTCTCCTGTATGAATTCTTTCATGACGATGAAGATGACTGGACCGTGTAAAGGCTTTACCACATTGATTACATTCATAAGGTTTCTCTCCTGTATGTGTTCTTATATGTGCTTGGAGATTACTGTGATGTGCAAAGTCTTCACCAAATTGAATACCTTTATAGGGTTTTTCTCCAGTATCAGTTCTCTCAAGCCATTCAGGAAGAGTCTGACATGCTGAAGCTTTACCAAACTGTGTAAATTCAGAAGGTTTTTCTCCAGTATGAATTCTCTCAGACCTTTCAGGAAGACTCTGATATGCCAAAGTATTACCACATTGTGTAAATTCAGGTTTCTCTACAGTTTGACCTCCTTCATGCCTGCAAAGATAATTGGTACATGTGAAAACTTTAACTCATTCGCTACACTGATATATCTTTTTAACTGTATGAATTAATTTTACAATTTGGTCTAAATGCAAACTGGAATCAGATCTGAAGGCATTATCACTTTGTTTACACTCACAGTGTTCCCCTTCATTATGGGTTGTTTTGCATCATTGAAGAGAGCTGTGAAGGTAAGACCATTTATTACATGGCTCACATTCATAGCATCCTTTATCTTTTTACTTTTTGAGGATTCATTTATTTATGCATATGAGTAATCAATTTGCATGGGCATCTGGTTCAAGGAAGAAGGAATCAGATCCCATTACAGATAGCTGTGTGCCACCATGTGGTTGCTGGAAATTGAACTCAGGACCTCTGGAAGAACAGCCAGTTATCTTAACCTCTGACCCAACCTTCTAGCCCAGCACCTTTCACCTACAATTCTTTTTCACATATTTGAAGAGAACTGGAAGAACATAGAGTTTTCTCATAATGATTGCATTCATAAATCTTCCTGTATTGTGAGTCATACTACATTCGCAAACTTAACCTAGACAAACAGGAGAATTTCCACATTCCTAGCACTAACAGGGATTTTCTGCACTGTCAGTTTATGAATGCTCCCAATAAAGTTGCAAAACCAATCAATTGTTAACTTATATCACACTCAGAAAGTTGACTCAAAGTGCAGAGACTACTGTATAGCTTCTAATTCTTCTGGGTTAGAGGGTATGTAGCTTCTTGCAGTATCCCTATAATCATATGGATGTATCCTTTGTGACATATAACGTAACTATGAAAAGAAGAATAATAAATGACAGTGTTCCACACTGCAATTAAACAGTTTGACTTTTGGGGTCTCTTAGACGTGGAGCATAAGGATTAAAGTTTCTCCACAACAACATTCTTGACTCTCATAAATTGCCACTCTCATTAAACTTAGCAATATTACAACAAATATATTAGTAACGCCAGCTTTGCTATGGAATTTTAACTTCTCAGAAGGTTATGGACATATTCTTATCACCTATTCATTGTGTATACCTTTTGCACTACCTAAGAGGTATGAGACTAAACTGATTGGCAGCTCCACAGCCGAGCTCTGATGGCGCTATGATTCAAATGGTGATAACTGTCAAAGCATTGCTTTCTTGTTTTCTTTCATACAGGAATGCCTTGCAAACACAATTCACATATCAGACAGAATTTAATAATTATTAATACACGTAAAGCAGTAATTTTCCCACCCTGCTGCTTTTCTGAAAATCTTGCAGGACTAATTAAACTTTCTTCAGAGACAAACTCATATCAACTTGGATATGAAAATTACCTTCCATGTCTTCTAGAACTTTCATAATATTCTTCAATATTATGGTCTTCCCACTTGTAGCCTAAAACAGAGTACCAGAAAATGTATGATATATCATTGAAAATTAGGTAAAATTGAAGTTATTGTCTGCAGTGAACCTTAAAAACCCTGCCTGAATACTCACTTCACTCTTTCTCAGTCTCAATTGAACTTACAACAACAAATAACAATAACAAAGAAACAGTTGTCCTTAGATTTTAAAAAGCAAAAGAAAATTCACTGTCTTACCTACAGCAGTGAGGTTCCTGTAGGTCTCCAGCATCACATCTTTGTACAGACTCTTCTGGGAAGGATCCAGGAAAGCCCACTCTTCCCAAGTAAAGTTAACATGCACATCATCATAGGACACTGCATCCTAAAACATCTCATAAATGGGTATGACAGGAACAATTATACTGAGAACATTGTAACATGGACAATATATTCCTATATTTTCCATGATGCTCCCTGCAGTTATTTCCTGACACAAAAGTTCTAATATAATCAACAAGTCATTTTAGAAGGAAATTGAATGATGAGGTCCACTTCTGTCATTTCTGTACCTCTCAAACATGATGTCCCTTTGTGAGAGTAATGGTAAGTAACAGAAATAAAGAGAGACAAGAAAATGGATCAACAATAGTGACCACACTTCAGAGAAAATATAGGAACCCTTACTAACTTCAAAAGTGATGGGCAAGCTGGTTGTAATGTCTCATGACTTTAATCCCAGGACTAGGAAGCAGATAGAGCTGTATGGCAGTGACTTGTCTCTGCAAGGAGTTCCAGGACAGCAAGAGGCACACATTAAGGACCCTGTCTTCTCTGCTAACATCACTCACAAAAACAAAAAAGGACAGAAAGAACACAGAGGTCTTTACCGAAGTTTCTACAAAGAAGTATACATTCACTCCAGCTCCATATTCATACAAGACATGGAAGAGAGGATCGCAGGAATAGAAGATACGTTGGAAGATACTGATACACATGTCAAAGGAAACAGTTCTAAAAACTGTCTACAGGAAATTGGGGGATATTATGAAAAGACCAAATGTAAGAATAACAGGAAGGGAAGAAAGAGAAGATTCCCAGTTTAAACACCCAGAAAATATCTTCAACAAAATCATAGAAGAAAACTTCCCCAACCTAAAGAGAGAGATGCCTATAAACATACAAGAAGTTTACAGAACACCAAATAGACTGGACCATAAAAAGAAAATCCCTCCGCCACATAATAATCAAACCAACAAATAAACAGAACAAAGAAAGAATATTAAAAGTCACAAAGGATAAAGGCTAAATAATGTATAAAGGCAGACCTATTAGAATTACACTAGATTGTAGAACAGCTGAGTAGAAGTCATGAAGCCTCTAAGAGATCACACATCCAGCCCAGAATACTATAGGCAGCAAAACTTTCCATCACCACAGATGGAGAGAACAAGATATTCCATGACAAAAACCAAAGTTACACAATATCTTGACACAAATCCAGCCCTGCAAAAGGTACTAGAAGGAAAACTCAAAACGAAGGAAGCTAAGGACACCCATGAGAAAGGGGAGGAAAAAACTCCTATGCAGCAACATCAAAAAAGAGAAATGTGCGCGCGCACACACACATTGTTCAGGAGACAACTTCCTGAACAGAACAGCAAAAGCTCAGGCTCTAAGATCAACAATCACTAAATGAGACCTCATGGAACTGAACAGCTTCTGTAAGGGAATGGACATGGTCACAAGAACAAAACAGCAGCTACAGATGGAACTATGGGATTATAGTCAGAATCACAATCAAAGAAGTCACTGGTCAGAACTCATCCTGTGCACTCTGTTTCTGTCCTTTGCCAATAACAGAAAATGGACTGGTGTGGACGCCTATGCCAATGAGACTTGCTTATGGCATACAAATGCTTCAACATTGGAGAAAACCTTTCAGAGTACTAAAAGTATCACATGTTCTTATGATAAAGAAAAGGGTGACTGTTAGGATCACTTAGAAATCATTTGTTTCCTATAATTTATGATGAATACAAGTCTGCACCAGTGTGAGGAAATGCAACCTTTAGAAAACAAAATGCAAGACAGAAGTTTTTAAAAAAAGCAGTGTATGGTTTGTACTATACACCTAAATAGCTGGCTTTGCACTGACTGTAAGTCATAAACACTTTTGAAACAAGTTTATCCCCATGTTTCTGTGTATGTTTCTATGCTTGAAAGGGTCTATTATACATGAACAGGTGATACAGCAGAGAAAACAGTGTCAGATCTTCTGGTTACAGAGTAGCGAGTGGTTATGAGCCTCCCACCTTAGGCTGGGTGTCCGTGTCTGAATTCAGTCGACCCCAAGAGGAATATTTGCTGAGTGACCTGCCCAGACCACATATATAGTACATTTTATAGTTCTTCACAGATTAGCAAGAACAAAACTTAAGTAAATATAGAAGTAAATAAATGATCCCTGGGAATCTGATGCCTCTGTATTAAGATGTTGCATACGGGAACAGGTAGGATGCCTCCAGACCTTCTCAACTCTCTGTTTTCTGAAATCCAATACTCAGGGTTGCTCCTAGTGCTGCAGCTTCCTCTCCCACATCTATGCATCCTGTAGATACCATGGAGCATCTCCATCCTTTCTTCTCTTCCTGTCTCATCTCTGTGTCTGTGCCCCCATTGCTGAGGATGACTTCCACACAGCTCACTGCATGTAGAGTGGTTGAGCAGATGCAAGCTGGAAGATTTCGCCTCTATATTATTGTCTCTGTGGGATTAGAAGGCACTCTAAAGCCTAC
Source organism: Lophiomys imhausi (assembly GCA_907164525.1). Taxonomy (NCBI): domain Eukaryota; kingdom Metazoa; phylum Chordata; class Mammalia; order Rodentia; family Muridae; genus Lophiomys; species Lophiomys imhausi. Next base: position 9,878,321 of record CAJQZJ010032020.1, on the reverse strand, counting down.
AGAAGGAGAAACATGGACACCAACCCAGCTCAAACAAACACAAAAATCCTCGACTGAAAATCTGTCTTGCCTGAAATATGTGCAGTGACATGGTGGCACTGAACTTGTTTAAGGCATGCCATGAGAGGGAATCCAAGTCTCATACGAACTGGATGGCCAGGAATCTCATGGAAATTTCAATGGTACCTAAAGAGTGAGCAGGTATCTGCACCAGGTCCTCTGCTGATATGTTATGACTATTGCCTTGGTGTTTTTGTGGGACCCCTAACAGTGGCAGCAGGTGTACCTGACTCTCTCACCTGCTCTTAATACACTTGTCCTCCTATTTGGTTACCTTGACCAGCCTCACTGGAAGAAAGCTCTCATGCCATCCAAATAAAGTGACTTTCTGTCTTTGTACAGTATATTATATACAGTGGCATACTTCCTTATCATCTCTATAACAAGTCGTGCTACAGCAGGTTGATAGTTCATTTTTCTCTTCTCACACTGACTAGAAATTTTAGAAAAACCCATTGAAGGTGATGCTTCTGCTAGATTGTTTGTTCTATCTGCCCTTCACTTTCTTTTGCTAGCTGTAGTGTAGGCAAGATGGATGAAGCTCTCACACTCATCTGATAAACGAGAGTGCATTAAAGATCAAAATCAGATGGAAGAAAGAAGTTGACACCGCTTCAACTGCAATCACATGCTCTTTGATGCCCAAGACTGCACTGACTGTGAGAGTCCTTTATGAGTGTATAAGCCTTACAGCATTGTCTTCATTCATTCAGCACAATGTCCCTCTGAAGCATACAGATTGTCCAAGGAGCATTTAGGATATTTTAAATATAGTTCATCCTGAATATAACTGCAATGAGCATGAGAATTCTGATACTTCTCCAAACTAATTTCAAGTGCATTGAACATATACTGAGAAGATGGCTGGGAGTCATAGCAATTGTGTTATTTTAGAAGAGCTCTGTGTACTGTAGACACACATAGACATAGATAAAATGAGAATGTGTTGAGAACACAATTTACTGTATTTTTATGGTAATGGAGCTGCTGGAGAAAATCCCAACACACTGCTATAAGAGTTTATTTTGCATGCTAATACATAATCCAGTGTCCCATTCAGATTCATTGTTCAATTCTGGACCAAGTTTTATTTTCAAATTTTGTGTTCTCAATTAAGTCATACTCAGTGTGTTAGCTTTTATGTGACCATAATAATATATTCCGGGTATTAAACTCTATATTTAAGTCCACTTTCTATGGTTTTGTATATTCTTTTACATTAATTTCAGTTTCACACACTTACTGTAGTTTCCTAAATGAATGATTATTTAGAATAATATCTTTTACTCTTTGTACCACAGTACACCACACCATTAGAATGATACATTTTCAAAGAATAAAAATAAAAACAATATGTAGGCTATGCTCAATTTGCAGCATAAATTCAATTGAATTCAAAGAAAATTTCTCACAATTTATAACAGGACAGATATTTCCAAAGATATATGCCATGTGAGAAAACACAAAATTCCCAATAAGATTATAAACAAATAGTACACTGATTGGCATCATGTGACTTCTGTACCTACCAAAAAAAAAAAAAATACAATAATATTTGTGAAAAAATGAGGGGATGCAGAGAAAAAGCCAAAAACATAAGCAAAAAAATATATTCAAGTTTTTAATCAAAGGATCCAAGGAAACCCCGCTAGGAAAAATGTGAACTTGACCAATGTGACCTGTGATTGTATGTGTATACAAACTAAATAAACACAAGAATTCATGACTCCTACATTTAACTCAAACTGACACCTAAACTGTTGTATTGCTGACCCTCCAGCTACTACTGATCTCTTTTCCAAACAGACAGGCTCTATGATCTAGAGTTCTCTCTGATAATGGAGGTGATCAGAAAGATGGGCTATGAACTTGCTGCCCCTGGTGACCACTTGTGGTTTCAGGCAAACCCAGTCCCACGGAAGCCCACACACAACACAATGTTGAAGAATTTAATGACTGCTTCCTGCCACATGGATTATGGCACAAGATGTGGAATTTGACCTATCCACCTACTCAACACCATGCATACCTGAGAAACCTCTGCATCTCAGAAACTCCTTTTGTATCCTGGAATTGTATTTTCATAAATCATGCTATGTGGTAGTGGACAGGTAAAAGGATTCTAATCAAATATTGCTGAAGGATGATCCCAATCACCTAATTTCTATCATTTTCTAAACTATTTATAAAATTTGTCACACAACACTGACTGTAGAAAGCAAGGTTCAGAACTTCTAGAAATCAGACCTTCAGTTTTCCAATCTATATCCCTACAGCATACCAAAAGCAATCGCTACATGTGCAGACTGGATAGAGATATTATAAGCACCACAGTTTTCCATTGCCAGGGATGCACAACCTCCCCCTCCAGGGAATCAGCACTAAAGGAGGGACAGATAATGGAGGTGATCAGAAAGTCACCATGTGGACTGGACACCAGTCCATATCAGTGCCAGCAGATCAGAGTCTGAAAGTTCAGCACACATGCTTGTCCTGGACTGGGGACAGTGGCCTTCACACTCACCATGGCATGCATTGTGGCCTTCCTCACATTTCACTACAGCTGTATACGAGGAGAATCCTAGAAAGAACCTGCAAGTTACCTCTCACTGGTGCTCCTTGTTGCTAGGCCAACCCAGACTCCCTCATTAGCTTGGAAAACCCAGATGGGTCTCCAGGTAGTAGCAGTTCCTCTACTGGGGGATCAGAGATCAAATGACTTAAAAAGCTGAAGCCTTCACACCTCTCCCCTTCCACCCTAGGGGTAGACAAAGCCCACGTCTGAGAATTTGTATTTAATAGAATAGTTCAGTCTCCAAGAGTACTTCTTGTTCCTCTTCAAAGGCACAAGTCCTTAGATTGCATATTCCTTTATATATTCAATGTCCAGTGCAAACATCTCTACTTCATAGCTGAGAAGTCCTGCAGCCAAACTTTAGTCAAAATCAAACAGTAACAACAATTAAAGCAAAAAGTGGCCATGATTTTGAAAGCAAGGAGCAGTTAATGGGAAGTGAATGGATAAAGAAATAAATAGGAAACGACGTAGCTGCTCATATGTATGTTGGGGTAGAAAGTTTCTTATAGATAGAAGGGAGAGCATAGCCAGAGCTAGGGACATCTGGGAGAGTCCAGAGTGGACATGACCCTAAGCCATGTGAAGAGAGGGAGGAGGGGAGAGCTGGACCAAGAGGCCAGGAGGGTAAATGTTAGATGAAAACGACCAGGTAACCAAAATGGCTGGATTACATAAGTAAGGGCAGCCAAACCCCTTGGCTAGAGGACAAAACATGCCCTACACTACACTGCAACAGGTAGGGGCTGAGGGATGTTGGGAGAACCTGACAGCCAGGTTTGCTTTGATTGGTTAAATAGGCACCTCAGCCATTTGTCCCAGGGTTTGAGACTTAATAGGAGGGATAAAGGAGAAAGTTGAAATCATTTCATTATAATCTCAAAAGTTATTTTAAAAAGTTGAAACAGGCGTTATGATTCAACATTCCTCAGGGACTAAACAGTTATACTAGGGCACACCAAGAATTACTCACACCTTTTCTTTCACATTGTGCATTTTCAGACAGGAAAAATAATATTCCTGTTAGGCCCAGTCACACCACTTTGTCCAGATCCTCTGCACTGGCTGAACTAATGTAACTACAGAAATTTGGTTTCTAGAAATAAGTTCAGTTCCTCATCCAGATTCTTGATTACCTTGGCTTGTGGACCCTCTCCCCAAATGGCCACTTTGGACTGTTACTGATGTCATCAAAGTGATTACATGACAACTACTGTCACAGCAGGAGAGCTTTCACTTTTCTTCCTCCTCATTCCTGCCTGTGCTGCCACCACACCAGCTTCAAACTTGGTTAGTGAACTCAATTCTTGCTTAGGTCCCTCTGGTTTGTAATTAACCCAAAATTCCAAGGATTTGAAGGACACTCATTCCCTGGTTTCTTTTCCTTCTCAAAAACACATAGGGATACTGACTTGGAAATAGAGCAGTCCCTTCTCTGGTAGAGACAATGGCATTAATAAGATAGGGTTTGACCGTGCCCCTATGTGCAATGTTAGCTGCTGAGATTTGTAACCTGACACACAGGCATGTGTGTCAAATTTCTGAGCTGACTAAACTGTCTCAATGAGTATTGCACATATCTACCTGAGACATATCCTTCACTGAAAATTCAACATTCACTGGCTCAAGCTAACCTACCCAAACTCGACATCCGCCAATCGAGTCTGGGTTTATTCACCTGCATGAATTGATATACACTGGGATTTACTATGAGCGAAATTGCAGAAGAAACCCGAAAAATAGGGCTCTCCGAGTTTGGAATCCTGTCAAGGATGTTTCCACACACAAGCTCCTACTGTAAATGCTTTGTACAGATGCAGCTCCCATAGTGAATTTATTCAGAGGCCACTGCTGGGTCCAGGGAATGACTAGGAACACAAGGGATCTCAGTGGTGGCCGCATTTGGCCACCGCTTACCACCCACCACATGGAGGATGCACCAAACCAGCTCCCGCTCCTTCCACTTGTAGGCAGTGACCCTGTGCTCACCATGTCGGGACTTCGGAGCTTCCCGGAGTTCTCCTCACAGCACCCAACAGCAACACTCAGAGCATATCACGTATAACCATTTAAGTCTGTTCATCTACAGAGTTGACGCTGAAGCATGGACTATGGAAAAAAACTGAAGGATGGCTACAGGAAGAACACTCCTTCTCTTCTGACTGGCAGGTCGGTCTGGAGGCTCTGATTGGCCAGTTTGTTGATTGACACTAGCACCTCCCTTAAGTTAGAGCGTGCCCAAGCATAGTGCTTCCTGGGCGGACCTCCAGTCCACGCCCAAACCTTTCCCACATGTGCCAAGCTCTGCATTTAAGTAGCATTTGTGCCTGTCCTCCCTTAGTCTCCCTCTCTGCCTTCCCAGCGCTTGGGAGGACCAACCACTCCAGCTCCAAGCTGCTCAGATGCCTGCTCCTCCCCCTGTTTGGCAGTGACCCAATGCTCACTAAGTGGTGACTTTGGAGCTTGCCTGAGCTTGCTTCTTCCTCCTGGAATCTGGGTGGGTTTCATAGCCCATTAACTAGCAGTGGAGTTACCAGCCTGTCCCCAAATGGAAAGGTGTCCAGAATATTAACAGTTAAAGGGAGATTTTAGGAAACAAGTGGTTTTTTTGGTGACTTCATGCTGCTTTCAGGCAAACTGCACCTGTGTTTCACCTGATAAGAAGACAAACCTCAGGGAAACGCAGGAAACAGATGATAAACACTGTGGAGCACTATTGTTAACCAGCACATCTTCCTCACTCCAACAGTGAAAACACAAAAACAAAACAGCAGTATTGGTTAAGGTTCTCCAGATGAACAGAACTGACATTTGAATCTCTCTATTATGTGGAAGATGATTTCTTAGGATGACTCCCAGACTGTGGTCAACTGTTCCATCAATGGTTGTCTGCAGATGGAAGTTGAAGAATAAGTGGTGGTTCAGTCACGTGGCTAGATGTGTCAGCCTGTCTTCAGGATATAGCAGAATTCTGAAGATGTAGCCTCCAATGCTAGTACAAAATGAATTAATTAAAATGTAAGAAATGTGTGAAGTAGAAGTAGAGCAAACAAAGGGGAAGAGCTACCTTCTCCAGTGTTCTTTACATAAGTAGGCCACCACCATAAGCTGTGTCCTAGATTGAAGTTGGATCTTGTCGCCTTAAAAGATCCACATTAAAGAATGGTTTTCCAGTTCAAAAGCTATAACTAAGGAAAATCCCCCACATGACCTAGCTCTTTGGGTTTTAGTTAATCTCAGATGTAGTCAATTTCACTACCAAGAATAGCCATCACGAAAGCCAAGGCAGAACAAGGAAAAGATTTTTTTTCTTTTTCTTTTTTCATTCTTTTTTTTTTTCTTTTTGCCTGTCCCAGGCAGGGAGAGCATGGTTTTCAACAAAGGGAGCATTGCGATTTTACTAAGGAATCTGGACACGTTCATTATAGGTTTCCCTACTGAGCATGCCAAGTTAACTCCTCTCCTGAATGTGGTCGCAATGTAAAATAGAGAGATATTTAAGGGCATTCTTAGTTCTAAGTCATGTAGAAATATATGTAAAATATAAAAATAATGTACAGATATATCTCTGGAAGGTTCATCTTGTCCCAAAACATCTTAGTTGAAAATCAAGTAAACGAAATTTTGAAAGCAGATTGTTTAGGAACCAATGCTACCTGTCAATCATGATGTATGATCTAACAGACAGATGTATCAATGCCACAATTCTCACCTAGACAAAGAGCAGAGAACACACAATGAGAAATCATCAAGAGAATGTCACCTATCATCGCTGTGGACACTTTTCTTAGAGGAACAGCTTTGCAGAGCTGTTCTAACCTCAGAATGAGGCTGTTTTTGCCTCTGAGCAGGCTGGCTCATAGGAAGACCACAGCTGCTTCTATGTGGGACAAAAGGTTCATTTGAACTACCCCTGACTGCTGTCTGTCTCAAGGGTGTGAATTCACTGTATAGCATTCTATTTTTTAAAGCTTTATTTACCTATAGACACACACACACTCACACAGGAAAAGAAGAACAAAATTAAGGAGCACTGGAGAATTGGGACAATATAATACCTCTTGAAGTCATTCAGGTGTTTGTTTAAAATGAATATAGCTAAGCATGATAGCGCATGTTGTTAATCCCAGCACTTTGAACGCAAATTCATACCAATGAATGTGAGGCCATGCTTGTCTACATTGTCACTTCCATAGTATATTTCTTCCCATATGGGCCTAAATTTTTTTTAAAAAGGTGAATATTGTGGTATCGAGAACAAAGGAGCAATCACTAATATGCTGTGAGGTAAAATTTTATTTTATGTCCAGGCAAAACTTGCAGTCTCCTTTGAAACAGGAGAGAAAAGCATCCCTGAGTACAAGCAGGGGAGTATTTTATATTCAGACTCAAGGCTGAGGTACAAAGCACCTGATTACAAAAGTGGAACTTTTTGCAGTTACTAATTCAGTTAACTACCAACCAGTTCTCAATATAAACTATGAAAAAGGCAAACAATTTAGGATGGGTGTATCTCAAGATTATTGAGGAAGAATAAGTGAAAAACACAAGTTGGCCTTTAACGTGGGACATGATTAGAGAATACACCACAGAGAACAATATAGAAATAAATTAAGCTTCAACATTAGAATTAACTAGCAACAAGAAGAGAAATGTAGTCAGCTGGAGCTTAACGAATATAATTTGGGTTTGTTTTCTGTGTTTGAGACTGGATCTCATTTAGAATTCCAGTTGACCTTGATTCACTAAGTACACTGTAATATATAATACATATTGAATCAGTAATAAATAGCAGTACGTGTTTAATTATGTGCCTTTCGACCACCGTTACTAGCATGAAAGTCTTCTATAAAAAGTGATATGAGAAATTATTTAATATTGGTCTGGTTGGAAGTAAAGGGGAATATTCTTAACAAATTGCTTCTTCATGGAATGCTAGACTTGACAAATCTAGGGATCACTCCTATCCTCAAGGGCATGGGACAGATGCCAACTGCTCTAGAGCTAAAATTTGAAAAAAATTCCTCCCTGGTTTCTGTAGTTGGAAGGAGAGATTTTCTGTGTTCTGATTTTCCACTCAACACTTCTGTATAGTTGCTGTCATAAAACACACCATAATCAAAGAAATTTATAATTGAAGTGTTGACATTGTGCTTGAGGTTCCAAAGGGACAGAGTCAACAATGGCAGTGTAAACACATGGCAGCTGGAAGAACTGAGAGCGCACAGTTTGAACCTCAGACAAGAGGTAGCAAGCACATGGGCACAGTCAAGAACTGGCAAAGCCTCAAAATGCACCCATGTGACACACTCTTTAAAAAGCCACATCTGGGCTCCTTCCCAAACAAATCTAAATCGGAAACTAAGCATTCAAGCATGTGAGCCTAGGGAGCCATTCTCAATAAACCACCACATTTTTGTCAACTCTTAGATAATGAAAACTGCTTTTTATCTGAATATACTCTATCATATCCTCAAGTGAGACTGTTATGCTTCCAACATACAATGTCACAGAACAAACAATCTTTATCCACAAAGAATAAGAGCATAAGAAAGGGGGCTGGAGATATGGCTCAGTGGTTGAGAGCACTGACTGCTCTTCCAAAGGACCTGGGTTCAACTCCCAGGACCCACATGGCAGCTCACAACTGTCTGTAACTCCACACACATGCAGCCAAAACACCAATGCACATAAAATACAAAATAAATAAATTATTTAAAATAAAAAACGAGCATAGCAAAGAATGAACAGACAAAAGCAAGACCAAAATTCAGTAGGGGACACAACAAATCTTGCTGCTTCTTCTTCAGCTACTTGAGATTATGATGAAATTGCCTGGCCTTCAAAGGACTTAGGTATTCCCACTCTCCCAGCTCTGTCAACTGAAGCACACATAGCTTCTTTTACGTCAAGTCCACTACGTGTCTGCAGCTTTCCTCAAATCTGGTCTTTGTAACCCAAATATGTTTTGGAAATTATTCTATTTTATTTTATTGAAAGTGGCCTAGCAGAGATAGAGAGATCATTCATTGTGATAAGTACCAATAGAACCATTTTGATTGATTCCTAGTGTTCACATGGCAGCTCACAATGGTCTGTAACTAGAGTGGCATAGGAACCAGAAATCTAATAGTTGAGTATAAACTGTTACCAGACATTGGATTGGGTGGTTACATAAATGAGACATCTTCCGTGAGTCTTGAATTATACATTCTGTCCTACAGGGAACATAAAAAGGTTGTTTGATTACTGTTTTCTGACAGTAACTGATAACATGTAAAAGAAAGAATGAAAGGTATATTCTATGAGATAGTTCCAGGGGAATTATCATAACATAAAAATTAATTCTGGACTACAGACACAGATTAATTACAATGTTACCATGGAGTTCAGTGTTCCATTTCTTTTCTGATTTCTTGGCTCACTTGTAAATGGAAAGGTCATGCTAGCAGATCAAGAAGCTCTACAAGTATTTTATTGAGTATTTTTGTATCAATGTCCATGAGGAAAAGTGTCTGAAATTCTCTTTCCTTGTTGAGTCTTTGTGTGGTTTAGGTGTCAGGGTGACTGTGGCTTCATAGAATGAGTTTGGCAATGGTCCTTCTGATTCTATTTTTGTGGAATAGTTTGAACAGTATTGGTATTAGCTCTTCTTTGAAAGTCTGGCAGAAGTCTGTGCTAAAACCATCTGGCCTTGGACTTTATTTGGTTGGGAGAATTTTGATGACTGCTCCTATATCCTTAGAAGTTATAGGACAGTTTAAATTGTTCACCTGATCTTGATTTAATTTTGGTAAGGGAAAGCTATCAAGAAAATCAGCCATTTCATTTAGGTTTTCCAATTTTGTGGAATACAGACTTTTGAAGTAAGGCCTAATGATTCTTTGGATCTCCTCAGTGTCTGTTGGTGTGCCCAGATTTTCAATTCTGATTTGATTAACTTGGACAGAGTTGCTCTGCCTCTTAGTTAGTTTGGCTTGAGGTTTGTTTATCTTGTCTATTTTGTCAAAGAACCAGCTCATGGTTTCATTTGTATTGTTTTCTTTGTTCCTAAATTATTAATTTCATCGCTGAGTTTGATTATTTTCTGAAAACTACTCCTCTTGAATGTCTTTGCTTCTTTTTGTTCTAGAGCTTTAAGGTGTGCTCTCAAATTGCTAGTATGAGAACTCTCCAATTTCTTTATGGAGGCACTTAATTCTAAGAATTGATAGGTCGGCTTTTATGTGATATTCGGCCATTGCCCTTGCAGCTTTTAATATTCTTTCCATGTTCTGTACATTTAGTGTTTTGATTATTGTGGGGCAAGAGGATTTTCTTTTTTGGTTCAATCTATCTCGTGTTCTCTAAGCTTCTTGTATGTTTATAGACCTTTCTTTATTTAGGTTGAGGAAGTTTCTTCTATGATTTTATTGGAAACACTGTTCCTTGAAGCTGTGAATCTTCTCCTTATTCTATTTCTATTATTCTTAGGTTTTGTCTTTTTGGAGTGAAATACCAGATATCTTGGTGTTTTGAGTCAGGAACTTTTGAGATTTAACATTTTATTTGGCTGATGTATTGATTTCTCCAATTGTATCTTCTACACCTAAGATTTTCTCTTCCATCTCTTATATTCTGTTGGTGAAGCTTGTATCTGTAGTTCCTGTTCTTTTCTGTATATTTTCCATTTCCAAGATTCCTCAGCTTGTGTTTCTTTGTAGCTTCTATTTCCTTTTTCAGGTATTGAACAGTTTTCTTCACTTGTTTGTCTATTTTTCTGTGTCTCATTACCTCCTTATAGGCCTCTGTCATCTTTATAAGATTGGATTTGAGGGCATCTTCTTCTGCTTTGGCTATGTTAGGATATCCAGACTTGTGTAGTAGGACACCTGGGCACTGGTGGTGCCACATTACCCTGGCTCTTGTGGATTGTGTTCTGACATTGGCCTTTAGTCATTTGATTGTCTCTGGTGCAAGTTGGCGTCCTTGATGTTCCTGGTCCTGGAGGACTCTCAGATGTTCCAGGGGCTTGCAGGTCTCCTCAGGAAGGCAGGAAAAGCAGTGGCCCAGACCATGGAACTCAGAGGACAGAGTGCAGCTCATTGCTGCTGGCTGTGGCTCAGAGGGACCCAGCCTAAGTGTGTTTCTGGACCATACTTTCTAAGCCAATTGGTCTCCATCTTTTAATTGATGAGTTAAGTCTATTTGCCGTTCAGGCTGTAATTATAACTATTTTGCTAATGCTGGGGTTTTATCACCTATTTTTCTCACTGATGGGTGATTATTACATTTCTTCCACCCCTGGTAATTCATGTTGGCTGCTTTCTGCTCTGCTGTATCAGACATAATTTGCTATTACCCAATCCTTCTCTCTCTGCTCCTCAACTGCTGTCTTGGATTGAATTCTGCCCTGTGCCCTTGTGTTAGAAACTGTCTCCCTTTCTCCTCCATGTTCAATATTCTTGTAAGACTATTCTGTGGTGCTAACTTGGTTCTCATGAGTTCTCATACTTTCTGCTTGTGTTAAAGTACATTTTATTTCTCCGTCCACTTTAATACATTGTTATGCTGGGCCAACTTTGCATGATGGAAATGGGAATTAATATGAACAGATACAGCAGACCTGAATTAAATCTAAAAGCATTTGTTTAATGACTTTAAAGATAAATCCCGGAGGATCCAAGATGGCGCCGACCATAGAGCAGTGCATCTGAGTAGTAGGTGAATGAGATTAGTCATTGTGGAGTGAATGTGAGGTCCCCTAGCCTACAGTGTAGCACAGACGGTGTCTGAATGCCCACAGCGAACATTGAGACCGGTCACCAGGTAAAAGAGCCCACGCAGTTCCCGGGAACACAACCCTGAGATCAGCCAGCTCTGTCACCGGTCTGGAGAGGAGCTCGGGCTAGAGATCTAGCCCAGGAGCGGATCCAGCCCACGGCTCCAGCCACAGACCAGCGGCCCCGCCTGTCTGCCTGATATCCAGCCTGCACTCGAGCCGCACCACAAGAGCAAAGGTAAGTGAGATTATTTTTTTCCGGAGTTTCCAACATGGTGGCACAGTGTGCACTGTAGCGGAGAGGCAGAGACCTAACCCAGTCACAGCAAAGCAATTAGGAGCCAAGACTGCCTGCAAACAGAGCCCGGGACAGTGTGTTCTCCACAAATACTGGGGCGGGTGGGTCACTCACCCTAGCACCCAAGCATCTGAGGCAGTCAGCAACAGGCGCACTGAGGCCGGCATCTGTTGTGGGTGGAGCTCCCTGCCTGCATAGTCAGCCCAGCTGGGGAGCCAGAACGACTGGGTCAGTGAGAGGAGAACACAGACCCAACCACAGCTCTACCTGCCTTTCTGAGGAGACCTGTCAGCTCCCAGGTCCTCAGAGGCTAGCCCTC
>CAJQZJ010032020.1:9709411-9781308 GCA_907164525.1 Lophiomys imhausi | reverse complement strand
CATGGAATATCTTGTTCTCTCCATCTGTGGTGATTGAAAGTTTTGCTTCCTTTGGTATTCTGGGCTGGATGTATGATCTCTTAGAGGCTTCATGACTTCTACTCAGCTGTTCTACAATCTAGTGTAACTCTAATAGGTCTGCCTTTATACATATTTTAGTCCTTATCCTTTGTGACTTTTAATATTTTTTCATTGTTCTGCTCATTTATTGTTGTAATTTTTATGTGGCGGAGGGATTTTCTTTTTTTGGTCCCGTCTATTATGTGTTCTGTAAACTTCTTATATGTTTATAGGCATATCTCTCTCTCTTTAGGTTGGGGAAGTTTTCTTCTATGATTTTGTGTAGATATTTTCTGGGCCTTTAAACTGGGTATCTTCTCCTTCACTTCCTGTTATTCTTATATTTGGTCTTTTCATATTGTCCCCCAATTTCCTGGATTTTTGTGTTAGACAGTTTTTAGATTTACTATTTCCTTTGACCTATGTTTCAATATCTTCCAACGTATCATCTATGCCTAAGATCCTCTCTTCCATGGCTTGTATTCTATTGGTGAGGATTGCCTCAGTTTGTAATTTCTTTATTGTTTCTATTAAGTCATGGACAGTTTTATTAATCCTGTTTGATTATATTTCCTTGCAATTTTTATGGGATTGTTTCATATCCTTCACCTGTTTGGTTGTGTTTACCTTTATTTCTTTGAGTGATTTATTTTCCTTTAAGGCCTCTATCAATTTCATAGCATTAGATTTAAGGTCTCTTTCTTGCACTTTAGGTGAGATAGGATATCTAGGGCTTGCTGTGATAGGATAGCTGGATTCGTGTGGTGCCATATGGCCCTGGGTTTTGTTGCATGTGTTTTTATACTGACCTCTAATCATCTCTTTTTCCCTGGTTTTGGCTGGTTGTTCTTGTTGTTTGCTGGACCTCTCAGGAAGGGAGGTAAAGTGCTGGACCTTGAATGGGTGTTCCTAAGGACTGGCAGCCCTCCTTGGAATGGTGGGCTGGAGGCTGGATCTCAACTAAATAAGTGCAACTCACCTCTGCTGGGTGGTTGTGTGCCAGTTGCACAACTGACTGGTGATTAGGTTTGGGAATGTCTAACCTGGATCTTGAGATACAGATGGTCTCCTCAGAAGGTGTGTAGGTCTAGGTGGAGGCTGGAACTGGGAATGTGGATGGAGTTGTGGAACAGTTGTTGGAATCATATGTCCCTTAGGCCTGGAAACTCTCTTCAGGATGGTTTGGGGCCAGAGGCGGTTGTTTCTGGAGACAAGGAGTCTTCCTCAGGGTGGTGGATAGTCTCTGTATTCACTGGGGATTGGAGAATGGAAACGTGTATCTCTGGGAGCCTGTCAGGTCTCCTGAGGTGTTTGGATAGAGCCCTGCACCAGATGTTGGAACTGTGTGTCGTTTGGGCATGGCATCCCTTCTTGGGATGTCAGGTAGCATGGGGTGTAGGGGGTGAGGAGGCTGGTTGACTTTGGAGCTGAGAAGCCTTCTTTGGGGAGATGGTTTATTCTAACATTCTAGGGGGAAACACAGATGCAGTCTGCATTTTGCAGTCAGCTCTACCACCTCCAGATTGCTCCAGGTGACTGACCTTAACCTCCTGCTATTCAGATCCCATGGGTGCTGGGCACTGACATTTTGGAATCTTCCCGTAGTTCTAGTTTGTAGTACTATTATATTTATAGGTGTGCCTTTATGTTTACTTTAATCAGTGGTGCCATGTATGTTGTATGATTTTATAAATTATAATCTAATTATATTATTGTTTCTCTGGAAAATGATAGACTTCCCCAATTCTTGTCTTCTGAAAGTATAATCTATTATGTTATGAGTTCCTTGAGTGTTTGTTGGTTTGGGGACTCTCTTTGGGGAAACAGTTTTAGTTTTCTCTTCTTGATCCTCAAACCTAGTCTCCTCATTTCTTGTCAAATCTCTGTTTTCCACGTGTTGCAGTCATCAGTGTTTGGGTTCTTAATACTGAAGTGATTGATGTGGTTAACACATTGGCTGAGTTTTTAAGACTTTCTCATATATTACTGTCTCTGTGTCCAAGTTAGCTTCAGGTCTCAACATTTCAGAGCATGCAATCATCTGAGGGAGCATCAATTGAGGGCATGCCCCATCAAAATGGCTGGTTGCTACGTCTGTGAGAAATTATGTTGGTTGATGACTGATTTCGAAGGCTCTTCCAAGGAGGGTGGCATTATCCCTAAGCAAGATGGCCTGGAATGGTTAGAGAGCTATATTTACATGAGACAGTGACCAATCAAGGGAGTAATCCAAGAAACAATGTAAGTCCACTTTTGTCTTCATTTTCTAGCTTGAGTTTCTGTTCTACACTCCCAAAATGATAGACTGTTGTCTGACAAAACAATCCATCTTGACAGTAATCAAGAAAATAACAACAGAAATATGTATTGACTGACATGTTTTAGGATTCAGTGACAGCAGCAGACTAGCATGTTAGAAAAAATGGTATGCAAAAAGTGATTTTCATGTGGACAGACAGAACTTGGGAATACTTTCTTTTGGAGGAATGTGGAAAACATAAGTACTTGAGATCACAGACGTAATAGTCTCAACCCATTTCCTGTTCTTTGTGTGTACTGTATTCTGGTTGAAATTGTTTAGTCAGCTTCCTTCTTGTGCTGTCAAGCCCTCACCATTATAGACTCTATCTCTGAATCACATAACATACAGTAGAAGCAATTCTGTGCTAAGCTATTTTGCTAGCCTAGTATTTTTGATTTTTAATTTTGTAGTTTTTGTTTTTGATTTTGAAGACAAAGTCTCTCTGGGTAGCACTGGCCATCCTGAAAGTAGGTATGTAGAACAGGCAGGCTTTGAATGTACAATCCATCTGACTCTGACTCTGACATAGTGCTGGGATTAGATGTGGGCTAAAGTGCCTGGCTTGTTTTGTTTTTAAATTGTTAGCAGATGGGCTTGAAATACATATTTTTGTACATGTAAGCATATACTGTTGTTCTCCTCCTCATCCACGACTTGAATGTTGAGATTTGGCCTAGAGTATATTCTATTTCTCAGGATGGCATGTATTCATGGCATTAATACTACATGAGCCATCTGAGTCACTGGATTGCAGGTGTGTGACATTCTTCCTACCTGTTGTATTTGTTTAAAATGTTTTAGAGTGAATATGTGTATTTTGCCTGTATGCAAGAATATGTATATCATGTGTGCTTGGTCCTCACAGTAGTCAGAAGATGGCTTCAGAACTCCTGAAGTTGGTGTAATGGATAGATGTCAGCCTCCATGGAAATAGTGGCAACTGGCTCGACTTATTTTCAAGACCAGCAATAGCTGTGGTGTGCCACCTCTCCTGCTCTAGGTTGCTTTTTTATGATCAACATGTGTAATGCTAATATTTTCAATTATCCATTTGTAACTCTTTAAACATGCATTCCCTTTTAGTAAGATCTTATTAGTGTTACACTTTAAACTGGGGCACCACAGGTTTCTGGAGTGTGAATATGGAACTGGAGTGAATGTATACTTCTTTGTAGGAACTTCAGTAGAAACCACTTAGTTCTTTCTGTTCCTTTTTTGTTTGTGCGAGTGATTTTAGCAGAGAAGACAGGGTCTTAATGTGTACCTCTTGCAGTCCTGGAATTCCTTGCATTGAAAAGTCACTGACATACACCTGTATCTGCTTCCTAGTCCTGGGATTAAAGTCATGAGACATTACAGCCAGCTTGCCCATCACTTTTGTAGTTAGTAAGTGTTCTGAACTGTGGTCACTATTGTTGATCCATTTTCTTGTCTCTCTTTATATCTGTTAATTACCATTACTCTCACAAAGGGACATCATGTTTGACAGGTACAGAAATGACAGAAGTGGACTTCATCAATCAATTTCCTTCTAAATTGACTTGTAGATTATATTAGAACTTTTGTGTCGGGAAATAACTGGAGGAAGCATCAGAAATATAGGAATATATTGTCAATGTTGCAGTGTTGTCAGTATCATTGTTTCTGTCATACCCATTAGTGGGATGTTTTAGGATGCAGTGTCCTATGATGATGTGCATGTTAACTTTACTTGGGAAGAGTGGGCTTTGCTGGATCCTTCACAGAAGAGTCTGTACAAAGATGTGATGCTGGAGACCTACAGGAACCTCACTGCTGTAGGTAAGACAGTGAATTTTCTTTTGCTTTTTAAACTCTAAGGATAACTGTTTCTTTGTTGTTGTTTGTTGTAAGTTCAGTTGAGACTGAGAAAGAATGAGGTGAGTAATCAGGCATGATTTTTAAGGTTCACTGCAGACAGTAACTTCAATTTTGCCTAATTTTCAATAATATATCATACATTTTCTGGTACTGTTTTAGGCTACAAGTGGGAAGACCATAATATTGAAGAATATTGTCAAAGTTCTAGAAGACATGGAAGGTAATTTTCATATCCAAGTTCATATGAGTCTGTCTCTGAAGAAAGTTTAATTAGTCCTGCAAGTTTTACAGAGAAGCAGCAGTGTGGGAAAATTACTGCTTTACATTTATTAATAATTATTAAATTCTGTCTGGTATGTGAATTGTGTTTGCAAGGCATTCCTGTCTGAAAGAAGACAAGAAAACAAAAATGTTTTGACAGTTATCACCATTTGAATCATAGCGCCATCAGAGCTCGGCTGTGGAGCTGCCAATCACTTTAGTCTCATACCTCTTAGGTAGTGCAAAAGGTACACACAATGAATAGGTGATAAGAATATGTCCATTACCTTCTGAGAAGTAAATATTCCATAGTAAAGCTGGCGTTACTAATTTATTTGTTGCAATGTTGCTAAGTTTAATGAGAGTGGCAGTTTATGAGAGTCAAGAATGTTGTTGTAGAGAAACTTTAATCTTTATGCTCCACATCTAAGAGACCCCAAAAGTCAAAAAGTTTAATTGCAGTGTGGAACCTTGTCATTTATTATTCTTCTTTTCATAGGTATATCATATGTCACAAAGGATACAAGCCATATGATTATAGGGATACTGCAAGAAGCAACATTCCCTCTAACCCAAAAGATTTAGAAGCTATGCAGTAGTCTCTCCACTTTGAGTCAACTTTCTGAGTGTGATACAAGTTAACAATTGATCGGTTTTGCAACTTTATTGGGAGCATTCACAAACTGACAGTGCAGAAAATCCCTGTTAGTGCTAGGAATGTGGAAATTCTCCTGTTTGTCTTGGTTAAGTTTGCAAATGTAGTATGACTCACACTGCAGGAAGATTTATGAATGAAATCAGTATGACAAAACTCTATGTTCTTCCAGTTCTCTTCAAATATGTGAAAAAGAATCATAGACTAAGGGTGCTGGGGTGGAGAGTTGGGTCAGAGGTTAAGAGCACTGGCTGTTCTTCCAGAGGTCCTGAGTTCAATTCCCAGCAACCACGTGGTGGCACACATCTGTCTATAATGGGATCTGATTCCTTCCTCCTTGAAGCAGACGGACATGCAAATAGATTACTCATAAGCATAAATAAATGCATCCTTAAAAAGTAGAAACATAAAGGATGCTATGAATGTGAGCCATGTAATAAATGATCTTACCTTTACAGCACTCTTCACAGATGCAGAACAACCCATAATGAAGGGGAACACTGTGAATGTAAACAAAGTGATAATGCCTTCAGATCTGATTCCAGTTTGCAATTAGACCAAATTGTAAAATTAATTAATACAGTTAAAAAGATATATCAGTGTAGCGAATGAGTTAAAGTTTTCACGTGTTCCAATTATCTTTGCAGGCATGAAGGAGGTCAAAATGTAGAGAAACCTGAATTTACACAATGTGGTAATGCTTTGGCATATCAGAGTCTTCCTGAAAGGTCTGAGAGCATTCATACTGGAGAGAAACCTTCTGAATTTACACAGTTTGGTAAACTTTCAGCATATCAGACTCTTCCTGAATGGCCTGAGAGAATTGATACTGGAGAAAAACCCTATAAAGGTATTCAATTTGGTGAAGACTTTGCACATCACAGTAATCTCCAAGCACATACAAGAACACATACTGGAGAGAAAACCTATGGGTGTAACCAATGTGGAAAAGGCTTTTCATGTCACAGTCATCTTTTAATGCATGATATAATTCATACTGGAGAGAAATCTCATGAATGTCATCAGTGTGGTAAAGGCTTTGCACATAGCAGTTCTCTTAAGAGTCATGAAAGAATTCATACTGCAGAGAAATCTTATGAATGTCATCAATGTGGTAAAGCCTTTGCACAGCCCTTTGATCTTCATTGTCATAAAACAATTCATACAAGAGAAAAAACCTTATGAATGTACTCATTGTGATAAAGCCTTTTCACATCACAGACGTCTTCTAGTGCATGAAAAAGTTCATACAGGAGGGAAACATCATGAATGTAATCAATGTGGTAAAGCCTTTACACAGTACAGTAATCTTCATCGTCATGAAAGAATTCATACTGGAGAGAAACCTTATTGAATGTCATCAATGTGGTAAAGCATTTGCACATAGCAATACTCTTCAAATTCATAAAAGAATTCATACAGGAGAGAAACCTTATGAATGTAATCAGTGTGGTAAAGTCTTTGCATGTAACAGTTCTCTTCAAAAGCATGAAAGAATTCATTCAGGAGATTAACATCATGAAGGTAATCAGTGTGATAAAGTGTTTGCACAATGTAGTCCTCTTCAACATCATGAAGGAATTCATGCAGGAGAGCCACCTTATGAGTATAATCAATGTAGTAAAGCCTTTACACATCACATTAATCTTCAAAGGCATGAAAGAATTATTATGGACAGAAAGCCCATGAATGTAGCCAGTACAGTAAAGTCTGTACATGGAGCAGTCATCTTAATAATTATGAGAATGAGCCATACTTCAGAGAAACCTAAAAATGTACTCAGTGTGTAAAGTTTTGCATTTCATGGTGTCTTTTTTCAAAAATGTTTCTATTTTTTATTATGTATACAGTGTTCCACCTACATCCAGAACCTGCTGCATACATAATAAATTCTAATCAAATTGATAAAATACATACATCAAATTGATAAAATAAATACAGTTCAGGTTGCTGGAAATTGAATTCCTGACCTCTGGAAGAACAGCCAGTATTCTTAACCTCTGAGCCATCAGTCCAGCCCACTTCATAAGTATCTTTATAGAAGAGTAAACCTTTTCTGTGTCATCAGTCAATTTAAGCCCTTGCATATTACAGTAGTCGTTGAGGTTCTTAATGAACTAATACTGAAAGGAATCACTGAATATAAAGTCTTTGGTAAAATCTTTAACCAACATGCATTCATTTACACAAGATTATTTTTCTGGAGAAAAAAATGAAACAAGTGTCAACAATCCATTCAAAATGATGACCCTTTTATTTTCTTTGCACTTGCAAACTCAATTGGACAAAAGCCCTATGAATGTAAACACTATGCTAACCCTTGTAGACTTCCGAGTTCTCTTCTGTTACATGAAGTAATTCATCCAGGTGTAATATTCCATGGCTGTGTTTTAGTGCCTTTTCTGTTACTGTGATAACACACAATGTCTATGGCAACCTATAAAGCAGTTTAATTTGGCTCAAGATTCCAGAGGGTCTTGGTATCACCATGATAGTAGCAACACAGCAGGTGTCTCGCATGGCAGCTAAGCAGGAGGCTCAGAGCTCACATCCTCAAAGGGCAGCATGAAGCAGAGCATGGGAACTCGAAATGGTATGTGGATGTGACATGTCAAGCCCACCCCAAGTGGCTTTTCCTAAATCTTCCCAAATGATACTACCTACTGTGAAAGATGGATATTTCTGACTTCAGGCCTACAGGCTTGCATCCTGTTATCTGACCCAATTTATGATGAAGAAAAACTATGTAGTTAAGCTTTTAGGTGCCTCAACACCTGAATTACATGAATGAATGCTTACCCAAGAAAGCTGTTCATGATTAGAAATTTATTTCTTTAAGTATTAATTTTAATTTTAATTATGTGGTATCTATGTCACTTTGTGTGTATTTGTGCGTGTGCATGCTGTTACTTAAGAAGATTAAACTCCTGGATCTTGTAGCAAGAATTACAGGAAGTTGTCACAAACCTGACCGTGTTTCTTGGAATGAATTTGTATTAACTGCTGGGCCATGTCTCTAGGTCTATAAATATTTTAAAGCCTTTATACATCATCTTGATATGAAGAAGTAGGAAAGAACTCATACAAGAGAAAAACCTTATTCATGTAAATGGTTTTATTTAGAATTTAGACATCATAGTTATTTTCAGTTTCAAGAAAAATAAAACTTGTTTTGTTTTGTAGACAAGGTTTCTCTGTGTGTGTTCCTGGCTTCCTGGACTCACTTTGTAGACCAGGCTATCCTTGAACTCTCAGATATCTGCCTGCTTCTGCCTCTCGTGTGCTAGGATTAAAGGCCTACACCACCTTGCCCAGCAATTACAGACAATTGCCCAAGCAATTACTGCCATGTGGATGCTGAGATTTGATGTTGGTCCTTTGAAGAACAGCCAGTACTCTTCACCGCTGAGCCATCTCTAAAACTCCAAGAAAAGGAACTGTTTCATCTTTTTTTTTTTAATCATGGCCTTGAAGGAAGTAAATTATTCACCATATTCACTCAAGTGTAATGGAACAGATAAGCAATTGTAGTGGTTTGTGTTTTAAACTATTTGGAGTAGGTATTGAAGTTTGCTGTACATGTGGTAAATCCATGTAGAGAAGTTTGTTGCACCATACTTATATTCCTTTTGTGGCTTCTGTTCACCTATTGTGTTTTTCACTTGGTGAGAGGCATTTTTCTGCTGCAATGCGTAGAATGGGTTGACTGTCATCTAAGCAGTTCATGTTTACTTATAAATCAGGCAGTGTGTGATCATTCTTTTGAAGTAAGGCTTCCTGTAGAATGGTGGCGGGTTGTTGATTCTTGTTTTGTTTTTCATATTTTCACAAATACCCTCACATGTCATTTGTTATCTAGCCTAGATTGGATGTCAGTCACTAGTCAGGGCTACATTTTAAATCCTGATTCTCATGTGTTACCTCCTGAGTACAAGTCCAAGTGGAGACGATGTATCCGCAATGTGTCCTGTTTGGCAACACATTTTAACAATGTTGATGTTAAAATACTTAATAGGAGAGCATGTTAGAAACATTAAATACTTCATATGTGAGTCCAAAGCAGCATTTTAATCTATCTGACAGATATGTAATGAAGTAGGATAATCAGAGTCAACTGTGTATCTCCCAACATAGCTTGATTGGTCTGGATATGTATATATTATTTGATGTTTCACATTTCTTCATGTTCCCATTGGTTACTATTTGGCACTTCACCTTGAAGTCTGCCCTCTCATAAAATTATCTAGAGATGCCAGATAATGTAACACCAATGAGATTTATTAACAAGAAAGCATTTCTGTTTTGGATGTGTGTAATGAGGCCATGACATATATGTGGAGAGAGGAAGACAACTTTGTGGGGTCTACCTTGACTATGTTTATATGATGATCTAGGTCAGTTTGTCAGCTGAAATTGGTGTCCCCTTCGCTATGCAAGGGAAAATCCAATTACTTCTTTTTATGTATGAACTGGAGTCACCAGCTTTGGGGATATGTGTTGTTAATCTCCCCTCCCTGAAATACTGCACACTCTTTGCCAATGTTCATTTTCTGCCAATAATGAAGAAATCTCTGCATTAGTAACTGGTACAGCAATTTGTGATTGATCTATTCCTGCTAATCGAATAAGTCTCAAGTATCCCTTCAGAGTCAATTCAGAAACTTTTTCTATATAGGCTTTTACTTTTTTAGTGTGTGTGTGTGAACAATATCCATTGTGTGATATGATCTTCTGTTTGCACAAGAATTCCTGTGGGAAATGAATAGATGGCAAGATGACTAAAATAAAAGCCATCTTTCAATCAAGACGAACTATATGTACATTTTATAATTTCTTTTTATTTTTATTTATTTTTTTAATTTTTTGGTTTTCAAGACAGGCTTTCTCTGTGTATCTTGGCTGTCCTGGACTCACTCTGTAGACCAGGTTGGCCTTGAACTCACAGAGATCCACCTGCCTCTCTCTCCTGAGTGTTGGGATTAAAGGCCTGTGCCACCATGCCTAGCCATTACAGACAGCTGTGAACTACCACATGGTGCTGGCAGCTAGAAAAAAAACTTCCCAAGTGAGGTAACCTAGACCCAGAAAGACAAACATGTTAAGTATTTACTTATAAATGGATATTAGCTGCTCAGTAAATGATAATTATGCTACAATCCAAGACTAGAACTAAGTAACTGGGAGGGCTCTAAGGGGGATGATCTTCTTGGAAAGGGGAAATAGAATAGACTTTGTGGGCTTACTGTGGTGGGTATGAATGGGAACAGGGAGGGATCTGCAACCAGGTGTTGGCAGAAAACCATTCTAAGAAATGCCTGTATGAATAGGAACCTGAGGCTGTGTTAAAATAGAAAAAAAAAAGTCAAGAAAATGATTCCTAATAATATCCTGCTAACTCATAAATTGGGGTCCAGTCCAGTAGTGAGCAGAGAGGCTTCCTCGGGCAGCTGATGGGAGCCATTGCAGAGACTCACAGCCAAACATTAGGTGGAGAGACACCAAATGGAGTTCTCCATTGGGTCCTTCCCCTTGGAGCTCAGGGAAGCCTACGGAAGTGGGGGAGAAGAATTGTAGGAGCCAGGGTCGTTAGACACACTTGGAGAACAGAGTCATGCCATCAGCTAAGCAGACCTGCAGTGGCTCACAAAGACTGAGTCCGCCATCATGGAGCCCACATGGGTCTACACTAGGTCCTCTGTATCTCTGTTATCATTGTTTGCTTGGCTGTTCTGTTACACTTTTTTTTTTTTTTTGGTATTTTGAGACAGGGTTTCTCTGTGTAATAGTCCTGGCTTTCCTGGACTTGCTTTGTAGCCCAGACTGGCCTTGAACTTGACCTCACAGAGATCTGCCTGCCTCTGCCTCCCAAGTGCTCAGAATAAAGTCATGTGCCACCATGGCTCATCCTTTTGTTACACCCTTAACAGTGGGCATGGGGGTGTCTCCATTGGTTGCTCTTGGAACCCTTTCCTCTTTCTGGTTGTCTTGCACAGCCCTGATGTGAGGGTTTGCACCTAGTGTTATTGAACTTGTGGTGCAATGTTCCATTGGTATCCCTGGGATGCTTGCCTGTTCTTTTCTGAAGAAAAAGGAGGAGTAGGTCTTGGGGAAAGGGAAGGCAGGAAGGAGACTGGAAGTTGTGTAGGGAAGGGTAAATTATGCAAGATATATGTGTATACAAGATATATTATAGGAGCTGCCTCATACCAAAGAAGAAGGAAAAAGGAATGGAATGTGAAGGATAAATGAATTATAGGCAATAAAAGGTAATTAATCATCAGGAGGAAGAAAGCTCTTATATTCTATTGCTTTATGTTTTCCTAGTTTTGATTATGCTTTGTTTTCCACAATGAACAATCTTCTCTAGTCTTGTTTTCCTCCGGTTTCCCCTCAGAAGTACTCAATAACCAGAGAAAATCAACATGAAAATTGAGATTCCTTAGGAAAAAAGATACATGAATATAATGTGAAAAAAAGCAAAACAAAAACCCACTTTATTATAGATAAGTGGAAAATATCAGCACTCAACTAGACCAAGCAGGAGAGACTATCAGGGACTGAGGACAAGGTTGAAGACATACTCCAAGAACATAGTACTTAAGTAATCATTTCCTTGTAGCTGCATCATTTCTTATAAAAATAGAACAAAAGAAAGCTTCCCTTAGAGGCATTGCAGATGTGGCTGCTATGTCAAATGTGCATCAGTTGGTGGCAGAGAGGAGAGAGTGTACATTCAGTGTTCTGACCTCTGAACATCTGATTGAATAGTAGCCTAAAATGCCTGGAAAAAAAAGTAAGCTGGATACCAACACAACATTGGTTTCATGGGGTAGCCTGTTATGACTAGCAGTCCAGTACCAGGCAAGCACCAGATGAGCATCCAGGACAGGAAACAAGCCAGAAACTAGAACTCTGCCTCTCCCTGGATGTGGGAGTTGTGGAGAGCCAGCCCTGGGGTGAGATCTGGCCCAGATGGGGTCACAAGAGCAGGAGATCTGTCCTTGCCCTTCACATGCTGCAGCACTCGAGAGAGCAGGCCCTGCACTTTTCCTGGGCAGCGCACTACAGCTGGTCCTGGATATGGGGGTTCCAGGTGAGCCATCCCTGAGGGAGTGAGCATGGGAGAGCCAGCCCTGCCTTTCTGTCTGCTATATGGTGGTGGTAGGTAGGGAGAGATCCCTTCCCCTCCCTTTTGCCCTCATCACCACTGACTGGCAGGAGATCTTGCCCAGATGGGGTCACAAGAGCAGGAGAGCTGTCCCTTCCCCTCACATGCTGCAGCACTTTGGAGAGCAGGCCCTGCACCTTTCCATAGTAGAACTGGGCCTGCAAGGGTGTGTTGCAGGTCCAGAACCAGGGCTTTGAGTTAGCCCACCCCAACATCTACCCCATGGATGAACTGCTGGAGTGCAAGAAGAGGTCAGTTCCACAACCTAGGACTGTAGGATCTCCATGACACAGGACAGTTACAGCATATCTGAGAGGAGTTCAGGTGAGGTTCCAGTATTGACAAAGTAGCAGAAACAAGAGTCCTCGTACCAGACCAAGGAGTCATTTTGTTGAACATTTGCAAGCAAAATGTGTGGACAAATGGGAATATTTTTGGAGACACTAAGACACACTGCAACTTCTACAATGAGATTTTATTTTTCACGCTAGGCCAGATTGCAATGGTTGAGGGTGGGTCTCAGGGGAAGTGGGAGATGAGGTGGAACAGGGTGCATGATGTGAAATTCACATGACAAATTTTTCAATTAAAAAAATTAAGAACCAAAACAAGGCAAAAACGCAAAAAAACAAAAAACGCCCGAGGCAGGTGGATCTTTGTGAGTTCCAGGCCAGCCTGGTCTACAGAATGAGTCCAGTATAGCCAGGGCTACACAGAGAAACCCTGTCTCGAAAAAACAAAAAACAAACAAAAACCCCAAAGAACAAAACAAAAACAAACTGGCGAATCAGCCAACCAACCAGAAATATATAGTCACAAGAGACCCAAACAAAAGAACAATGGCAAAGGTGTCAACATTCATGACTTCAAATTAAGAACCACAGTAACAAAAGCATTGTGGTGTGGCCACAAAAAGATATACAGTTCAGTGATATGGAGTAGAAGACCCAGATATGAGCCCACATAGCCCTAGCCACCACACAGTGGAGAAAAGATGGTTTCATCAACAGCTCATACTGAGAACACTGGGTTGCAATGTTCAGAATTCAAATTAGACGCCACGTAAACCCATATTTTTGGCTGGCATACTTCAGTTAATAAGAACTGCTAGCCAGAAGTGTAAAGAAGCCAAAAGAAAGGTTAGTACATTTAGAAGCTTCCCCGGGACTATGGACTTTGATGAGTTAGGTCTTTGGTTTTGTTGAGGAAGGTAGTTCTGTGTTTTATGCCTGCATGGTACTTCCATGATGGAGTCAGTTATGCTAAGGTTTGGAGATTAGGTTCTGGGCCTTGTTACACACAACTCCAGTAATAATGACAGCCATCAAGAAAATAAATAACAAATTGTGGGCAAGATGCAGACAAAAAGGAACCCTTAACCTGTTGGAAGGAGTGTAAACTAGTGTAGCCATTATGGAAGGCAGTATGGAACTTTCTCAAAACAGCTTGAAATGGGCAGAGAAGATGGCTCAGAAGATGAACAGCTTACTGCAAATGCGTGAGGATCATCAGTTCTGATCCCCAGCCCCCTGTAAGTGCCTGGTGGGCAAGGTCTAGTTTCTTTTTCTGTTGGTTGATGGAATACCCTGACAATAGAAGCCTATGCAAAAAGGGTTCCACTTTGGCTCAGAGTTCCACAGTGGATAAATTCCATCAAAGCAGGGATGTCACTTCAGCAAGATCATGAGCCTGGCTTGTCACACTGCATCAGCAGTCTGGAAATAGTTTGCATAAGAAGTGAGGCCAGGCTATCAAACCTCATAGGCTATTGGGGACATTTCAAATTCCAACTACACAAGCATGTTGGTCCACCTGTAATCCTAGAGCCCAGGAGAAAGAGACAGGCCAGAGACAAGGTGGTAAGTTAGATTAGCTAAGTCACCAAGCTCTGGATTCATGTGAAGGACCCTGCTTCCATGTATGACAGGGGAGCAACTGACAAAGTCACCTCTGCCAACTTCTCACCTCCACATGGGTAAGCACATGCCTACACATGTGCACGTCTGTACACACAAACACACAGAACACTACTGAAAATATATCCACCACGTGACCATCTATGCCATTTGTCAGGATTACCTGAAGGACTTCTAGTCAGTGCATCCTAGAGGTGAGTGCACATCAGTGTCTATTGGAGCCCTGTTCACAACAGCTAAATGGTTATAGGGCAAACCTAGGTAGCCAACAGAGAGATGGATAAAGAAAGTGTGGTGTATGCACAGTGGGATTTCATTTCAGCCATAAACCACAAAGCTATGTTCTTTGAAGAAAAGCATGGACGCGACTGGAAATAATTATACCAAATGAATTAAGCCAGTCTCAGAAACAAATATCACATGTTCTCAGTCATTTATGGTTCTTAAATTGTATACAAACACATAAAATCATGCACATGTAGGTGACACATATGTAGAAGTGAAATCGCATAGGGGACGGAGGGGAATATCAGGAGGGGAAAAGGTATGGTCAATACAATATACACTTACATGAACATTTTTAATATAAAAGGAAAGATTGTTTCCCAAATTCAATATTCATTTCTTTTGCTTTGGTTTTTGAAATCAAACCTCTCTCTGTGTAGCCTTGGAATTGCCTATGTACACCATGCTGGTCTCCAACTCAGAGACATTGACTTCTCTCTGCTGTGATTAAAGGGGTGTAGCACCACACTTGGCCTTTCAAATACAGTATTCTAAGCATCAGTGCTAAACTGTTCCTTCATTTATATGAGAAAATAAATCAAAATACCACTACCATAACATCAGAGGAAACTGTGTCATTGTGCAGTTAGTTATCTTTCCTAATGTTTCAGATATGTATTTGTGGCATTTGATCGGTCTGTAATGATTATCATTTTTAGTTTTTTTTCCTGGGTCTAATATGGTTTTTATTTCTTGTATTATTTATAAAACTATTCACATATATACATTAACTTAGCTTCTATATTTGTGGTAATATGTATTTTTTATGATTTCTATTTGCGATTTCATTTTTTAAGTATGGTGATTTTTGGTAGATTAATATGGACAAATCTAGATTTCTTTTCGTTTTCTAGAGAAAATTTGTGTCGAGAAGTAAGTAGCCCTTGTTTCTCATGGCTGAGTAATATTCCATTGTGCAAATGTACCACAGGGTTTTTTTAATTAATTAATTTATTTTTTTATGTATACAGTGTTCTTCTACTGGTGTGCCTACAGGCCAGAAGAAGGCACCAATTTTTATTATAGATTGTTGTGATCCACCATGTGGTTGCTGAGAATTGAATCAGGACCTCTGGAAGAGCAGTCAGTGCTCTTAACCTCTGAGCCATCTCTCCATCCCATACCACAGCTTTTTTACTTATTTGTTGGTTGAGGGAAATCTGGATTGTTTCCAGTTTCTAGCTATTACAAATAAAGCTGTTATGAACATAATTGAGAAGATGTCCTTGTGGATTGGTGAGGAATCATTTAGATGTATACCCAGGAGTAGTACGGCTGTGTCTTGAGGTAGAACTATTCCAAGTTTTCTAAGATACTGCCAGACTGATTTCCATAGTGGTTGTACAAGTTTGCACTCACACAAGGAAATCATGCAATTTGCTGCCAAATGGATGGATCTAGAAAATCTCATCCTGAACTAACCCAGACCCAGAAAGATGTACATGGCATCTGTTCACTTATAGCTTGATTTTAGCCATATAGTACAGGATAACTATCCTACAACCAACACACTGAAAGGAACAGGAACATAGACTTTGTTACTTGTTAGTGGGATACTTTGCCCTAGTGGAGCTGCCATGTAGCCCCCAGTACAAAAAGGAAGCTCTTAGCCCTCATATGGTGGCTGAACTGAGGGGGGCTGATATTAGGCACCCCACACTGGAGGAGTAGGATAGGTAGGAGAAGGGGGAGAGGGTGCGAGGGTGAGATGATGGGCCTCGGATGGTTGGAAGGAGTGGACTTAAACATCATTAACTACTGTGCAAAACACACAAATAAAATCCCATGAGAGTGAAATTCAAACAAGCACAATACCATAATAATTACTAGGAAAATTAATGACCTCACAAGTTATTCTTCAGATCCATTGTAGAGCGGCTTCTAATGTGAACACATCATGAGATGCACTCTCCAGTTCATTACTGATTGTAGAACGTGGGTTTTAAATGACACTGTAAAAGATTAGTTGAGTAATGCTACAGTCCATTGAATTCAAAGTGCCCTATCTACGTTTGTTTTGACAGAAAAATGCTCCTTAAATATACATTTAATAAACATATTGTATGAAGTAGAGATAGAAAAATACATACAACTTGCTTGCTTGTGTAATGTTGGTTAGACAGAGTTAGTGGGATGCCTCACTTTTTTCTGGTCTACTTCATGTTCCTCTCCTCACAGGTTGAATCATTTGCATTAAACCTCAGCAGGAAGCAGAGGATTTAGCAGTTAGTCATTGCTGGTTGCCAGGTCAGCATCTCTGCTCTCTTAGCCACTTCTTCCTGGAGTCTGAGAAGCAGAGAGAACACAGCCCTGTGATGTACCTGAAAGCAGCCCACTATTCCCTCTACTCCATGCTCACAACCTGCTTATGTGTTAGATACTGCCAGAAATCCAGGGCCATATTAACCATGATTGCATTAACCAAGTTTAGTGTCCATCTAAGCTGGGAAAATAGCACATAAATGTGAATTGAGTCTAAAGATTTCAGTAGGTACAACATAGTAAGCAATAGCAAAAGACATAATCCAACATTCTTATAAGGTTCAGTGTATTCCTTTTCTTCATGTACTTTTACAAAGAGATTTTAAAAGTTTTTTTTTAATTTTTTAAATTAGTAGATATTGCATTTAGGTAGCTCTGAGCAACAGGAAGGGTGTGAAATCTCTTTCTGAGATGTTAGCAATAGTTACAAGAGAGGGACTGTTGAGACAGCAATTACAAATCTCAGGAACATTTTAAGATTCAAAAAACAAAGAAATAAAAATAACCCTGATCCTGAATTCCTTATGGCACGATGTTTGGCCTGAGCTGCTAATGGAGCAGAGAACAGCAAAGTTTTTGATAAATATCAGTCAAGCGTGATACCTATGGGAGCAGATGGGCAAAGATACAGACAGGAAATAGACTGAGAGATAGGAAGAAGTAGAATAGAATTCCATTTTACAACTGCTTATGTGTGAGAAGAAACTTACATCTATTAAAAAATTTAAACTTTCCAAAGTTCACCTTATGTTTACCTGCTTGCCCAGTTCATATTTGTGGACACTGAACAAGCCGATGAGGGAGCCACAGTCTATGAGAATCCCTGAACACTGTTTGCTGCTGTGTGAGTGCAGGTCATAACTAAAAATCAGGCCAACATGAGTCAGTTATTGTATGTCCAGGACCTTATACACTGTACAGTATTGTCTCTCTCCTCACTGTAGTAATAAGTAATTAAGTTATCAGTATTTATATTATAGTTAATTGGTCAGTGGTGTTAATCCTTACCCACCATTATAAATAATCACACAGACTCCTGATGGATTTTAACAAAATCTTAGCCTGGATAGTGCAAACTTATTGATGCAGTGATGTGTTATGTATTCTAAATGTTAATTAATCTGCTCCCAGAGGCCTGCTTTCTGTGTCAGGCTATAAGTACACCAAGTGATGTGTGTTACTTTGTTTACTAACCATTTTATCTGATTGGTTGAATGAATGGTGATCCTGTGACTGGGTAGAGAGAGAGGTAGCTAGGGCTAAGGAGCTAGGGCATTTAGGCGGTGAGCATCATGGGAGGAAGAAGTCTGGAGGAGAAAGGAGGAGGACATGGCATGGGTTAGATGGAAGAATCATATGTCCACATGCCATGGAATATTGGCATAGCGTGGACAATAACAGCCCAGGGGTCATATGTTTATACTGGGGTTTTATTCAGGGAATAGAATGTAAAACTAGCTTAGATGGACTAAGATTGTACTATCCAGCCTAAGGCTTGTTTAAAACAGAATATTTTTATTTATAAACACTTACATTTATTAGTACTTAACACACCCTATAAATATCTAAATCCTATAACCTAAAACATAATATTTAAAATCTATAATCTAAGAACACCCTAATATCTATCTATGAATACCTAACTAACTTATTTTGATTTTCTTAAAAGGATATTACTATTGTTACTGTAGGTCCGTGCAGGATGACTTGGTTATATGGCTGTTCTGGAATACTGCCGGTAAAGCAGGCCATCCCTTTCATGCTTAATGTAAGTTGGGCCTAACTTTGCCAGTTCGCAAATCCAGTTTATTTCAAGCACTAGATCATGTCTGGCTTATGAAGTCAGTCTGTTCCAAATGCCAAATTGAGGGTGGCTCAGGTGACTTCCAAACTCATTTGCCTTGCTCACTCTTCCAGCGCTCTAGAGCCCTAAAAGATGCCTTTAAGGAACTCTCTCTCTCTCAGCAAGTTTTATGCCATGCATTTGCCTCAGGCTACTGCAGCCTAAATTCTGTTAATGGCATACCTTGCTATGCACTTCTCCAGCGTGTTTGCTCAGGCTGTGAGGGCAGGAGGAAGGGCAGGTGCCACATGGAGCTCTCTGGCTTATATATCCCATTATCTCATGATTCTTGGATGGAGACATATATATGCAAATACAGCTCACAATTTCAAACCCTCAGGAAACTAAAACTATCCAGACACAGCAGCAGCCTATAGTATGGGAAAAGATTTTCACTAACTTCATATCCAATAGAGGGTTGATATCCAAAATACATAAAGAAGTCAAGAATCTAGTCACTAACAAACCAAATAACAAAATGGGAAATGGTGGCACATACAGAACTATATAGAGTGAATTCTCAAGGGAGGATTCTCAAATGGCTGAGAAAGAACAAAATGTTCAACATCCTAAACATAAGAGAAATGCAGATCAACAGTGCTTTGAGATTCCATCTTACACCTGTCAGAATGGCTAAGATCAAAGACACAAGTGAAAGCCAGTTCATTCTAAGGATGTGGATCGAGGGCAACATTCTTCCACTGCTTCAGGAAGTGCAAACTTGTACTGTCACAATGGAAAACAATATGGCAGGTCCTCAGGAAACTGAGAATTGATCTACCTCAAGACCCACATGTACCATTCTTGGGCATATACCTCAAAATAATAATAATAATAATAATAATAATAATAATAATAATAATAAAAACTTCATATAACTCACATCACCATCACTGTAAAACAGAGGAAAGTGCATCATTGTGTATTTAGTTATCTTTCCTTCTGTTTCAGGTATGTATTTGTGACTTTTGATCTGTCGCTAATGATTTTCAATTTTGAGTTCTTTCTTGTGTCTTAACATTGTTTCTATCTCTTGTATTTATTTATAAAAATATTTCACATATATACATAAACCTTTGGCTTCTACATTTATGGCAATATATATATTTTATGACTTCTCTTTGCCATTTGACTTTTTAAAGATGGCTTAAATTTTTGGTGTGTTTATTTAGCAATGACAAATTTAAATATCTTTTCTTTTTTCTTTGGCCTTGTATACAAAATTAGAGTAGGAGGTACATACCACACTTCATTTTGGAGTTTAAATTGCATCTGAGATCACATGTTAGTATGATTTAGTAGCAGGTATTGAAATTTTTGCTGACACACCTCTTAGTAAAGGTTTAGTGTATAAATTGCCTGTCAACTTAGTTTTCATATTGAAATTAAACTTGGCAAAAACCAATCCCAATAAAGCTTAATCTTATTCTTTCCATCTTTATCATTAATATTTGTTACATGGGACAAGGACAATTCTGTTAGAAGAGAAACAAAAAAGGTGCCATGTTGTTGTCTGATTTCATCTGCAAGGTGGATTTATATTTCTTTCCCCAAACTGTAGGCTGCTGTAATGCCAATGCCACAGAACAAAATAAACTAAACCTGCAAATAAGAGTTACAAACACTGAAAGACTGAAGGACAGTTTTTCTTAAAATTAGAACCAACCTCTGGGAAGTGGTGAGGCATGCCTTCAATCTCAGAGCTCAGGAGTCAGATGTGGGTGAATCTCTAGGGTCAATGCCAACCTGGACTAAAGAGTGAATTCCAGAAAGGTCAAGGTTAAACAGAGTAAACCTGTCTTGAAAGCCTCTAAAGAAAAAATAGCTACAACTAGCTACTCCATAGGAAATTACAGCTATTAAACCAGACTGTCCAAACTAAAATAGACTTATGGAAAATTATATATTTTCAAATATCCTAAACAGCAATGAAATAACTCATAGACTACAAACAACTGA
The DNA here is from genome assembly GCA_907164525.1 of Lophiomys imhausi. NCBI lineage: Eukaryota > Metazoa > Chordata > Mammalia > Rodentia > Muridae > Lophiomys > Lophiomys imhausi. Next base: position 9,760,758 of record CAJQZJ010032020.1, on the reverse strand, counting down.
AGGTAGGAGAGGAAACATGCAGGTAGACTGGAGAAAAGATCATTCTATCTGTGGTCAATTAAGAAAACTTTTTCTCTTGGTTGCTACTTTTACTTTTTTGGGCCTTTTGTGCTCTCATTTAATTTCGGTGTAACATTTCTGTAACATGTCACGTGTAAATACTGTATCAGATACGGAGGGTGGAAATGAATTAGAGCCAGATCCGAATGGCTGTCCTACCTACTTCTCCTAAAGACTGCTGCTGCAGACTCCTAGGAATAAGCTTCCTCAACACAGGTGCCCCCTTCATGCACAAATGGGACACTTGGTCAGCAGGGGACACTGCACTGAAGTTCTCAGAAGACAAAGCCACACAATCCTAAAGATTCTGCAACCTCCCAACTGAATGGAACTCCTGTGAATATGGGAGTTAGAATATTACAGAAACAAAGTCAATCTACCTGACCTGTGTATAGTACTCTTAGGAGCCATTCATTGCCCATTGGTTTCTGAGCCAGCACCCCTGTGACTATCAGGTGACAGCTTGAAAGGGGAAGGCTTTGTACAGTTCTGGAAATTTATTGATGGGGATCTCTGTTGGAGAAAAGAAATAAAATTAAGTGTCATCAAACAATCAAATCCTATGAAATAAGAAAGTGATAATCCTACAATGTGGATGCATCACAGAAAGGCAACTAAAAGAGAAATGAAAATAACTGAAGCTTATGCAAGGTAGGATGTGCCCACAAACGCAGAACTGACACTGTTGTTCCTAGTGATGTACTGGCAGTAGGAAATATGTGTCACTGTCTGCACATCTCACCTGCCCTCTTCTAAATGGAATTTTCAGGTAAGTCTCTCTTCCTTCATGTTCATAGTGTTGTAAGAGTCTTCAGGGGTTCAGTGAGGCTCACATGTGTCACATAACTGAATATAGCTTTAGTGGCAGTTCCTGGAACCAAAGAATGGCTGGTTCTAATTCCTATTCCCATCAAATAGACCCTCCTGTTACTAAAGTGTTCAGGATTAGGCCCATGCCAAATGAACTCAGATTCTATTTGTGCATTTGTCTCCAGAGAAGCAATTATTAAAAGGAAGCAGCAATAAGTTATTTTAGTAAGAGAGGATATCTATAGGAAGACTTATCAATAAATTAGCATAGCTAAATGTTTTCAGAATTCAAGCAATAAATACAAAGCTGAAAAGTATAAACAGGTCACAGAAGGTCTGAGTAACTTATGTAAGTTATGTAAAAGATGGTCCATAAAGGTCTTCAAGTGATGATAATCAAAATTTTAAGGTCAAAGTCCAATCAGATACTTACTTAAATCATTGAAGTTTTCTAAAGTTCATGATCTGTCCTTGGAAACACATGCAAGGGCTGGCTTAGTGAGTAAACATGTGGTGTTTCCCCGCCAAAACTTTATTTAATGTTTCACAAATTTAAAAGTACCAGAAAGTCACAACTTATTTTATGTGTGATGTAATCACACTTAGAGGTCTGTACTGATGTGGACAGAGGGGCTAACGGGGCAGTAATTTTTACCCTGGTCCTTCAAAATCTTCTAGGTCCCAAGTGGCTGTGCGACATCTTTCAAAAGGTCTGGAAGTTCTACTCAGTCACCTGTCCTCTGGATCAAGAAGACCACCGAGGCTCCACAGGGTGAAGTTAATCAGTGTGCACTCTGCAAAGAAGAGTCAATATGGAGGACATGCTCCCATTGATTCCAAAGGAGGCTGTGGTCAGAGAGCCCAGACTCCTCCCAAGCAATGACACTATTGTTACAAGAAAGGCTAAAAGACTTAGAGTTGAATCTTTCAATGTGTGTGTTTACTTAGGGGAATCCATCAAATACAGGAATGTAACAAGTACTGATTGGTGGGAAGGGAGAGCAAGATATTCAAGGATAGGGGACAGTAGAGCATAGTGGCACAAAGGACAAAAGAACAACTGAGAGGAGTTTGAAGTGTGGACAGGATGAGAGTGGGGATGGAAAAGGAAACTACTAAATAAGGGTGTTTGGAAAGGCCATATAGAAACCTGCTATTCTTCTATATGAGTTTATATGGGTGCATGTACTCTACTTGGGGGACATAGCTCCCAGAAGCCATAGCCTCCCGAATAACCCAGTGCAAGCTGTGGAATATCTTCTCTGGTGTTGCTTGTCAGGGTGTCCTGCAGACTCCCAAAATGACACAGCTGTTACCATTGCTCTTGGTGACCCTCCACCATAGTTGGTAAAACCCCATTGTTGAAGAGAATACATAAATTGTTCACAAGACATGGAAAAGTCATGCTAGCAATGAGCAGGAAGTTTCTCCCTGCTGGTGAGCTTTCATAGTATAAGAAGTTCCCTTGTAGATGCTGCTGCTTTATGTGCGCTTTATGTGCACCCAAGGCCAACAAAGCCCATCAAAGTACCATGAAAGCTAGCTAGAGATTGGTTCTCCATATCCTGTGACTAAAGCATGTGTTGTCTTAAGACTGTAGGGAGTTAGAATAATTAAATTAGATTTAGAAAATATATAGGGTTTTCTGGTACAGTCTCTTAATTCGGGGCATGAAGATCAACTTGGCTGTGAGTGATTAGCTTATCAGCTTGTGGAAAAACAAGGTTGAAGTCAGGAAAAACAGGAAAGACTTAATGGACTGAAAAAACAAAGTTGAAGTCAGGAAAACAGGAAAGACTTAATGGACTTAAAAAACAGAGTATCTGGCCTGACATTGTTTTCAGCTGCTAAGTGGGCGGAGCCCAAATTAAGCTGAAACAGAGTTCCTCCTATTTAAGGACAGTGCATAGAGCCCCATAAAAAGAAAGCACCCCCCCCCATGCTAGAGAGCTCCGAAAGTCCTGCGGAAAAAAGTGTTGACCATCATTTGATGGCCAGATTTCCCTGAGGCAGAAAGAACCTGGTGAGCAAAGAAAGCCTCAGCAAGACAGGAAAAGGCCAAGGACTAAACTCTGTGGTTCAGCTTTTGCCTAGAGGGGTTTGATCTGTCCAAACTGTGGCCTAAAGGGAACTGTGGCTGGCTCTAAGGACTGAGCAGAGTTGCTGATGCAGTCTCCCAGAGAGAAGAAAGCATTAAGCCTTATTTAAGTTAAGACTGTATTTTAACTTTCTTAAAAGGATGTTAATGTTCTCAGCATAGGTCTGAGCAGAATAATTTGGTTATACTGCCATTCTGGAATACTGCAATCCTAGCAGGCAGTCCTTTCATGTTTAGTGTGCATTGGGTTTAACTTTGCCAGTTCGAAAGGCAAGTTTATTTCAACTACTAGATTTGAGCAGCTTATAAATTCAGTCTGTTCTAACTGCCAAACTGAGGGGGGCAGGCGGCTTCCAAACACTGCTCCCGTTGCTGACTCTTCCAGCACTCTTGATCCCCAATTGGAATACAAGCATATTGAGGCATTATGAATTCCTCCATTTTTAATTTAGGTGGTTAATTCCACTCTCAAATCCTGTTTAGAAGGCTGCCAGTTTTTTAGTACATAATGAGAGCTAAGCTTTAGCTCTCAGTCTTTGCTGCAAGGCAACAGCTTTTGTTAAGAAACTGCACCTTTAAAATGCATTTGAGTTTGGTTCCCCGCTCTTTGGCTAGGAAACCAGCTTTCACCCAGGCCTTCTCACACTGTAAGGATGGACTCTAATTGCCACGTTGGGCGCCATATGTAAAAAGAAATATCACTAATTAAACTATTTAATCAGTATTTAGATTATATTTAATTGATTTGGCAGCTGTTAATTCTTATCCAGACCTTATAAATAAATACACACAGACACCACGTGGATCTTAACCAGCCTTGGCCTGAGTTGTGCAATCTTGGCCCATCTAAGCTAGCTCTTAATTCTAATACCCAAGTATGACCCCATATATACATACATCCCCTTGTACTGCCATTCTCCACGCTATGCCGATGTTCCTGGCCATGTGGAATGAAGTTCTTTTTCCTAACCCAGGGTGTGTGCCTCTTCCTGCTCCTGGCTGGAATGCTTTAATTCTGTTTAAAGCAAAGGCTTCCTGTTCTAATCTCAGGAAGTCCCACTTTTTCTGTCTTTGCCCAATCTCAGGCCTTACCATTTTATTTAACCAATTAGAATCAATGTAAGTAACAGACAGAAAACAGGGCCAATTAACATTTAGAATGCTTAGCACTACCCCAACACACAAGTGTAGTTGAAAAATGCTTTGAGTTGTGTCATATGACATGTTTGTGCTTTCTAATGTTCCATTAATCTTTGGAACATACCATTGAGGCAGACCTGAGTCCATGCTCCTAGGCCATGGTCTCTCACTTTTGATTCCAGAATAAACTATTCCTCATTCTTCTTGTAGTGAGAGCTTTGTTTGGTTTTGCGGGATACATTTATGTGCAAAAAAACAGCTGCACTCACAATTTGAAGTTATTGGTGCAAAATGTATTCTCCAGATAAATCTCTTTTAACCATTCTTTTTACTATGTCATAATACAGGAACTGCAGGTAGAAAAGTGTATCTTGCTCTTTATTTTGATGTAATTTCAAATTTACATAAATTGTTAAGAAAATTAAAAGAATTAATTCAATATTCCAATTATCTCATTCACCTCTTGTTAGAGTTCTTTTTTTTTTTTTTTTTGCACCAAAGTCCTTATTTATTTATTCCTTGCATTTGAAGTACTCTTCAGTGACATCCTTGACCTAAGATTCTTTGCCATAGTCCTTAACCACTACAAAGCTGCAACCAGCCACTTTCCACGGCTTCCCCTCTTGATCGATTTTACAGAGACCTATGCACTCCCCTAGCTTCTTGCTGTCATCAACCTTAATTAGGTTGATTTGGTGCTCAGCACCAAGTGACTCCACCAGCTTGACATACATTGGCTCATCACGGTTGGATGTAAGCATACAGAGAGGGCCTGGTGCTTGTCTAAGGCTTTGGCAGCTTCTGGTATGCCATGTGCTGGGCAATCCTGGATGAGGGTAGTCTTCAGCACCTCTTGTAGAATAAGCAGTATTGACGTCCATTACCCCTCCAGCAGCAATGGCTTCCTTGTCAATGGCGGTGGATTGCCAGCAAGACTCAATCTTGAACGTACCTGGCGGCAGCAAAGGAAAAGCTTGTTGGAGTTCTTAACCTCTTTTCTTTCAACTAATTCTATCTCTTCTCAGTTCAACATCTAATGACCACTTCTTGCTCAATTTGACAGAATTTTTGATTGGTAAGCCTATTCTCCTGCAAAATTAAATAGCCATTTTCAAATTCAAAAAAGTGTAACAATGACAGTATACATTAAAAGATTTTGAATGGACAAGAAAGTATATCAATATAGAATTTTCAGAATAGATAAATAATTTTTCAAAGGTGTTGAATATTAAATGAGACATGTTGTATGTGGACTAACATCAGCATGAGACCTGGAACAACAGGTGTAGAGACCAGGAAAAGAAACTATTCCTTCCAAATTATTTCTTGAAAGAGGGATCTTACACTCAACAATACCTTCATAGCCTCTGTGAGTTTCTTATTCCTAAGACTATAGATTAGTGGGTTCAACAGAGGGGTGAGTATCATGTTAAAGCCAGACACCACCATATCCTTCTCAGGGGTGTGGAAGGAGGCAGGAAACATGTAGGTGTAGACAGCTCCGCCATAGAAGAGGATGACCACAGTCATGTGGGAGGAGCAGGTGGCAAGGACCTTCCTTCTGCCCTCTGCTGAGGTCATCCTGAGGACAGAGAGGAGGATGGATGAATAGGAGCTTGAAATGACTGTCACAGGAACGAGAAGCATGAGCACAAATATGAAACATATTTCATATTATATGTTTACATGATAAACATAATGTTTTCATATTTATCATCTAAATATATAATATGAAAATATAGATTCAGAAATACATATAACATGCTTGCTTATGTAGTGCAGGTTAGACAGAGTTAGTGGGAAGCCTTACTCCAAGTTCCTCTCCTCCAAAGTTGCACCATTTGCATTAAGCCTCAGCAGGAGGCAGAGGATAGAGCAGTCACTGCTGGTTTCCAGGCCAGGCTGTGGCAGTACATCTCTGTGGACTGTTAACCACTTCTTCATGGAGTCTGAGAAACAGAGAGAACACAGCGCTGAGATGTAGATGAAAGTACATTCCTTCCACTCCATGCTCACAGCCTATGTGTTAGATGCTGACAGAAGTCCAGGGCCACATTAATTAACCTTGATTGCATTAAACAAGGATAATGTCCATCTATACTGGGAAAATGGCACATAAATGTGAATTGAGTCTGAAGGTTTCAATAGGTACAACATAGTAAAAAAAAAAAACAAAAGACAAAGTATATTCAGTCATTCTGATAAGGCTCAGTGTATTCCTTTTCCACATGTACATAAAACAATTTTTAAAGTTTTTTTAAACTAGCAGATACTGCATTTTAGTAGTTCTGAGCAACTGGAAGGAAACGAAATCTCTTTCTGAGATCTTAGCAATAGTTACAAGGGAGGGACTGTTGAGACAGCAATCACAAATATCAGGAACATATTAAGATTCTAAAAACAGATGGGTGTGGTGGCACACACCTTTAATCCCAGCACTCAGGAGGCAGAAGCAGGTGGATCTCTTGAGTTTGAGGCTAGCCTGGCCTACAGAGTGAGCTCCAGGACAGCCAGAGCTACCTAGAGTAACCTTGTCTCAAAAAACAAGAAACAAAAAAGATTCTAAACACAAAGACACAAAACCAAACCTGATTCTGAATCCTTATGACACCATGTTCTGCCTGAACTGCTGATGGAACAGAGAACACACAAAGTTCTTGATAAATATCAAAATCTGAGACCTATAGGTGCAACTGGGCAGAGATACAGACAGGAAATAAATGGAAAGATAGGAAGAAACAGAACAGAATTCCATTTTACAAATACTTGTGTGTGAGAAGAAACGTACAGCTATTAGAAAATTTAAATTTTCCGAAGTTCACCTTATGTTTCCCTGATGACCCAGTTTATATTTGTGGACACAGTGAACAAATCAGGGAGGGAGCCACAGTCTAAGAGAATTCCTGAACACTGCTACTGTGGAAGTGGAGGTCAAGAGACAGGTGAGGGGCAGGAGGCATGCTGAGAAGGTCTGTGCCTTCTGTTAGTGGGGGGCAAGACTGTTTTGTGTGTGTGTGTGTGTGTGTGTGTGTGTGTGTGTGTGTGTGTGTGTGTATGTGTGTATAGAAAACATTGATTCATTTATTATTTCCTAAATAATAAATGAATATAAAATATAAATATATGAATATGAAATATATAATTTTATAAATTAATGAAAGATTATAAAATATAAATATATGAATATAAAATATTATTTAGAAAATAATAAATGAATAAATAAATGCAGGCTGAGCCAGTGGGACAAGGACAGAAAATGGATAAGTGAATAAGGAACATGAGGCAAGTGACTTCATTCCTGGCTGGACTCTGTTCATTCCTCGATAAATACTTTGCTAATAACTCCGCTCTGTAATTTTAAACAAGAATGTAACTTAAAGAGCTAGGGATGCAAACAGAAAGCCCTGTAACAATCTAATTTACTCTTCTATTTTGTTAAAGTGGAAAATCATAGCCTATTAACAATATTCAGGAATAACACCATCATCATTAAAAATCAGGCCAACATGAGTCAGTTATTGTATGTCTAGGACATTATTCACTGTGCAAAATTCTCTCTCTCCTCACTGTAGTAATAACTAATTAAATTATTACTAGTATTTATGTCATAGTTATTTGATCAGTGGTGTTAATCCTTAATATGCCATTATAAATGATCACACTGACACCTGATGCATTTTAACAAGCCTTGGCCTGGATAGTGCAAACTTAGATTGATGTAGTGATCTGTTATGTATTCTAAATGTTAATTAATCTTCTCCCAGAGGCCTGCTTGATGTGCCAGGCCATAAGTACACCAAGTGATACTGTGTTACCTTGCTTGCTAACTATTGTCTCTGATTGGTTGAATAAATACTGAGGTCTGTGATTGGGTAGAGAGAGAGGTAGGTAGGTAGGGCTAAGGTGCTAGGGTGTTTAGGCAGTGAGGATCATGGGAGGAAGAAGGAGGACATGCCATGGGTTAGATGGAAGAATCATATGTCCACGTGCTCTGGAACATTGGCATAGCATGGAGAATAACAGCCCAAAGGACATATGTATATATTGGAACATTATTTGGGGAATAGAATTAAAAGCTAGCTTAGATGGGCTAAGATTGCACTATCCAAGCTAAGGCTTATTTGTAACAGAATATTTTTATTTATAAACACTTATATTTATATTTATTAGTACTTAACAAACCCGATGAAATATCAAAATTCTATAATTTAAAACCTATAATCTAAAACCTACAATCTATCTAAGAAAACCCTAATACCTATCTACGAACAACTAACTGACCGTATTTTAACTTTCTTAAAAGGATGTTAATGTTCTCAGCATAGGTCTGAGCAGAATAATTTGGTTATACTGCCATTCTGGAATACTGCAATCCTAGCAGGCAGTCCTTTCATGTTTAGTGTGCATTGGGTTTAACTTTGCCAGTTCGAAAGGCAAGTTTATTTCAACTACTAGATCTTGACCAGCTTATAAATTCAGTCTGTTCTAACTGCCAAACTGAGGGGGGCGGGCGGCTTCCAAACACTGCTCCCGTTGCTGACTCTTCCAGCACTCTGGATCCCCAAGACAGATGACTTTAAGGACCTCTCTCTCTCTCTCAGCAGGTTTTATGCCATGTCTTTGTCTCAGGCTATTGCAGCCTAATTCTGTTAATGGCATACCTTGCTATGCCCTTCTCCAGTGTGTCTTCTCAGCCAGTGAGGGCAAGAGGAAGAACAAGGGCCACATGGAGCTCTGTCTTATATATCAAATTATCTCACGATCTTTGGCATCTCAATGACCCACAAGATTTCCCACAATATACAATCCCATGGCTTCATGCAGCAACCAACGTCACATGCAAGGCTTGTGTGGTTTCTTAGTCATGCCCTTCAACAGCACAGTTCACAGAACTGTGGCCTCAACTGAGCTTTGTCCTTTTCAGCAAGCTAAAGGTACATCAAGATTTCCTTATGTGCTGCAAAATCCCAAGTTGAAGTGCATACTAACTCACTAAAGGGACATAACTTCTGCTGCACATGTTAAAATCTATCAGATCTCTGAGTGCGATCATTTATAATGGTGAGTTAAGGGTTAACACTGACCAATTAACTATAATTTAAATGCTGGTAATAATTTAAGTAACTATTTCTACACCCCGCCATATCTCTCTGTGTGTTCATATAAACTTCCAGTAGCTATTATGACATGTTGTGTTTCAAAAGTCACAGTTTGCCTTAAACTGCAGATGATTGTGAAGTGCACACCGTGTAGAAGCTGTAATTAAACAGGGTGGAAGGTAGAGCCAACTCTGCACTCTTGACCTTGCAGGAAATTGCTCTGAACTCTTTCTGAATGCTGAAGGTTTCGGATCACTTTCTCACGACATGGTGATGTTCTCATTCCATCCTTGGTCACACTGTCCTCTGCTCATCAGGGCACTCTTGAGCTCAGCCATCCCAGGTTCCAAGGGCTATAACTTACAGATGGAGCCCTGTTTTGACTACTTCCAAACTTGCTTTGAATGCAGCCCTGGGTGGACATTGTCAGGGCAGGGGAAAGAAATGGGGTCTTTACCTATTTTCTCTGTTGGTCTCAGGCAGCTGAACCAACTGTGGGTGACAGCAGCTCTGTGGACTCCAGGCTGTGTCCAGCACCTGAGTCATCTGACTCAGCACTGATAGGACACAGATGTGTCAGGTGCTGCATGGTGTCAGGACAGGGCCATCAGGAGTTTCAGAGTATCCAGCATCTAATGCACAGTGAGGAGCACATGCAGCTGCCAAGGAGACGACATTCCTCCTTAATGTCACCAGCCTTCCCTACAGATAGTCACTCCTGTGTGACCAATCTCCTGAATGAAGTTCTCCAGGTTGAAAGGGGAAGGCTTTGTAGAGTCCTCGAGGCTAATTCATGAGGAGTTTTGTTGGAAAAGGGAAATAAAATATGTGTCATCAAACAATTAATTTGTCTCTAATTCAACTTCAGGTATAACATTCCTGTAACGTGTCACAAGTAAGTGCTGTGTCAGATACAGAGTGGAAACAAATCAGACCCAGATCCAAATGGCTGTCCTAGCTACTTCTCCTAAAGACTGCTGTTGTGTCCTGCAGACTCCTAGGAATGAGCTTCCTCAGCACAGGTCATGACACAGCAGTTGGCCTCTTCATGCACTGAATATGACTCTTGGTCATCAGGGGACACTGCACTGAAGTTCTCAGAGAACAAAGCCACACTCAGGCAAAGATTGTGCAACCTCCCAACTGAATAGAACTTCTGTGAATATGGAGAGTTAGAATATTACAGATACAAGCCAATTTACCTGGCCTGTGTAGCAGCCATTGGTTTCTGAGCCAGCATTCCTGTGACTATCAGGTGAAACCTTTGGGAGTGTATTGACTTATCAGAATGCTAGCTTCTCCCAAACTGAAAGCTTTCCATGTCACCAGACAGCATCTGAAAACATTGAAGATTATCCCACTTTGCTACTACCTGCATCCTGATGTTTCCCCAAGTATACTTGAAAATTTCCTTGAGTTGTGACATATGACTTGGTTGTGGTTTGTAACGTTCCATTAGGCCTTGGAACATGTCATTGCTGGTAACCTGAGTCCAGGTGCCAGAAACGTGTTCACTTATATTTGGCTCAAGTGTTGGCTATCCCTCATTCCCTTTGAAGTGAGAAATGTGTTTCTTCATGAGGGACAAATGTATATGCAAATACAGCTGTACTCACGATTTCAAACCCTCAGGGGCATTAACACTATCCAGACAAAGCAGCAGCCTATAGTATGGGAAAAGATTTTCTCTAACTACATATCCAATAGATGGCTGATATCTAAAATACATAAAGAACTCAAGAATTTAGACACTAACAAACCAAATAATCCAATGGAATGATGGGGTACATATAGAATTATCTAAAGACAGAATTCTCAAGAGAGGAATCTCAAATGGCTGAGAAAAAGAAATGTTCAACATTCTAAACATCAGGGAAATGCAAATCAAAACTACTTTGAGATTCCATCTTATACCTGTCAGAATGGCTAAGATCAAAGACACAAGTGAAAGCCAGCTCATTCTGGCAAGGATGTGGAGCAAGGAGCATTCTTTCACTACTGAAGGAAATGCTAACTTGTATAACCACGATGGAAAACAATATGGCAGTTCCTCAGGAAAATGGGAATTGATCTACCTCAAGACCCAGATATACTGTTCTTGGCCATATACTCATAAATAATTAAAAAACAAAACCCAAAAAATTGCATAACTCAAAATCACCATCACTGTAAATCAGAGAAATGTGCATCATTGTATATTTAGTTATCCTTCCTTCTGTTTCAGGTATGTATTTATGGCTTTTGATCAGTCGCTAATGATTTTCAATTTGGATTCTTTTCTGTGTCTTAACATTGTTTCTATTGTATTTATTTATACAAATATTTCACATATACACATTAACTATTGGCTTCTATGTTTATGGTATTACATATTCTTATGATTTCTATTTGTCATTTGATTTTTAAAAGAGAGCTTAAATGTTTGATGTTCTTATTTAGTAATGAGAAATCTAGATTTCTTTTCTTTTTGCTTTGGTCATCTAAAAAAATTTGAGTTTAGAGGTACATATTACACTTCATCTCTGTAATTTAAATTGTATCTGACACCACATGTTAGTATGATTTAGTGTCAGGTATTGAAATTATTGCAGACACACCTCTTAATAAAGTTTTTAGTGTATTACATACATATTAACTTAGTTTTCATATTGAAATTAAAGTTGCAAAACAAATCCCAATAAAGCTTATACATGCAAATAGAAATGACAGACATATATTCATAGACTATATATCCTTGTTTATTCCAAAGCTACAGCAATTTAGATGGCATGGTATCCATGCAATATTTTCCAACAGCACATAACTTCATTTTCATTCGGTTTAAAAGTTCAGTCCTGTGTGTAGAACCCACTACCTATATTATCCATCGCCCTGTTGCTGGACACCTTGGTTGTCCCATAACTTAGCCATTGTGAACAGCCCTGTGATAAACATTGATGTTCACATGTACACACATCTCTGTGGTGTGCTGACTAAGAGGCCTGCAGGTAAATAATGAGAAGTGGTCATATGGTAGATCTACTTTTAATACTATTGTTTGTGTGGGTATGTGTGTTTGCATATGTGAGGGTGCACATGTATGTGTCCGAGGAAGCAACATCAATTGTGGGTGGCAGTGGCTCTGAGGACTCCAGACTGTGTCCAGGACCTGAGTTAGCTGACTCAGCACTGTTAGGACACAGCTCTGTTGGAGAAAAGAAATAAAATTAAGTGTCATCAAACAATCAAATCCTATGAAATAAGAAAGTGATAATCCTACAATGTGGATGCATCACAGAAAGGCAACTAAAAGAGAATGAAAATAACTGAAGCTTATGCATGGTAGGATGTGCCCACAAATGCAGAACTGACACTGTTGCTCCTAATGATGTACTGGCAGTAGGAAATATGTGTCACTGTCTGCACATCTCACCTGCCCTCTTCTAAAGGGAATTTTTCAGGGAAGTCTCTCTTCTGTCATGTTCATAGTGTTGTAAGAGTCTTCAGGGGTTCAGTGAGGCTCACAAGTGTCACATAACTGAATATAGTTTTATTAGCAATTCCTGGTGCCAAAGAATGGCTGGTTCTAACTCCTATTCTTATCAAATAATCCCTCCTGTTACTAATATCTTAAAGATTAGGCCCACACTAAATGAGAATTCAGGTTCCATTTGTATGATTGTCTCCAGAGAAGCAAAAAAATTAAAAGGAAGTAGCAATAAAGTTATTTTTAGTAAAAGAGGATTTCTAAAGTAAGATGTATCTCTAAATTAGGATAACTAAATGTTTCAGGAACTGAGACAATAAATACAAAGCTGAAAAGCCTAAACAGGTTACAGAAAGTGTGAGTAACTTATGTAAATTATGTAAAAGACATATATGTCATACCTTTAAGTGATGTTAATCAATTTTTTAAATTAATTAATTAATTAAATTGTTTATTACTTCAAGTTACATCTCCATCATAGTCCCCTCTTCCCACCCCTCCCGTTCCCACCCACCCACCCTCTCCCCCCTCTCCCACCTATCCTACCTCTCTGGAGTGGGTTGCCCCTACATATCAGCCCCTTTCAGTTCAACAGTCATCTGAGTGTTAAGAGCTTCGTCTTGCACTAGGGGTCTATATGGCCATTCTATTAGGGCAAAGTGTCCCACTAACAGGTAACAAGGTCTATGTTCCTGTTCCTTTTGGGGTGTGTTGGTTGTAAAATAGTTATCCTGTACTACATGGCTAAAATCTAATTATAAGTGAATAGATGCCATGTACATCTTTTTGAGTATGGGTTAGCTCACTCAGGATGAGCTTTTCTAGTTCCATCCATTTGGCTGCAAATCACATGATTTCGCTGTTTCTAATAACTGAGTAGTATTCCATTGTGTAAATGTACCACAGTTTTTTTTATCTGTTCTCCAGTTGAGGGACATCTGGGTTGTTTCCAGTTTCCAGCTATTGCAAATAAAGCTGCTATGAACATAGATGAGGAGATGTCCTTGTGGTTTGGTGAGGAATCATTTGGATGTATACCCAGAAGTGGTATGACTAGGTCTTGAGGTAGAGCTATTCCAAGTACAAAGTTCAATCAAATATTTACTTTAATCATTAGAATCCTCTAATATTCTTGATCTCCCTTTGGAAACATCTGCAAGGTTTGGCTTAGTGAATAATAATGTGTTTCCCCTCCAAAACTTTATTTAATGTTATACAAAATTTAAAAGTGCCAGAAAGTGGCAACTGATTTTATGTTTGTTGATTAACTACACTTGGAGGTCTATACTGATGTGGACAGAGGGAATAAAGGGCAGTAATTTTTTTTTTTTGGCCTTTAAAGTTTTTTAATAAAAAAATACTCATTACAGTTTTCAAAACACAACTTTCCACTTTAAATGCTATTCCCCCCCCCCAACTGGTAATTCTCATCTATATTTCTGTATTACCTCCCTCCTCCCCCCAAACTTCAAGTTTTTGAGCCTTTACTATCAGACCTAGTGACAGCACCCAGCATTCCTAAAAGGAACCTGACTTTATATTGTATGAAGTTTAGACACCAATCAGCACATTTAAATTTTTCTGGTAGGTCATTTCACATCTCAACAGGATATGGTGACACCATGATACACATGGACAGGACATTTTATTCTACTGAGAGTCATCAGCTATACTCCATCGTAGATGAAGATATTTGGCAACTGACAGTTTGTGCTAACTTTAAAATATTTTTCTTTAATCCTTGAAAATAAGGTAGCTCTGGAAGATGGCACTTCACACATCATGCTACATAATGAAATGCCAATCTGAGTGTGCTTGCCTGGGACCCAAGGAGTCCTGCATACTAATGCGAGGAAATTCCTCAGGAACTAGCACCTGGGTCCTAATCACTTGCCAGACCCCCTGACCTATGGTGCTTAGGTTCTCATTGCTGTGGCTCCTCTCTCACAGGCCAGTGCTAGTGTAGACACTGGCTGGTGCACCCCTAGGCTACTGCCACCCTGCAGGGGCACACAACAGTGAGGCGTGTGCTGACTAGGGAACAGCTCCTGGTGGTTTTGGATGCCAAAGGCTCCTGAGGAGTATGGAATATGGGCAGTTTTCGTTTGGTTTACCTCACATTAAGGGGGAAAAAAAATCAGCTAATGCTCAGAAAGTCACCTCTGTCAGATCGAGCCTACCACATCCAGAGTCACAGCCCTGGCTCTGTGGCTGGTCCTTCCATTGGAAAGGCCAACACCCCAGGATGTTACTTCACTCAGATTTGTAAATTGGTCTTGTGTTGGTTTTCAGGGTTAGTGTTATTTACTCATTAATACTTTTTGGAAGGGAGAAATTGTTCATATTTTCTTCAGAAATATAATTTGAAAAAATAATTCGGAACAAAACCCCGCAAGATTTTACTTAATGTTAAAAAAAAAAAAGGTTTAAACAACAACAAAAAAAGTTAATTTGTTCCCCAAAATGTACGCAAAAGGAGTTCTGATGCTTTCTCTTTCACAGAAGCCACTCAGCTGCTAGGAAAGGATGCTTTTGAACAAGAGGGGCCCACCCTGGAGCCTGAGAGCCATGAGTCCAAAGGCCGGGGCCATGTACATCTGGGAGGCATATACATCAGTCTTCCAAACTGAGGCCATAAATAACAGGAATTTATGAGCCAATCTAATTTTTTTTATAGGACAATCTGAGCCATATTAGGGTCTAAACAGGTATTTCCAGAGGTAACTAGGCCTGCGCCTATGGAAGCTACTGCAAAGCTGCTCTAACTCTTGGGCGACCACTATAGAAGGGCTCATTATGTGCTAGGCTTGCAGGCATCATGGCTGCTCGACACTGACCACTACAAATAGCCATGTCTGGTTCAAATGGAGACAGCAGTTCTACAAGGCTACAGGGCTTGTAGAACTGCCAATGGATAATTATCCATTGGATAATTTAAGCTTTTTGTTGTGTTGTTCTTTGGCTTTTCTAGAGACACCCATTGCTGATGTATTGCATGTACTTTCCCTCCCGATGGAAAGTATGGGGTCTCCTTTCTCGGTGTTCCAAGGTCTCCAAGGCCAAGATGCACTCCTGGGAAAGCAGAAGCAAGTCTGCCAAAGACAATCTAGTAGTCCTTGACCTGGGCCTTTAAAAGAAATCATGTAAATCTCATAGGGAAACAGGTACCATCAGACTTGTTCACCACAAGACCAGGTGGTGCCCTGGTGGAGAGAGAGGCAACATAGCTTGGATCGAAAGGGCAGTAATTTTTACCCTGGTCCTTCAAGGTCTTGTGGGTCCCAAGGGGCTGTGCGGCATCTTTCAAAAGGTCTGACAGTTCTAGTCCATCACCTGTCCTCTGGATCAAGAAGACCACCGAGGCTACACAGGGTAATGCTAATCAGTGCATTCTGCAAAGAAGAGTCAATATGGAGGACATGTTCCCATTGATTCCACCGGAGCCTGGGGTCATAGAGCCCAGATTCCTCCCAAGCAGTGACACAATTGTTACAAGAAAGGCTAAAAGACTTAGAGTTGAATCTTTCTATTTGTGTGTTTACTTAGGAGAATCCATCCAATAAAGGAAACTGACAAGTGCTGGTTGGTGGGAAGGGAGAGCAAGATCTTAAGGGATAGGGACAGTAGAGCATAGTGGGACAAAGGACAAAAGAACAACTGGGAAGGAGTTTGAAGTGTGGAGAGGATGAGAGTGGGGACAGAGAAGGAAACTATTAACTAAGGATGTTTGGAAAGGTCATATAGAAACCTGCTATTCTTCTGTATGAGTTTATATCAGTGCATGTACTCTACTCAGGGGACATAGCTCCCAGAAGCCATGTCCTGACAAATAGCCCAGTGTGAGCTGTGGGATATCTTTCTTGTGCTGTTTGTCAGGGTGTCCTGCAGACTCCCAATACAACTGAGCTGTTACCATTGCTCTTGGTGATCCTCTAGCCCCCAAGGCAATGATAGACAGGTCGGGTAAATTGGCTCTGCATCTGCAATGTTCTAACTGTCCATATTCACAGGAGTTCTAATCAGTTTCAAAGTTGCAGAATCTTTGCCATGAGTGTGGCTTCGTCCTCTGAGAACTTCAGTGCAGTGTCCCCTGCTGACCAAGTGTCCCATTTGGTGCATGAAGAGGCCCCCTGCTGTGTCATGACCTGTGTTGAGGAAGCTCATTCCTAGGAGCCTGCAGTAGCAGGACAGCAGTATTTAGGAGAAGTAGGTAGGACAACCATTCTGATCTGTGTCTGATTTGTTTCCACTCTGTATCTGACACAGCATTTTCATGTCAGATACAGATATAATAATTGAACTTTTAAGCCATATAAAACAAAGTTATATGTTGTTTGAAAATATTGCATGAGGGAAGAGGATGGGGGGTTGAAGGTGGGAGGGTGGGACTGGAGGGGGAATAGGTAGGGGACTGCAATTGATATGTAGCTTGAAGAAATAAAAAATAAAGGAAAAAAAAAGAAAGAAAATATTGCCTGAATACCATGTCATCTAAATTGCTGTAGTTTTGAAATGGACAAGTATATATTGTTCATAAATATGTTCTATCTTTTCTATTTTCATGCCTAAGATTTACTGTGCTATATACTTTTGCCCACTAGAATTTTTGGTGAAAACTAAGTTTAAAAGCAAGTTACACACTAAAAACTTTAGTAAGAGGTACATTTCTAATAATTTCAATAACTGCCACTAAATCATACTAACGTGTTCCCTCAGATACAAGTTAAAGTCCAAATATAAAGTGGCCTATATACCTCTAAACTCAAATTTTCCATAGAAGAACAAAAGAAAAAGAAATCTAGATTTGTCATTATTAAATTAAAATACCAAACACTTAAGCCATCCCTTAAAAATGAAACGGCAAATAGAAATCATATAAAATATATTACTATAAACACAGAAGCTAAGTTAATGTGCATATGTAAAATACTTTTATAAATAAATACAAGAAATAAAAACAATACTAAGACCCAGAAAAAACCTACAAGGAATAATCATTACAGACTGATCAAGTTCATAAATAGGTATCCGAAACATTAGGAAAGATAACTACCCAATGATGTAGTTTTCTCTGAGGTTTCTGTGATGATATTTTGATATCTTTTCTCATATTAATGAAATTACACAGGAACAATTTAGCATTGATGCTTAAAATGCTGTATTTAAAAGGCCAAGTGTAGTGGCACAGCCCTTTTCAGCACTTAAGAAGCTGAGAGAGAAGTAGACTGGTGATGGCAGCGGTTGATGGCTGGGAGCCAGCGCCGGGGAGGGAGGGAGCGCAGCAAGCTGAGAGCCAGCCGGGATGGGTCCGGGAGCAGGGCAGCTTGGAGACAGGATGGTATTGGCGGCTGCGGCAGGCTCGGCGCCCTCTTCTCTGCAACCCATGTTTGCCAAAGGCCAAGGCTCGGTGGTGCTCTCGGAAGGGCAGGCTTGGGGGAAAAAGTTAGCTTTATACGTCTACGAATATTCACTACATGTAGGAGCACAGAAATCTGCACAGACCTTCTGATCAGAGACTCGATGGGGAAAAAAATCACACTGGGAGAACCTCCTGGATTCCTGCACTCCTGGTGGTGTGTATTTTGGGACCTTTACTATGCAGCTCCTGAAAGGAGAGACACTTGTGAACATTCAAGTGAAGCAAAAGCCTTTCATGATTAGAGTGCAGCGGCTGCCCCAAGCCCTGTGCTTGGCAACATTCCCCCCAACGATGGGATGCCCGGAGGACCCATCCTACCCGGTTTCTTTCAGGGTCCTCCGGGGTCACAGCCCTTGCCGCACGCACAGCCCCCACCTCACAATCCCAGCAGCATGATGGGACCCCACAGTCAGCCTTTTATGTCACCATGATATGCAGGCGGCCCCAGGCCCCCCCATCAGAATGGCAAACCAGCCTCCAGGAGGAGTTCCTGGGACACAGCCATTGCTGCCCAATTCCATGGATCCCACATGGCAACAAGGCCACCCCAACATGGGAGGATCAATGCAGAGAATGTACCCTCCCTAAGGCATGGGGCCCATGTGGCCTGTCCCACAGGATTACCGCAGCAGGAGACTACCACCTAACTCCCTCTGCCAGCCATGCCTGAGATTAACATGGGCTCAGGAGCTGGCAGACACTGACCCAATCCTAATAGTTCTAACTCCTTCTCATCACCCGGTACCTATGTGGGACCTCCTGGTGATGGCGGCTCTCCTGGAACCCCCATCATGCCTAGTCCTGTGGATTCAACAAATTCCAGTGACAACAACTACACAATGTGAAAGACCCCTGAGAAGGGAGTCCCTCACCCTAGACTCGGGATAACACAGCCACCCAATAACTCGCAAGAGACCGATCTTGATACAATCCCCAAGAGGTTTATTTTGGAATCAGCACACAGGTCGCAACTCGTATCCCACCTTGGGGTAGAGGAGTTCCGACCCCAAGATGGGGAAGAGTGAAGTATTTAAAGGAAAAAAAAAAAAAACACAAACCAAGGGGGTGAGGGGAAATACAAGTGGAAAGTATCAGCCCATTATTTAGCTAATCATAAGGGAAACACCCTATACCTGTTTTTCTCAGGAATGAATTTAATCTTACTTCACTATCTGCTTTGTGGTTAGCTAGTTCCTGGAACCTGGGGCTCATGACCTGACTGACCTTCATTCTTGGTTCCGCCTTTTTATGGTCAGCTACGTTCCTGGAACATAGCTGCCCTGGCTCCATTCTGTCTGCCAGGGGGGTCTTTAAAACTTTTCCATTCCTTTCATTCCCCACTTCTTCTTGTCCATTGTTCTAATCTTTGAACCTACACATCTGTGTCATCATATTCATTATTATCTCGCCCTCATAACCCTTGATATTGTTGTCTCAGCATTAAAATCTGTACGGCACTTACCCTTTCCCTAACAAAAGTAACTAACCTATTTAAGACACAGGGTTCTATAGTCAGCAGTAAAAGCAGAATAAGGAGCGGTCCCATTAGGGGTGAGATTAGCGTAGTCATCCAAGTTGACCTGCCAAACCATCCCTCGAACCATCCTTGGTGTGCCTCTCGGTCTTTCTGTCTTCTATCTAGTTTTTCTCTAAGCTTGCTCATGGAGTCTCCTATCACTCCAGAATGATCAACACAGAAACAGCATTCCTCTCTGAGAGTAGCACACAATCCTCCATTTTTTAAAAACAGCAGGTCCAAACCTCTTCTATTCTGTAAAACTACCTCTGAGAACAAAGTCAGCGATTCTTTAAGCTTGCTAATAGACTGTTGTAAAGCTCTTAAATTTTCATTCATTGCTACTCTTAATTGATGAAAGTACTGAGGGGCCTGCACTAGGGCAGCTGTTTCGGTGCGGATGTCAGCTGCTACACCTAATCCTAAAATTACAGCTAAGGTCAGAGAAATAGGCTCTCTCTCAAATTGCTTAGAGCGGAAATCAAACTCATCCACAAAGGCATCTGTGGGGTGATAGAGTACGCTAGGCATAAGCTGTATTAACATAAAATAATCTTTGGTATCGTTAAAGACTTTAGTGGCAACACAGGGAGTTAATCCTGTGTTGTAGGCCCACCATTTATCTATGCCAGGATATAAGTATCTGGTATCAGAAGTCTTTGGAGACTTCAGGGTCTCATTGCATAAGTGTTTTAGGCAGCGGGTAGGTTTCCTAAACAAGTCCCTTTCCCTGATACTTCAGTTAGGGTCAGTTTGTTCTTCTCATGTCATGAGCAGGCATCATGGCTGGTGGTGTTATTAAAAGTACCTGACACGGTGATGTCCTCATAGTAAGGGGGTCCAGAAGTTAAAGAGATTCAACATCCTCCACACTGTCTGGCCACACTCCTGTCCCTACCTTCCCTTGGACAGACGTAAAAATCTTGTTGACCCAGCCTACAGTGTCCTTCTGGCCATCCGCACCCGAATTTTGCTCCTAGCCCTTTAGGGTGTTTTTGTCGAGGGTCCCTCTCAAGGGGGTTCTGGAGGTCTGCCTCAGGAATATCCCACTGTTCGAGGCCTGCAGCTAGTTGGCAGAAGTCAGGAGAGAGTTGGGGCCACCGTGTCTAAGGGGGGCTACCTTAGAGATTGACCAGAGACTTCCCTGGTTTGGGAAGCTACCTGCAAGGTAAGGTTTGAGGGGCATGGGGGTTGTCACCCTTCACCTGAAGAGCACCTGCAACGTAGGCCCAGCTTAAGAGGGTCCAGAGTTTTTCAATTTTTACTCATCTTTGGAGGGTTCAGGAATTCTCTTCACGTGGGAGGCATGAATCCAAGCAGAGATGCCCTCCACTTTCACTGCTCTGGGGGTGGTCAGAAGTACCAACTATGGTCCTGTCCAGCGAGGCTGAAGATTCCCAGATTGATGGCGCCGGAAGAGAACAGCGTCTCCAACCTGGAACTGATGAGGCATGCCCAGGTCTCCAGTTTCATAAGCCTCTCTGAGCTGCTGCCAGGCCTTGCGCGGGACCACTTCAAGTGTTTTCATGCGGGTGAATAGGGGTTTAGAAAGAACAATGTCAGAATCAAACACTCCACCCACCTCAGTAAGAGGAGGAGGCCCCTCACAGAGAATCCATAAGGTGTCAGCTTAAACCGTCCTGGGGTGTTCCTGACCCGGAACAAGGCAAAAGAAAGGAGGGCTGATCAGTTTCCCCCTCCGGACTCCAAAGCTAATTTAGTTAGGGTCTCTTTTAGGGTTCTATTCATCCTTTCTACCTGTCCTGAACTCTGGGGACGATAAGCACAATGTAATTTCCATTTAATCCCCAGCTGAGTGGCCAGTCCCTGACTTACCTGGGCAACGAAGGCAGGTCGATTATCAGACCCAATTACCTTGGGTATTCCAAATCTTGGAAAAATTTCTTCAAGAATCCTCTTAGCCACTATATTGGCAGTCTCAGTCCTTGTAGGGAAGGCCTCTACCCACCCTGAAAATGTATCTATAAAAACTAGAAGATATTTATTTCCATATTTAGCTGGTTTAATTTCTGTAAAATCCACTTCCCAATAGGCCCCCGGTCAATCACCCCTCAGTCTTTTCCCCATGTTATACATGGAAGGTTTAGCGTTAGTCAGAGCAGAAGCCTTGCAGTTCCTGACTATCTCTGTTGTTAAACCAGAAAGTCTGATAACATAATAGTCAGAGGGGCCTTACCACATCTTTTAACTTTTTGGCTCCTAGGTGAGTCAGGCAGTGTAAACTGGGAACATACTTGCATCCTTCTTCTTGAGGCAGGACCTGTTTACCACCTTCTGCTTCAACCACACCACAAGGTGACTTTTTAGTCATCCCTAACTTCTTTATGGCCTGGAAGTCTTCAGGGGTGTACCTGAAACTGGTTTCTCTGATGTCATAATAGTCTT
Organism: Lophiomys imhausi; assembly: GCA_907164525.1. Taxonomy (NCBI): domain Eukaryota; kingdom Metazoa; phylum Chordata; class Mammalia; order Rodentia; family Muridae; genus Lophiomys; species Lophiomys imhausi. Next base: position 9,738,744 of record CAJQZJ010032020.1, on the reverse strand, counting down.
TAGAACCAAGGGTGGGTAAGATCATCATCCCTTGGGCTGCTCGTTTGGCTTCTAAATTTGCCATCTGGTTCCCTTTAGCTACTGCATCCTGTGCCTTCTGATGTCCAAGGCAGTGGATAATAGCCACCCTCTTTGGCAGATGTATAGCCTCAAGGAGGCTCAAAATCTCTTCTTTATTTTTAATGTCTTTTCCTGCAGATGTCAACAGCCCTCTTTTTCTACATATTACCCCCTGCACATGGGTGGTTGCAAATGCATACCTGCTATCAGTATAAGTACTGATGGACTTTCCCTCTGCCATCTTCAGGGCTGTGTTAACGCGATAAGTTCAGCTTTCTGGGCAGAAGTTCCTTCTGGAAGCCTGCTAGCCCAGATCACTTGCCTCCCATCTACCACTGCAGCTCCCGCCATCTGCTTACCTTCGACCACAAATCGGTTTCTCAATCAGTGTACCAGTTCAGACTTCCTGGCCAGGGTTTGTCCTTTAGGTCACTTCTGGGACCTGTCTCTTCTGCCAGGATGTCAAGGCAGCAGTGGACGGGAGCAGATTCATCAGCCTCAGGTAGTAGAGTAGCAGGATTCAGTACGGCCGGGGTTGGGGGAAAGATCACCCTCTCAGTCAATAATAGGCTCTGGTAGTGGGTCATTCTAGCATTAGTCATCCACCAGTCAGGGGGCTGCCAGATAATGCTCTCAAGAACATGGGGTGCCACCACGGTAATCTGCTGTCCCAAAGTCAGTTTATCAGCATACTTGACAAGCAAGGCCACAGCCGCAACAGCTTTCAGCCATGTGGGCCATCTGCTTGCAACAGTATCCAGTTTTTTAGATAAGTAGGCCACTGGCCTCTTCCAAGGTCCTAAAGTCTGAGTAAGGATGCCTCTGGCAAACCCTGCCCTTTCATCCACATATAGAGTGAAAGGCTTGGTTAAGTCTGGTAGGGCTAAAAACTAGTGCTGTTAACAAGGCCTTTTTGATATCTTCAAAGGCCTTCTGATGATCAGGGGTCCAGGTGAACCCTCCTCCCTTCTTGGTGAGGGGATATAAGGGGGCTACCAGCATAGCAAACCCCGAAATTCACAGCCTACAAAAACCAGCCATGCCCAGAAATTCCCTTACCTGGCATGGGGTGGTTGGGACAGGGATCTGTGTGACACAGTCTTTTTCCTAGCTTCCGTCAGCCATCACTTCCCATCTCGCAGAGTATATCCCAGATAGGTGACCTCAGTTTTACATAACTGAGCCTTTTTAGCAGAAGCCTGATATCCCAACTCACCCAGTTCCGCCAGCAGTCCCTTGGTTCATTGGAGACACTCAGGTTTATTTGATGCTGCCAAAAGTAAATCATCTACGTACTGCAACAAAGTTAGCTAAGGATTTTCAGCTCTGAAGGAGGCCAGATCCCGATGATCTCTCCATTCCCATTCAGTCTGGGTCTTCTGTTGTCCAGGTTCCCTGTCTGTCTAGGCCCTGCCCTTTCTCTCTCTCTATCCCCTACAATTGCGGCCAATATTCTAGTCAAGCTTCTTTCTTGTTTGCGGTCCCGCCTATCCTCTCTCTCTTCTCTCTCTCTCTGTGCTCTCTTTCCTGCTTCTCTTGCTCAGTCTCTCTTTTATGATACACTTTCTCTCCCTCTCTAACTAAAGATCCTGCAAAGTATAGTCCTGAAATTTCTCTATATGCTGCAATTTCTTTTTAATGTCAGGAGCTGACTGTCCTATAAAGGCCATAGCCACAGCCGCTCGTTGTCCCTCAGAGGTCGGGTCAAAGGGAGTCTAGTGCCTATAGGCTTCCATCAACCTCTCAAGGAACACAGATGGTGGCTCAATAGGACCCTGAAGTATTTCTCTTACCTTTGCCAAAGTGGTGGGGTGCCGAGTGTCCCCTCTGAGACCTGCCACTAGAGTCCGGTGGAAAAACTGTCAGCCACTCCCTACCTGTAGCTGTGTTGAAGTCCCAATCTGGTGGATCAAGGGGGAACCCAGCCTCCATCTCATTCGGGAGGGTAGTGGGGGTCCCATTGTTTCCTGGGACATTCTTTCGTGCCTCCAGTAGAATTCTGTCCCTCTCTTCTGTGGTGAAGAGAACCTGCAAAAGCTGCTGACTATCATCCTAGGTGGGTTGGTAAGAAAACATCAGAGATTCCACCAGACCTATAAGACTAGCAGGGTTCTCAGAAAAAGGTGGATGGTTAGTTTTCCAATTATATAAATCGGCTGAGGAAAAAGGCCAGTATTGAAATGGTTGCAAAGCTGGTGGGCCCCCGGGGAAAGGGGGGACCGTTCGGAGAGGTAAAGCCACAGTGGAATCAGGTCCCTCAGGGCTCAAACCTCTCCGACTCCGAGTACCGGCTGCCAGTCCTCCCCCCTCCACTTCTTGAAGTTCCAGGCTTGGGGCCAGAGCCGGTGCAGGGGCGGCTGATGGCAAGGGGGTGGCAGCGGGCTTGGCCACTCGGGCGGCTCCTCAATCTCTGGATAGATCTTAGGCAGAGCCGAAGGTTTCGTTTCTGAAGTCGGCTTTGGTTTTGGTTTAGGTTCCATGCCGCAGAGTGCCAGGGCTCGGGAGCCTGGCTTTCTCCCTCTTACCCAAAGTTTCGCCCATGGGGGTGGGTCCTGGACCAAGTCTTGCCAAACAGTAATGTATGGCTCTTGATTGGGATGCAACCCTGGTCCTTCCTGGAAGACAATATCCTTTACCTCAAAAATAATGGTCCAGTCAAAAGTCCCTTCGGGTGGCCACCCTACGTCAAAAGTCAGCCACTGCGAAGCACAAAAAAGTCTACCATGGTCCCTTCTTAACCTCAACTGACAAATTATGAGCCGTAGTTCTAACTTCAGCCTAAAGATCCAGTGTCAAATTTAGAGGAGTTGTCACGGTCTGTTCCATTGTCACAAGTAACACAAAACACAAACACAAGATACACAGAAAAACACTAAGAAAAATCCTTCTAAATCTTGAATGCCAACACCACTCCAGAGAAACAGACGGCCAGGAGGTCTCTCGCATCCCATCTCTCAAGAGAACCACTGTATCCTCCCTGGCACCCAGATAGGATCCAAAACACAAACACAAGATGCACAGAAAAACACTAAGAAAAATCCTTCTAAATCTTGAATGCCAACACCTTTCCAGAGAAACAGACGGCTGGGAGGTCTTTTGCGTACCCTCTCTCAAGAGGACCACTGTATCCTCCCCAGCACCCAGATGGGATCCTCCCAGGCACCCCTGAGGTCCCTGTCCTCCTGGGACATCTCCCAGGGCTACAGCTGGTGATCCACCAGCATGTCTGCCGATCACCCCTTCCGTCTCCTCAAGAGACCAAAACAGCTGTAAAACTGAAAGCAACCTTTGCAAAGTCAGCTGTTGTACAAACCAGACAACAGAAATAGGCCCAAGACACAGAGACAGAAATCTCACCTCCAAGTGGGTTCTTGGAGATTGGGGTGGCTGCAAGTTCCCAGCCAACGCAACAAATTAAAGACCCCCGAGAGAGGAGTCCCTCACCCATGACTCGGGATAAAACGGCCACCCAATAACTCGCAAGACACCAATCTTGATGCGATCTGCAAGTAGTTAATTTCGGGATCAGCACGCTGAGGTTGCAGCTCGTATCCCACGCCCGGGTAGAGGAGTTCGGACCACGAGCTGGGGGAGAGTGAAGTATTTAAAGAAAAAAAACACAAACCAAGGGGGTGAGGAGAAATACAAGTGGAAAGTACCAGCCCATTATTTAGCTAATCATGCAGGAAACACCCTATACTTGTTTTTCTCAGGAATGAATTTAATCTTATTTCACTATCTGCTTTGTGGTTAGATAGTTCCTGGTACCTGGGGCTCATGACCTGACTGAACTTCATTCTTGGTTCTGCCTTTTTATGGTCAGCTAAGTTCCTGGAACAGGGCTGCCCTGGCTCCACTCTGTCTGCCAGGGGGGTCTTTAAAATTTTCCATTCCTTTCAAATGATTAATCCTGTGCTTCCTGGAGGCAGCCGGTCCAACTTTCCAATGGGTCCTGGTTCAGAGGGCACAATGGGAGGCATGGGTTGCATAGAGCCACACCATATGAATGGATCCTCATGATCACAGGACATAGATGGACTTCCAAAATATTCTCCTAACAACCTAAGTGGCATTAGCAATCCTCCAGGCACCCCTCGAGATGATGGTGAGATAAGAGGGAACTTCCAAGCCGGGCGGTGGTGGCGCACGCCTTTAATCCCAGCACTTGGGAGGCAGAGGCAGGCGGATCTTTGTGAGTTCGAGGCCAGCCTGGTCTACAAAGCGAGTCCAGGACAGCCAGAGATATTCAGAAAAACCCTCCCAAAAAAAACCAAAAAAAAAAAAAAAAAAAAAGAGGGAACTTCCTCCACTCCTTCCAGAATGACAATTATTCTCCAAGCATGACGATGAGTTCGTGATCCCCTTATCCAAGATGCTGAGAGCTGGCATTTCAGGTAGAAGATGCCAGAAATTATGCAAGAAGAAGTGAGGTGTTGATACCAGAAGCTGGGGGCCGTCTCCTGCTCCCCTCCATCGCTCCCATCCACTCCCCCACCTTTCCCAATTTTAGTTTCATGCAATAAAAAGGCTAAACTTTTTATTCCATAAAACATGAAGGACAAAACTCAAAAATATATTTCAAGTCGATGATCAGAAAAATCCCACCCTCTCCCCGCCCAAAAGGACCTTTCTGTACATGACACTTTTTGTTGGGGTTTGTTTGTTTATTTGTTTGTTTCAGATTTTATCGTAGCTGGGATTTTTAATTTATTTCCGGGGGTGTTTTCTTTTGAGGAATTTTTTTTTTTTTTAATGGAAGCTTCGTGCAAGCCCTATGCAAAACTCGAATCAACCTCTTTGCTTCCTTCTTTAAAAAAAGAACCCCCCACAAAAAAAAACAAGGAAAAAGAAAAAAAAGGACAAAACAAGGAAAACCCCACAACCTGCTGTCCCCAAGTCCTACTACCAGTAAAGTTACTCTAGGTGTGCAATGTCACAGACATAAAATAATAATCATAAATTGGACAGTTAAAAAAAAGAAAAGAAGCAGAGAGAACTCAATCTCTGTCAGTTTGAGACAGCATGGTCTACATAGTAATCCCAAGGCTACACAGAGAGAAGTTTGATCCAAAATCCAAAACCAAAGCAAAAGAAAGGAATATTGAATTTGAGAAATAATCTTTCCTTTTACATTAAAAATGTTCATGTAAGTGTATACTGTGTTGGCTGGGCAGTGGTGGTGCATGCCTTTAATCCCAGCACTTGGGAGGCAGAGGCAGGTGGATCTCTGTGGGTTGTAGGCCAGCCTGGTCTACAAAGCGAGTCCAGGACAGCCAGTGCTGTTATACAGGGAAACCCTGTCTCGAAAAAAAAAAAAAACCCAACCAAACAAACAAAAAAAAGTGTATACTCTGTTGACCATACCTTTTCCCCTCCTGTTAGACCCCTCTGTCCCTTATACGATTTCACTTCTACATATGTGTCACCTACATGCACATGATTTTATGTGTTTGTATACAATTTAGGAACCATAAATGACTGAGAACGTGATATTTGTTTCTGAGACTGGCTTAATTCATTTAGTATAATTATCTCCAGTTGTGTCTATGTTTTTCTGCAAGGAAAATAACTTTGTTCCTATTTATAGCTGAAATAAAACACCATTGTGCATACACCACATTTTCTTTATCCATTTCTCTGTTGGCTACCTGGGTTGGCCCCATAACTCTTTAGCTATTATGAACAGGGCTCCAATAGACAATGATGTGCACTCACCTCTAGGATAAACTGACTAGAAGTTCTTAAGTTAATCCTGAGGAATGGCATAGATGGTCACATGGTGGATCTATTTTTACTTGTGTTCTTTGTGTGTGTGTGTGTGTGTGTGTGTGTGTGTGTGCATTCAAGGAGGTTCATATGTGTAGGCATGTGGTAACCCATATGGAAGTCAGAAGTTGGCAGAGGTGAGTTTTTCAGTTGCTCCCCTCTCATATTGAAGCAGGGTAGTTCACTTGAATTCAGAGCTTGGTGACTTAGCTAGTCTAACTAACAACCTTGTCTCTGGACTATCTCTTACCCCTGGCTCTAGGATTACAGGTGGACCAACATGCTCTTGTAGTTGGAATGTGAAATATACCCAAGAGGCTATGAGGTTTGATAGCCTGGCCTGACTTCCTATGCAAACTATTTCCAGACTGCTAATGCAATGTGACAAGCCAGGCTCATGATCTTGCTGAAGCGACATTCCTGCTCTGATGGAATTTATCCACGGTGGAACTCTGAGCCAAAGTGAACCCTTTCTGCATAGGTTTCTGTTGTCAGGGTATTCCATCATGGCAACAGAAAAAGAGACTAGACATTGACCACCAGGCATTTACAGGGGGCTGGGGATCAGAACTGCTGGTCTTCAGGCTTTTGCAGTAAGCTGTTCACCTTCTGAGCCATCTTCTCTGCTGATTTCAAGCAGTTCTGAGAACATTCTATACTGACTTCCATGATGCCTTCACTAATTTTCACTTCTTCCAGCAGGTATAAGGGTTCCTTTTTCTCTACATCCAGACCAGAATTTGTTATTTGTTTTCTTCATGGCTGTCATTATGACTGGGGGTGGGTGTAATAGGACCCAGAAATTAGTCCCCCAAACCTTACAATAACTGACTCCATCATGGAAGTACCATGCAGGCATAAGACACAGCACCACCTGCCTCAACAAAAACAATCCATCAAAGTCCATAGTTCTGGGCAAGCCTCTAATTGTACTAACCTTCCTTTTGGCTTCTTTATATTTTTGGCTAACTATTCTTATTAACTGAAGTATATCAACCTAAAACATGTTTTTTTGTTTGGGTCTAATTTGAATTTTGAATGTTGCTATCACAGCATTCTCAGTATGAGCTGTTGATGAAATCTTTTCTCCATTGTGTGATTAACAGGACTGTGTGCATTCATATCTGGGTCTTCTGCTCCATATCACTGACCTGTACATCTCTTTCTCTGGCCACACCACAATGCTTTTGTAACTGTGGTTCTTAATTTGAAGTCAGGAATGTTGATACTGTGCCACTGTTCTTTTGTTTGGATCTCTTGTGAATGTATTTTTTTTTTTTTGGTTGGTTGGTTGGTTGATTTGCAGATTTGTTTGTGTTTTGTTCTATTTCTATGAGAAATGATGCAGCTACAAGGAAATGACTACTTAAGTATATGTTCTTGGAGGATCTTCAACCTTGTCCTCAGTCCCTGATATTTTTCTCCTGCTTGGTTTAGTTGAGTGTTGATATTTTGCCCTATGGTGTAGTACAGTGGGTTTCTGGTTTCTGTTTTGCTTTGTTTTACATTTGTGGATTTTTTTTCTAAGGAATCTCAATTTTCCTGTTGATTTTCTCCTGTTACTGAGTACTTCTAAGGGGAAACTGGAGAAAAACAAGACTAGAGAAGATTGTTCATTGTGGAAACCAGTGCATAAACATAACTAGGAAAACATAAGGCAATAGAATATAAGAGCTTTCTTCCTCCTGATGATTAATTACCTTTTATTGCATATAATTCGTTTATCATTCACATTCCATTCCTTTTTCATTCTTCTTTGGTATAAGGCAGCTCCTATAATACATCTTGTATATGCATATATCTTGTATAATTGACCCTTCCCTACACAACTTCCAGTCCCTTCCTACCTTCCCTTCCCTCAAGACCTACTCCTCCTCCTTTTCCTGCAGAAAAGAACAGGCAGGCATCCCAGGGATATCAACGGAACATTGCACAACAAGTTGAATAATACTAGGTGCAAACCCTCACATCAGGCTGTGCAGGGCAACCAGAAGAGGGAAAGGGTTCCAAGAGCATCCAATGGAGGCACCCCCATGCCCACTGTTAAGAGTGTAACAAAAGGACGAGCCATGGTTGCACATGACTTTATTCTGAGCACTTGGGAGGCAGAGGCAGGCAGATCTCTGTGAGGTCGAGTTCGAGGCCAGTCGGCTCTACAAACCAAGTCCAGGAAAGCCAGGACTATTACACAGAGAAACCCTGTCTCAAAAAAAAAAAAAAAAGATAGTGTAACAAAACAGCCAAGCAAACAATGATAACACAGATACAGAGGACCTAGTGTAGACCCATGTGGGCTCCATAATTGCCGACTCAGTCTTTGTGAGCCATTGTGGGTCTGCTTAGCTGATTCTATGGCTCTGTTCTCCCAGTGTCTTCAATGACCCTGGCTCCTACAATTCTTCTCCCCCACTTCCGTAGGCTTCCCTGAGCTCCAAGGGGAAGGACCCAATGGAGAACTCCATTTGGTGTCTCTCCACCTAATGTTTGGCTGTGAGTCTCTGCAATGGCTCCCATCAGCTGCCCGAGGAAGCCTCTCTGCTCACTACGGGACTGAACACTAATTTATGAGTTATCAGAATATTACTAGGAATCATTTTATTGATTTTTTCTATTCTAGTCTATGGGTTACCCAACCTTAGCTCCCTAGTCATCCAGGCATTGCTGGGAATTGGTTCCTTCCAACACCTCAACATGATCCTTCCTGTTCCCATTCATACCCACCCAAGTCCACTCACAAAGTCTATTCTATTTTCCCTTTTCAAGAAATTTCACGCGCCCCACCCCCTTTAGAGCCCTCCCTGTTACTTAGTTCTGGCCTGTGGATTGTAGCATAATTATCATTTACTGAGCAGTTAATATCCACTTAGAAGTAAGTATGTACCATGTTTGTCTTTCTGGGTCTAGATTACCTCACTTGAGAATATTTTTTTTTCTGACTCTCTTTGTTGGTCTTCAAATTCCATGATATCATTTTTTAACAGCTGACTAATACTCCAATGTGTAAAAGTACCACATTTTCTTTACCAAATCCTTGTTGACAGACATGTAGGAAACAACAACCAGTCTCTGGCTACTATATATTTTATATATTTAAAGTTGCTAGGAACATAGTTTAGCAAGTGTCTTTGTAGTAGTATAGAGTATCCTATGGGTATATGAACAAGAATGGTATAACTGAGTCCTGAGTTAGATCAATTCCCAGATTCCTGAGAAACTGCCACATTGTTTTCCATAGTGGTTGTACAGGTTTGCAATCCCATCACTAATGGAAGAATATTCCCCTTGCTCCACATCCTTGCCAGCATGAGCTGTCACTTGTATCTTTGATCTTAGCCATTCTGAGAGGAGTAAGACAGAATATCAAGGTAGTTTTAATATGCATTTCCCTGATGTTAAGGATGTTGAACATTTTTCTCAGCCATTTGAGATTACTTTGTGGAGAATTCTGTTTACAGGATGCTGTATATACCCCATTATCCAATGGATTATTTGGTTTGTTAGAGTCCAGATCTTTGAATTATTTATATATTCTGGGCATCAGCCCTCTACAGGATATGGAGTTAGTCAAGATCCATCCCTATACTGTAGGGTGCTGTTTTATCCTATTGACTCTGTCCTTTGACAAAAATTTGCAATTGCATTAGGTCCCATTGCTTAATTGTTGATTTTAGTGCCTGAGCTACTGCTGTTCTGTTCAGGAAGTTGTGTCCTGTGCCAATGCATTCAAGGCTATCCTCCACAATCTCTTCAATGGGGTTCAGTGTATCTGGTTTTATATTGAGGTCTCTGATCCACTTTAAATTGAGGTTGGGGCAGGGTGATAAGCACATCACTTTGCATTTTTCTACATGCAGATATCCATTTATACCAGTACCATTTGTTGAAGATACTTTCTTTTTCCTATTGTTCTTTCTGGATTCATCAAAAATCACCTGTCCATATGTGGGTGGATTTATATCTGGCCCTTTGATTTGATTCCACTGATCAAAGTGTCTGTTTTTACACCAATACCATTTCGTTTTATTAATATAGCTCCATGGTACAGCTTGAAACTAGGGATGGTGACACTTCCAGAAATTCTTTTTATTGTTCAGGATTGCTTCAGCTATTTTGAGTTTTCTGCTTGAGTTTTTGAGGCATATCAGAGACAATTCTATTCAGATGCCATTGCTTAGTAAAAACAAAACAAAAAAAGTTTCCCTAACACAGCAAGCTTCCAAAAGCCAGACTTTCCCTAGTCAAGGCAGGAAGCTGTGCACCATTGAGAAGGGGCTTTTGCTGGTTAGAGGATCACTAGAGGGAGGCAGAAAAGCCTCTCTCTGGAAACAGGAGTCAGAGACAGACAGAGAAGCCTCAAGCATCTGAACTGCTAAGGTATAAAAAGGAAGCTAGGTCTCAGAAAGTAAAGACCTTAGGGAAAGGGACAGGAGATGGAATTTCATAGATAGAAATAGTTTATAAATTGATAGATTTGAGAGAATAAGGCATATAAAGATGAAAGACACAAAAGCACAGAGGTTTTGGATTGTTAAGTCTTCTTCTAAACAATGACAAGATACAAATAGGGGAGAGAAAGAACAATTCGATTCCTGTCCACCAAAAGAGGATTATTCTTAAAAAAACCCAAAAACAAAAAAACCAACCAAACAAAACATCAAAACAAGAAAATTCAATGCCTGATAGGACAAACAGAGCTCCTGAAAATTTAGAGAAACCATTTAATGGAAATAATGATCCCCTTGAGGATAAAATCAGAGATGAAAACGATACCAAAAAAATACCAGACATTTTAGCAAAATACTATAAATGATATGAGCCCAATATTAAAATTACTATTAGGTGGTATTGAGATTGAAGGATTAGTAGGCAAATATCACAATAATTTCCTGGCATTCAATTTGGCCACTTCAAAGGGTATTTACAACAGCTCCTAGAATTGGGTCATTGTTCCAGGTAAAACACACCTAAAATGGCTTACATGTGTAAGGCCAGAAGGCCTAATAGGAAAATAAAGACCACATGTGGCTGATGTAGCCATGAATTTATCCGCGAGAGATTCATTGCAACAATGGGAGGTACAGATTACCATTCCTCCTTCAGTGACAAGCCATAAAATTAGGAATGTTCCTGATGAAGGTGATAAAAAAATCTTATCAGGAATAATCACAGGGAGTGTCCAAGTTGTTCATAAAGAGAGTACAGCAGAAGCTGATTCTCCAATTTTATATTGGAAAGATACTGGTGACAAAACATAAATGGCCTTACTACTAAGGTGACTGAATGACCAACTTATTTAGATAGAGCAATGGCCTATGACAAAAGAAAAATTACAAGCACTAGAACAGCTAGTCCAAGATAAGTTGGAGGCTCAACATTTAGAAGAGTCCACTACTCCTTGGAATTATCCTGTATTTATCATTAAAAGAAATCTGACAAATGGAGGATGTTGATAGATCTAAGAGGAATTAATAAAAGCATTCAGCCAATGGGTTCTTTACATCCTGCAATCTCATTGCCTTGCTAACTAAGGAATCACCTATTATAGTAATTAATTTGAAAGATTACTGTATCTCCATTCCTTACAAGAACAAAAGAAAAATTTCCTTTCACAATGGCCACATTTAACGGCCAATGTCAACCAAGAGGTAACAGTGGAGGGACTTGCCACAAGGCATGTTGAACAGTCCCACTTTATGCCAAAGTTTTGTACAACAGCCATTAAAAATAATTTGTACTCAATTGCCTCAATCACTATATGGATGATATCTGAGTGATTCAGATACAAATACCTTGGAAAAATGTTTGAAGAAGTACAGAGAATTTTGCCTTACTGGGGATTATACAAATTGTTCCTGAAAAAATACAAGGAAGAGATTCTATTAATTATCTAGGGTATAGGACAGGTATACAGCAGATTTGGATACAGAACGTTCAAATCAGAAGAGACCAATTAAGAACTCTGTATGATTTTCAAAATTTTTTGGAAGATAATAATTGGTTAAGGTCCAAAATTGAATTAACTACCAGAGAGCTAATTAATTTATTTCAAATGTTACAAGGTGATATGGACTTAAATGGTCTGAGAATGATGTCACCGAGGCTGAGAAGGAATTGGCTCTGGTACAGAAGAAATTACAAAATGTACATAAAGATCATCTTGATTGAAAGATGGCTTGTATTTTAGATATCTTGTCATCTACTCATTCTCCCACAGGAATTCTTGTGCAAACAGATTATATCGCACAATGGATATTTTTCACAGACACACACACACACACACACAAATTAAAAACCTACACAGAAAAAGTTTCCGAATTGACTCTGAAGGGATACTTGAGATTTAGTCAATTACCAGAAATACATCAATCATAAATTGCTGTACCATTTATTAATGCAGACATTGCTTCATTATGAGCAGAAAATGAACAGTGGTAAAGAGTGTGCAGTATTTGGAGAGGAGGGGGATTAACAACAAATACTCCTAAAGCAGGTGACTCCAGGTCATAAAAAGAACTAATTGGATTCTCTTTTGTATAGTGAAGGGGACACCAATTTCTGGAGCCCCTATATTCTATACTGCTGCAAATGTATCAGAAAAGGCATGTTAAGTCAGAACATAAGTAAAGTGGTTGAGAGTTCTTAAGGACCCAGCTCAAAAATCAGAGTTATATGCAACTCTTATGATGTCACTGGACTTTCCAGAGTCTCTTGATATAGTAAATGACTCTCAATATGCAGAAAGAGTTGTTTAGCATAGAGAAACTACTGAACTTATCCAGGATGATTCTGAATTAACTTCACTATTTATTCAACTACAACAATAAGAAATAGAAACAATCCACTGTTCATAACACCTCAGGACCACTTGGGTCTGCCAGGTCCTTTAGCACAAGGTAATGATGACACTGATCAGCTATTGATAGGAAATGTACTAGAAGCCTCAGAATTTTATAAGAATACTACATTAACAGCAAAAATTTAAAAATGGATTATTCTATCATTTAGCAACAAGCCAAAGAAACTGTAAAATGCTCTACTTGTTCTTTATATAATCAAACTCTATAACCGTCGGTGAGTAACCCAAAGCTACACAAAGAAAGAAAATTCCACAGATGGATGTGTGGTGGATGTTTAGATTTCTTTGGAAACACAATTGTGTTGAAGAGAACATGTGAGGGTTGTGGTAATACTTAATCTACTACTGAAAAACAGAATCATAAAAGGGGTGTGCAAATCAGCCTGATGATGGTCACCTGTGGGCAATATATTTATGGAAAGACTCCTGGGAAAGCTTGTGGTCTTTGTCAACAGAAAGTACCTTGGGAGGAGGGCAAAAGGTTGGCCAATGAGAAAACATCCTGGTACATTATTAGAATATATATATATATATATATATATATATATATATATATATATGTCCTGGATACTTGAGGGGGCTTTTTCGCTTGGCATTGCTTTGCATCACTGCTCTTAACTGCTCTATTTTTGAAAGATGGTAGACAAAGGTGGTGGCTGAGGAGATGTGAGGCCTAGGTTGGGTGGACCACAGGTGAAGGCTTGTTTGGAGCCATGAAATCCAGGGAGCACCAAAAGAGTCTGAGACCACAAGCAGAGGTGCAGAGGGCAGAATATGCCCCATGAAGGTTTGACAAACTCAAAGGGACTGGAGAGACCCTGGCCCCAAGCAAGGGGTGTGGTGACTGCCATAGAGATACCGGAGCTAGGTGACCACTGAGCTGCTGTAAAGGATCTAAACAGGTGCTTTCAGGTCGGTAATTGTACACTGTGAACCTTAGAGGATATTACCACTTAGATGGTAACAAGAAAGAACAGAACTTTGGGCATTGTAACCAAGATAGATAGAGAGGGAGTGCTTTCTCCATGATTGCTAAATACAAATGGACTGGACACTGGAAATGTAATTCTTACCTCATACTTCTTGTAATTGTTACTATTGTATGCAGTTCATTATTGTAAGAGAAAGAGTCTGTAATTGGACTAAAAGGGGGAGATCCTGGGGTACACTGTGTGAAGTTCTGTTTTTGTCCTTCCTCACCTACCTAAGGCTGTCTCTGAATGACTTTAATAAAAATCTGAACAACAGCTGGGTAGAAAGTGGAAGATGGGACTTCCCAGTAGGGAGAAAAGGATTCTGGCAAGAAGAGGTAGCCCCTTTCACCAGGAGACATGGGAGTACACAGATGTGACCATGGCCTGGAAGGTGTAGATTTCCATGTGGCTGGATGGGGTTAGGTGAACGGATTAACTTAGATGAGCTAGTTAAGAATCTTCACACCTAAGGCCTACGCTTTGAAATAGCAAAAGATCTTGGTGTCTTTATTTTCATTGCCTAAGGGCCACCCTAGATCAGAAGCCTTTTCAACAGTAGACATAAGTCCCTGGTCATCTACAACTACAAACTGACAATCTGAAAAGAAGACAGTATTTTACTGATGCAATGTTTCAACTAATTTTATTTGAGCATCAGTAAGACAGCTCAGTTGGGAATGTCTGTGGTGTACAAAGCTGACAAACTGACCCTGATCACCGAATAAACACAGTCAAAGTAGACCCCACAAAGTTGTCTTCCTCTCTCCACATATGTGCCATGGCTTCATGACACATCCAAAACAGAAATGCTTTCTTGTTAATAAATCTCATTGGTGTTACATTATCTGGCATTTGCAGATAATTCCATTAGAAGGTAGACTTCAAGCTGAAGTAACATATGGTAACCAATGGGAACATGAAGGAGCATGAAACATCACATAATATATATACATATCCATACCAATCAAGCTATGTTGTGAGATATAGAGTTGGTTGCTGATTATCCTACTTCATTACATCTTTACCAGATAGATAAACATGTTGCTTTGTACTCACATCTTTGTTATGTAATATTTCTTACATTTTCTTCTATTAAGCATTTTAACATTAACATTTTTAAAATGTGTTGACATTGTAGGTACATCTTCTACACTTGGCCTTGTACTCAGGAGGTAACACATGAGAATCAAGATTTAAAATGTAGGGCTGGAGAGATAGCTTAGAGGTTAAGAGCACTGGCTGTTCTTCCAAAGGTCCTGATTTCAATCCCCAGCAACCACATGGTGGCTCACAACCATGTACATTGAGATCTGGTGCCTGGGCATATATGTAGAGCAAATACTGTATACATAATAAATAAATAAATGTTTTTTCAAAAAAAAATTTAAAATGTAGCCTTGACTAGTGTCTGAGATCCAAGCCAGGCTAGATAACAAACAACATGTGAAGGGAATTTGTGAACATAAGAAAAACAAAACAAGGAACAACAACCCACCACCCTTCTACAGGCACCCTTACTTCAAAAGTATAATCACACACTGCCTGATATATAAGTAAACAATGGACCGCTTATGATGATGGTCATCCCATTCTATGCATTGCAGAATAACGCCTCTCATCAAGTGAAAACACAATAGATGAACAGAAGGCACAAAACTAATATTAGCATGGGTTTACCACACATAAAACAAACTTCAATACCTACTTCAAATATTTCAAAATACAAACCACGATTGCTGATCTCCTGTATTACACTTGAGTGAATATGGTGAATAATTTACTTCCTTCATGGCAATGATAAAAACATAAAAGATGAACCAAGATATTTCATGGATTTTTCAAGATTGCACAACAGTAAAGAGCACTGGGTTCTCTTCTTAGGACCCATGTCAAATCCCAGGACCCACATGACAGTTCACAGCTGTCTGTAATTGCTGGGTGGTGGTGATGCAAGACTTTATCCCAGCACTCGGGAGACTGAGGAAGTCGGATATCTATGAGTTGAAGGCCAGCCTGGTCTATAAAGAGGGTCAGGACAGTCAGGGATACACATAGAGAAACCCTATCTCCAAAAACACCAAAACAAAACAAAAAAGATTTCTTTTTCTATAAAATGACAATAACTATGATATCTAAAGCATTTATCAAACCACTTACACAAATAGGTTTTTTTTGTTTTTGTTGTATGAGTTCTTTCCTACTTCCTGACATCAAAATGATGTATAAAGGGTTTAAGATATATATAGACCTAGAGACATGGCCCAGCAGTTAATACAAGTTAATTCCAAGAACCAGACTCAGTTTTCTGACAACTTCCTGTAATTCTTGCTACAAGATCCAGGGGTCTAATCTTAGGAAACAGCATGGACATGCACATATACACAAAATGACACTGACATCACATAGTTAAAATTAAAACTAATACTTAAACAAATTTCTACTCATGAACAGCTTTCTTGGGAAAACATTCATTTGTGTAACTCGGGTGTTGAGGAAACTAAAAGCATACCTACAGAGTTTTTCTTCACCATGAATTGGCTCATGTAACAGAATGTAAGCCTGTAGGCCTGACGTCAGAAACGTCTATCTTTCACAGTTGGTAGTATCATTTGGGAAGATTTAGGAAATGTGCCTGCTGCAGGAAATATGCCACTTGGGGCGGGCTTGAGACTCCACACCCATACATCATTTCTAGTTCCCATGCTCTACTTCATGCTGCAGGTTGAGGATGTGAGCTCTGAGCTTTGTCCTTTAGCTGCCACGTGTGACACCTGCTGTGATGCCACTTTCATGGTGATATCAAAACCCTCTGGAACTTTAAACCACAGTAAACTCCTTTATAGGTTACCATAGACATTGTGTTTTATCACAGTAACCGAAAAGGTACTAAAATACACACATAGACTTTTACATCTGGAAGAGTTATTTCATATATTCGAAGAGAATTTTAAAATAATCAAGGGTTACCTTACTATTTACATTCATAGGGCTTTTGTTCAAATGAATTTGCAAGTTTAACAAAATATAGAGGGACATCATCATTGAGTAGATTGTTGACACTTGTCACATTTTTTTCTTCAGAAAAATAATCTTGTGTAACTGAATGTGTGTTGGTTAAAGATCTTATCAAAGCCTTTTTAGTCATAGATTCCCTTCAGTATTACTTTATTAAGAACCTCAAAGGCTACTGTGATATGCAAAGGATTTAACAGACTGATTACACACTGAAGGTTTTACTCTTCTATAAAGATACCATGAGCTGATATGGAGAGATGGCTCAGAGGTTAAGAACACCGGGTGTTCTTCCAGAGGTCCTAAAATCAATTACCAGCAAGTACATGGTGGATCCTAACCACCTATGTTGAGATTTGGTGCCTTCTTCTGTCCTGTAGGCATGCAGGAAAAACAGTGCATACATAGTAAGTAAATAAAAATATTTTTTAAAAAAGATACAATGAAAATCAAAACTTTACAACACTGATACATTTATGGGTTTCTTTGCAGTATGGTTTTTCTCATGATTTTTAAGACTGCTACATGTAGAAGCTTTACTGTACTAGTTATATTCATAGATGTTTCTTTCCAGAATGAATTCTTTCATGTCTTTGAAGATGATCGTGACATCCAAAGACTTTACCACATTGATTACATTCATAAGGTTTCTCTCCTGTATGAATTCGATCATGCCTTTGAAGATGACTGTGACATGCAAAGGCTTTATCACACTGATTACATTCAAAAGGTTTCTCTCCAGTATGAATTCTTTCATGCTTTTGAAGAGAACTGCTACATGCAAAGGCTTTATGATATTCATTACATTCATAAGGTTTCTCTTCTGTATGAATTCTATCATGCCTTTGAAGATGACTGTGATATGGAAATGCCTTATCACATTGATTACATTCAAAAGATTTCTCTCCTGTATGAGTTTTTTCATGCTTTTGAAGAGAACTGCTACATGCAAAAGCTTTACCACATTGGTTACATTCAAAAGGTTTCTCTCCAGTATGAATTCTTTTATGACCCTGAAGATCATAGTGCTGTGTAAAGCCTTTACCACAACAATTACATTCATAAGGTTTCTCTCCTATATGAATTCAATTATGCCTTTGAAGAGTGCTGTTAAATGCAAAGGCCTTACCACATTGATTACATTCATATGATTTCTCTCTTGAATGAATTCTTTGATGCTTTTGAAGAGAACTGTGACATGCAAAGGCTTTACTACATTGGTTACATTCATAAGGTTTCTCTCCTGTATGAATTATGTCATGCACTTGAGGATGACTGTGACATGCAAAGCCTTCACCACATTCATTACACCCACAGGTTTTCTCTCCAGTGTGTGTTCTTGCATATGTTTGGACACGACTCTGATGTCCAAAGGCTTCACCATATTGAACACCTTCATAGGATTTCTCTCTAGTATGAATTCTCTCAGGCCTTTCAGGAAGACTCTGATACACCAAAGCTGGATCACATTGTGTAAATTCAGGTTTCACTCCAGTATTAAATCTCTCAGGCCTCTCAGGAAGACTCTGATATGCCGTTTTACCACATTGTGCAAATTCAGGTTTCTCTACAGTATGACTTCCTTTGTTCCTGCAAAGATAATTGGTACATGTGAAAACTTTGACACATTCATTACACTGATGAATCTTTTTATCTGTATGAATGCATTTTACAATTTTGTTTCATTGTAAGCATGAATCAGATCTGAAGGTATTATCATTTTGTTTACATTCATAGTGTTCTGAATCTTTGAAGAGACCTGTAAGGGTAAGAGCATTTATTACATAGCTCACATTCATAGCAACCTTTTTCTACAAGAGCTTTTGCACATATTTGAAGAGAACTGGAAGAAATAAGAGTTTTGTCATACTGATTGTATTCATGAATCTTCCTGTAGTGAGTCATACTACATTTGCAAACTGAACCAAGACAAACAGGAGAAACTCCACATTCCCAGCACTAACAGGGATTTTCAGCAATGTCAGTTTGTGAATGTTCTCAATAAAGTTGCAAAACCAATCAATTGTAAACTTGTATCACATTCAGGAAGTCGACTCAAAGTGGAGAGACTACTACACAGCTTCTAATTCTATTGGGTTAGAGAGGGGTGTGTTGCGTCCTTCAGTATCTGTATACTCATATAGCTTGTATCCTTTGTGACCTATGACATACCTATGAAAAGAATAACAAATGACAGGGTCCCACATTGCAATTAAACAGTTTGACTTTTGGGGTCTCATGGTGGGCACTTGTGAATCTCCTATGTGCACTCTCTTTGGCTACCTTGTGATTTTCTCCATCCCCCATTCAGTGGGCCCTGAACCCCTGAGACCGAGAGCAAAGCTAGAAGGATAGTTGGCACCCTGAAGGTGGGGCTAGAAAACCTCCAATTTGGACAAAAAAGTGTAAGCAACCTCCAGTACTAGTCTCCACTCTAAAAGGAAACATTAGTATCTATTTTCCCACCTTGTTTTCAGTCAGTGTTTTCAAGGGGGTCTAGGTAAAAGTTGGGTAACAACTGAGGCCTCTTGGTTGGGCCTACACTCCAATATTGGCCAAAGGTTCCCTAACTCTCTGCCTAGACCTCAACAGTCCAGTTGGGTGTAAGCTAAGACCTTTAGCCTCTCTCACAAAAGAACTGGTAACACAACAGCCAGTAATTGTCATTAGGACAGCTGCCAGTCTCTAAGACTGTGGAAAGCCTTGTGACCACTTTGGTGTGTTGATCCCCCAAGATATCAAGTCTTGGGAAAGTCGGCCACTGCTAGCATCACTTCCTATCTTTATCTATCATGGGAAACAAATCGTCACACAAAAAGGACCCTCAGGTTAAGGAAATACAACTCCCCAGTTGAAGCCGACTGTCCCAGACCTTCGATTCAAACAAAAAAAGGGTGAGTTTCTACCAAGCCCTCATGTTCTGAGAGGCAATTCTAGTCTGTTCTTCTCTAGATCTAAAAATTACTTTCCTTTCTCACTATGGGAAACTGGTCATCATGCAAAAAAAAGACCCTCAGTTTACAAAAATACATTTTTACAAAAAGGCACATGGCATAAAATTCATTAAAAAGCAAATACCTTTGTTTTGGGAAGAGGTGCTTCAGATTGCACCAGACATGGCCACAAGTAATATTCATAGCCCTGACACGTGGACACAAGTTACTTTCCTCACCAGAGACAGAAATAGCCAGGAAGAAAGCCCTTCTAAGCATTTCATGCCCATGGTAGCAGCAATCAGAGAATGTTTATGATCTTTTGAAAAAGACCTGCAAATGAGTCTGACAGCAGGGGCCTTAAAAACTGCCCTGCTACAGCTCTCACAGAGTTAATACAGGAAATTAAAACTATATACCCACCTATCTCCCTTCCCTCCTTCCAACAACCTAGTTTCCCAGAGGATTCCATAACAAATCTAGGAGAAAAGTTGGATAACTCCATGGCCTCTCCAGAACCTCATGGTCCCTCAGGATGTATTTACCTACCCCATCCCAAAACCCACATGTTTTCTCTGACCTGGTGCACCAGTATTAGCCTAGAGGACCCTGGAAAACAACACGTCATCTGGGACCCCTGGCAGCAGCTGGTGCAACTCCCACTTCCCACTGCTGGGTGCCCTGGTGTGACCAGTGGACACTGCCTGGGTAGAAGCAGAGGGATCCACAGTTACACTTCTCTTAAGATCCCACCCTGCTGTGACCAGGGGACCAAAACATAACCATTGGAGCTACGCTCTTCTCTATTGCACTCCTGTGCCCATCAGGACAACAGAGAAAATCACAGCCCGACCCCCACAGGCTAAACCTTGGCAGGCTCTTCCCCAAACCAAAGATGGTAAAGGTGCCTGCTCCCCTGCTTGCAACCCTGCTGAGCTCTCTCCCCACACAAAAAAACAATAAAGATTCCTGCTGCCCTCCCCCTGCTTGTGGCACTGCAAGTAGCCAGGAATCCTGGGCATTCTCCATGGCCAAATCCTTACAAAATCACACTGTCGTTTTAAACAAAACTATATATACATACAGGATTCCTCCACAGAATTTGGACTCCAGATGGAATCGGCATGCTCTTCAGACCTAGCTCCATCTCTAGCACCCCTGACAAACCTAAAGCCTGTCTCCCTCCCTAGATCTGCTTCACAAGAACCACTGGGACTAGAAGCTGTACTTCCTGCTCCAAGCCCAGGACTTCCCGTCATACCCTGCACAGCGCTGAACCAGGGCCAGGCAAAACACCCAAGGTTGCCAAGGCCTAGCACAGTTCTCTGGTGGCAAATTCAGATCCCCATGTTTAAAAAGTACTTCTTTCCACAGCTCAAAGATTATCACCACTCCCCTCCCCCCAAGATGAGGCTGGCATGGCATCTGGGTGGGAAAGACTGGCCATGCTGTTGGTTCAGCCTAGATACATGGCACCAACTGCTTACTTTCCATTTAAATACTTGTTTTTCTCTAAACAGAAGTAATTAAACCCAAATTGTTTTACAAGCCTCTGCCTCCACACAAATCAATGTGTTCAATGTCTTTAAAAATTCCTTTAAGCTTCACAGAATTGTCCCTCATTTACCTATTTGTAATGAACATGTAATTCGGCAGGCAGGAAAGCAAAGTAAACTCCATTTTGAGAAAATACATTTCAAATATTGTGAGACAAGTTGAGTGTCTGTGAGCATGAGGTGATTAACACACCACCCAAGTGTCCACCCCCTCACTCCAGAGGTGTGATAGCCACATGTTGGTGTCCACCCGAGGGGAGATAACCAGACATGAGTGGCTATCAGAAAGGGGGTGAAGCATTACGTCAATCACTAGTATAGATGGAGGGACTGAAGTCCACCTCGATATCTCACTCCTGAGATCATGGATTGCTGAGAGAAAAAAACACTCTCGAGAGCCTCCATTCACCCCCCCCCCCCCATGGGGCAGGCGCTGGTGGCTTCCTTCTGAGAAGACGGCTCATCATCCGAACCCGAACCTGAGAACCAGACTGCAAAGAGTTAAACTAATTTCGTGGTCAAGTACTCTGACTTCCCGGACAAGCACTCTCCATGGTCAATATTAATCTAGCCTCTTGACCAATGATCCCTGGCTACATCGGCACTGTTCCTGTTATCGGAGCTTGGACTGGTTGATGGACGTATATCAGGTCGTATAGCTCCCGAGCATGAGGACTGCGTTACTGAAATGCAGGCTGCTCACCAATTGTTATTGAGATACTTGTTAAGGCTATGCAAGCTGTGTCATTATACACTGAAACTTAGGACTTAGATGGAATATTATTTACTAATAGTTCTTATAGTGTTAGCCCTTAGTATAATCTATTGTGTGTTCTGATGAATATAGAATGTGGATTTGGATTTATTTAATGTTAGGATTTTTAGCCTTAGTATTGTTGTATTGCATATTTGGAATTGTTGTTTTATTTTGAGAGTTAGTAATTAGATTTAAGTAATGTGTGAAGTGTGAGAGTGAAACTAGCATAATGAAATTGTGTTTGACACAATCCACTTGCCTCTTGCCTCGTAATTAAGGGACCCCACAGGCTGAGCCGTCAACTGGCATGCTGCCCGAGATAAGAGTTCGTGACATTATTACAGGACAGACAGACTAAACATGTGATATTTTATTTTGTTCTTACTATTTTATTTCTATTGATAAAGATAAGACCACCTAATCAAGCCAGTTTATTCCTCAGACTAGCTCCATATACCTTAAAATAACACCTCCAGGTACTTAACAACCTCCAAGCTAACTTACAGAAGTCAACTCCAGGGATCTGACTTCTGAAGCCCCTATGCTAATACAGTCATAAGCCTTTTCACAGGTTCTATGCTAATACAGTCAAAAGCCTTTTCACAGGTCAAACAAAATGTACTACTTCCTCTGGTACTATAAACAGGTAAAATTATTCCCAGCCCTTCCCTCTGCCTTTCAATACTGATAAATCAGCCAAAGCTAAGATCTACTTAAAATCCATCCCCCTTTTTGCTTCCACAACACTCACAAATACTCCTAAGATAACTCCAGCCATAAAAAACATTTGTCTGGACTTTCAGCTCCATATTCTAACCTACGCTCTCTTCTAGGCCTGTAACAAAGGACTACAGGCTACATTACAAGTCAAACTGTTATTAGCTTAAGTTATGTGTGACCTCTCATCTTCCACACTGTGACTATTTTAAAATAACCCCTGTGCAAACATCCCTCTGCCAGGACTCTGCACCCATTTTAAGTATTCCACAGACACAGCTACTGATACAGACCAGACGAGACCAGAAATGTCCTGTTTTACATTTCACTAAGAGAAACAGCTCCTGTCACAGCCTTTGGACCTGCTGAGACCATGGTACCTGTCGTCTTCCAGACACACCTTACAGGAGACAAGCCTACATCCAACACTGACAACCTTGGAGTCCTCAGCAACAAACTGAACTCTTGTTGGGTCATGCTCCAAAACAAGGGAGCTCGTCCTAATGATTACTTACATGTTCGTATCAAATGTTGCTTTTGACCAGTGTTAATAACACTGTCTAAATCAAAGGTTGCTTTTGACTATTGCCAATACCCGAAAAAACTCTGTACAACCCTATTCTTGAAATGTCAAACCAGTAAGCAACTTAAGTTAGCTAATAACCCCTTGCTTCCCTGACCCCCTACCTCATTGTATTCAAACTTCCTCTCCTTACTTGGTCTTATACCTGCCAAGCTGTTCCCGACATGGGAGACAATGATTATGGTAAAACCTCCCGTCTTTACAAAGAAAGACTGGGAAGATGTTGGACATTTGTGAATATCCCAGTGCCATGCAGCTAAGGTCATAAACAATGCCCATGGAAGCTAGGAGCAGACTGAAGGTTGAACAATATCCTGGCCCCAATGTTGGCAGGCTAGTGAGGATTGTTCTCTCCCTGGGTTCTTGCAAAGCCCCTATGGCTTATAAACAATCTGGCTACAGCATAAAAATTGACCAATCCTAAAGCCCCCCCCCCACTTTAAATTCCCTACTGCCCCAAAGCTATATGTTTTCCATGATATACTGAATAAAGGTCATGGTCGGTATCCCTATTTACTTTCACCAAAGATGACTGTAGGCTGTCTTTTATCCTCAGACCCACCAATGCTGTCTCTTACTGCTCTCACTGCTAGCTGCCACTAGGAGCCATGGCCCATGGGGCCTTCCATGTCCCCCTGACTGGGCCTTTCTATCTGCTCCTGTCTCTATGTTCTGTGCCCCACACCACACCACCAACAAAACTAGGCTATTAGCTGTTTTGGTACACAGCTTAAACTGAAATAGCTAAGACACTTTTAGGACAACAGGGTTTCATTCCCTGTTAGTCCCTTTGGGTACAGGCACTTGTTCAGTACCAAGCACGAAGCATGAGAATTAGTTCCTTGAGCCTCAGCTGAAGTGCACCCTCTTTGCCTACCCTGTGAATTTCTCCATCCCCCATCCTGTGGGCCCTAAGCCCCTGAGACCCAGAGCTAAGTGGGAACAGTCCCATAGACATGAATAGGGATTAAAGTTTCTCCACAACAACATTCTTGACTCATAAACTGCTACTCTAACTAAACTTAGCAACATTACTACAAATATATGAGGAACACCATCTTTGTTATGGAATATTTGCTTATTAGTAGGTTTTGGACATATTCTTATCACCTATTCATTGTGTATACATTTTGCACTACCTAAGAGGTATGAGGCTAAGCTGATTGGCAGCTCCACAGCCGAGCTCTGATGGCGCTATGATTCAAACGGTGATAACTGTCAAAGCATTTTTGTTTTCTTGTCTTCTTTCATACAGGAATGCCTTGAAAACACAATTCACATACCTGACAGAATTTAATAATCATTGATACACTTAAAGAGTAATTTTCCCACACTGTTGCTTTTCTTTAAAACTTGCAGGACACATTAAACTTTCTTCAGAGACTTGTACATGAAAATTACCTTCCATGTCTTCTAGAACATTGACAATGTTCTTCAATAGTATGGTCTTCCCAATTGTAGCCTAAAATAGAGTACCAGAAAATGTATGACATACTACTGGAAATTAGGCAAAATCTAAGTTATTATCTTCAGTGAACCTTAAAACCATCCCTGGTTTAGTCACCTCATTCTTTCTATTCCCAATTGAAATTACAAGAACAAATAACAACAAAGAAACAGTTGTCCTTAGATTTAAAAAGCAAAACAAAACTCACTGTCTTACCTACAGCAGTGGGGTTCCTGTAGGTCTCCAGCATCACATCTTTGTACAGACTCTTCTGGGAAGGGTCCAGCAAAGCCCACTCTTCCCGAGTAAAGTTCACATGCACATCATCATAGGTCACTGCATCCTAAAACATCCCAGAAATATGTACAACAGAAAGAATGACACTGACATCACTGTAAATGGACACTTCATTGACAATATAATCATGTAGTTCTGATGCTTCCTCCAGTTATTTCCTGACACAGAAGTTCTAATGTAATCACCAAGTCATTTTAGAAGGAAACTGAATGACGAGGTCCACTTCTGTCATTCCTGCACCTGTCAAACACGATGTACCTTTGCAAGAGTAATACCAATTAACAGAAACAAAGAGAGAGACAAGCAAATGGATCAATAGTAGTGACCACACATCAGAAAAATTACAAGAACACTTAATAACTGCAAAAGTGATGGGCAAGCTGGCTGTATTCTCATGACTTTAATTCCAGGACTAGGAAGCAGATACAAGTATATTTCATTGAATTGTTTTATGAAAAGAGTTCCAGAATGGCACAGGTACACATTAAGACCCTGTCTTCTCTGCTAAAATCATTCACACAAACAAAAAGGACAGAAAGAACTCAAAGGTCTTTACTGAAGTTCCTATGGAGAATTGTACATTCTCTCCAGTTCATATTCATCTTCCAGAAACCTGTAGTGCCCCAGTTTAAAGGGTAACACTAATAAGATCTTACTAAAAGGGAATGCATGTTTAAAGAGTTATAAATGGACAAATGAAAATACTAACAATACAAATATTGATCATTAAAAAAGCAACCTAGGGCAGGAGAGATGGCACACCCCTGCTATTGCTGGTCTTGAAAATAAATGGAGTCAGTTGCCACTATTTCCATGGAGGTTGACATCTATTCATTATATCAACTTCAGGAGTCCTGAGGCCATCTTCTGACTACTATGAGGACCAGGCACACATGATATACATATTCTTGCATACAGCCAAAATACACATATTCATTTTAAAACAAATACAACAGGAATGAAGAATGTCACACACCTGCAATCCAATGACTCAGAGGGCTCATGTAGTATTAATGCCATGAATACATGACATCCTGAGAAATAGAATATACTCTGGGACAAAATTCAAGTTGTGGATGAGGATGAGCACAATAGTGTATGTTTATATGTACAAAAATGTGTATTTCAAGCCCATCTGCTAACAATATTAAAAAAAAAAAACAGCCAGGCATTTTAGCCCACATATAATCCCAGCACTATGGAGTCAGAGTCAGATGGATTGTTATGTTCAAGGCGTGCCTGGTCTACATACCTACTTTTAGAACAGAGAGGCTTTGTCTTCAAAATCAAAAACTACAAAATTAAAAATCAAAACTACTAGGCTAGCAAAATAGCTTAGCATTGAATTGCTTCTACTGTATGGTATGTGTTTCAGGGACAGAGTGTATAATGTTGAGGGCATGACAGCACAAGAAGGAAGCTGATTGAACAGTTTCAACCAGAATACAGTACACACAAAGAACAGGAAATGGGTTGAGACTATTCCTTCTGTGATCTCAAGTACTTATGTTTTCCACATTCCTCCAAAAGAAAATATTCCAAGTTCTGTCTGTCCACATCAAAATCACTTTTTACACACCATTTTTTGTTGTTCTAACATGCTAGTCTGTTGCTGTTACTGAATCCTCTAACCAAAACTATGTCAGGCAATTAACTTTTTTGTTGTTGTTGTTGTTGATGTTTATGTTGTTTTCTGGATGGTTCTGTCAGATGACAGTCCAGCATTTTGGGAGCTTAGAACAGAAAGTCAAGCTAGAAGACAAAAACAAAAACCATGTACAAATATTGTTTCCTGGCTTACTCCTTTGCTTGGTCATTGTCTCATGATATGCTAGCTCTCTAATCCAGCCCTGGACACCTTGCTTAGAGATATTGACACTCTCCTTGGAAGAGCCTTCCACATCAATCATCAACCAACACAATTTCTCACAGACGTAGCAACCAGCCATTCTGATGGGGGCATGCCCTCAAATGATGCTCCCTCAGATGATGGGTGGTCTGAAATGTTGAGAACTGAAGCTAACTAGGACACAGAGACAATAATATATGAGAAAGGTTTAAAAACTCAGCCAATGTGTTAACCACATCAATCACTTAAGTATTAAGAACCCAAACACTGATGACTGAAACACCTGGAAAACAGAGATTTGACAAGAAATGAGGAGACGCAGGTTTGAGGATCAAGAAGAGAAAACTGAAACTGTTTCCCCAAAGAAAGTCCCCAAACCAGCAAACACTCAAGGAACCCATAACATAATAGATTACATTTTCAGAAGACAAAAATTGGTGAGGTCTATCATTTTCCAGAGAAACAATAATATAATTAGATTATAATTTATAAAATCACACAACATACGTGGCACCACTGATTAAAGTAAACACAAAGGCAGACCTATAAATATAATAGGACTATAAACTAGAACTACGGGGCCAGATGTGGTGGTGCATGCCTAGAATCCCAACATTCGGGAGGCAGACGCAAGTAGATCTCTGCGAGGTCAAGGTCAGCCTGGTCTACAAAGTTAGTCCAAGACAGCCAGGGCTACACATAGTAACCCTGTCTCAAAAAGAAAAAAAAATTGAAAAAGAATAAAAGATCACCAACATATGTGGCACCATTGATTAAAGTAAACACAAAGGCACACCTATAAATATAATAGTACTATAAACTAGAACTACGGGAAGATTCCAAAATAGCAGTGTCCAGCACCCATGGGATCTGAGTAGCAGGAGGTTAACATCAGTCACTGTGGAGCAATTTTGAGGTGGTAGTGCTGACTGCAAAATACAGACTGCATCTGTGTTTCCCCCTCGAATGCTAGAATAAGCCATCTCCCCAAAGAAGGCTTCTCAGCTCCAAAATCAACCAGCCTCCTCATTCCCCACTCCTGATGCTACCTGACATCCCAAGGAGGGAGGCCACGCCCAAATGACACACGGGTCCATCCTCAGAGTCCTGGTGCAGAGCTCTATCCGAACTCCTTAGGAGAGCTGACAGGATCCCAAAGATACACGTTTCCATTCTCCAGTCCCCAGTGAATATGGGGACTATCCAACACCCTGAGGAAGGCTCCTCAGCTCCAGAAACAACTATGCTCCAACCCCAAACCCTCCAAGAGATTCCTGCCATCCCGAAAAGGGTTTCCAGGCCCAAGGGACTATGATTCCAATCACTGTCCTATAACTCCATCCACATTCCCAGTTCCAACCTCCACCTAGACCTACACACCTTCTTGAGGAGACCATCTGTACCTCAAGATCCAGGTAAGACGTTTTCCAAACCCAATCCCCTATCTGTGGTCCAACTGGGACACAGCCACCCAGCAGACATGAGTTGCAGGTTTAATTTAGCTGAGATCAAGCATCCAGCCCACCATTCCAAGGAAGGCTGCCAGTTCCTAGGAACACCCATTCAAGGCCCAGCATTCCACCTGCCTTCCTGAGAGGTCCAGCAGGCAACAAGAACAACCAGCCAACACCAAGAATAAACAGAGGGCTAGAGGTCAGTGTAAGAACACAAGCAACAAAACCCAGGGCCATTTGGCACCACAGGAATCCAGCTAGCCGATCACAGCAAGCCCTAGATATCCTACCTCATCTAAAGTGCAAGGAAGAGACTTTAAATCTGATGCTATGAAATTGATAGAGGCCTTTAAAGAAAATAAATCCCTCAAAGAAATACAGGTAAACACAACCAAACATGTGAAGGATATGAAACAATCCCTTAAAGAATTATAAGGAAATATGATTAAACAGGAAAAGGAAATGAATAAAATTGTCCAAGACATAACAGAAACAATAATCACAAACTAAGGCAATCCTCACCAACATAATACAGGACATGGAAGAGAGGATCTCAGGCAAAGAAGATACGTTAAAAGATACTGATAGACAGCTCAAAGAAAACAGTAAATCTAAAAACTGTCTAACACAAAGCATCCAGGAAATTGTGGGGCACTAAGAAAAGATGAAACTTAAGAATAAAAGGAATGGAAGAAGGAGAAGATTCCCAGTTCAAAGGGGCAGAAAATATCTTCAACAAAATCATAGAAGAAAACTTCCCCAACATAAAGAGAGAGATGCTTATACACATACAAGAAGCTTACAGAACACTAAATAGACGGGACCAAAAAAGAAAATCCCTCCACCACATAATAATCAAAACAATAAATGAATAGAACAAAGAAAGAATATTAAAAGTCACAAAGGATAAGGGCTAAATAATGTATAAAGGCAGACCTATTAGAATTACACTAGATTGCAGAACAGCTGAGTAGAAGTCATGAAGCCTCTAAGAGATCACACATCCAGCCCAGAATACTATAGGCAGCAAAACTTTCAATCACCACAGATGGAGAGAACAAGATATTCCATG
>CAJQZJ010032020.1:9618005-9684411 GCA_907164525.1 Lophiomys imhausi | reverse complement strand
CTCCGAGTTTGGAATCCTGTCAAGGATGTTTCCACACACAAGCCCCTGCTCTAAATGCTTTCTGCAGATGCAGCTCCCATAGTGAATTTATTCAGAGGCCACTGCTGGGTCCAGGGAATGACTAGGCCCACAAGGGATCTCAGGGGTGGCCACACTTGGCCATGGCTGACCACCCACCCACAGGGAGGACACACCAAACCAGCTCCCGCTCCTCCCACTTGTAGGCAGTGACCCTGTGCTCACCATGTCGGAATGTCAAAGCTTACCTGAGTTCTCCTCACAGCACCCAACAGCAACAGTCAGAGCATATCACGCAGAACCATTTAAGCCTGCTCAGCTAGAGAGTTGACCCTGAAGTGTGGACCATGGAAAAACCCAGAAGGATGGCACCTGGAAGAACACTCCTTCTCTTCTGACTGGCAGGTCCGACTGGAGGCCCTGATTGGTCAGTTTGTCTTGATTGACATGATCACCTCCCTTAGGTTAGAGTGTGCCCAAGCATAGTGCTTCATGGGCGGGCTTTGAGTCCAAGCCCAAACCTTTCCCAGATCTGCTAAGCTCTGCATTTAAGTAGCATTTGTGCCTGTCCTCCCTTAGCCTGCCTCTCTGCCTTCCCAGTGCCTGGGAGGACCAACCATTCCAGCTCCAAGTAGCTCAGCTGCCTGCTCCTCCCCCTGTTTGGCAGTGACCCAGTGCTCACCAAGTGGCCACTTTGGAGCTTGCCTGAGCTCAGAGGAAGGCCACAGCTGCTTCTATGTGGGACAAGAGGTTCATTTGAATTACCCCTGACTGCTGTCTATTTTATTGAGTATTTTTGTATCAATGTCCATGAGGGAAAGTGGTCTGAAATTTTCTTTTTTTGTTGAGTCTTTGTGTGGTTTAGGTATCAGGGTGACTGGTTTCAAAGAATGATTTTGGCAATATACCTTCTGTTTCTATTTTGTGGAATAGTTTGGACAGTATTGGTATTAGCTCTTCTTTGAAAGTCTGGTAGAAGTCTGTGCTAAAACCATCTGGCCCTGGGACGTTTTTGGTTGTAAGAATTTTGATGACTGCTTCTATATCCTTAGAGGTTATAGGACCATTTACATTGTTTACTTGATCCTGATTTAACTTTGGTAAGTGAAATCTATCAAGAAAATCATCTATTACATTTAGATTTTCCAATTTTGTGGAAAACAGGCTTTTGAAGTAAGACCTAATGATTGTTTGGAACTTCTCATTGTCTGTTGTTGTGTCCACCTTTTCATTTCTGATTTGGTGAACTTGGATTTGGGGGCATCTCTTCTGCTTCTTCCTGTATTAGGATATCCAGAGCATGAGTAGTAGAGAAGCTGGGCACTGGTGGAGCCATATTGCCTCAGCTCTTGCTGATTGTGTGCTGACATTGGCCTTTAGCCATTTGGTTGTCCCTGGTGCCAGCTGACCTCCTTGATGTTCCTGGTGCTGGCAGGACTCCTGGATATTCCTGGACTTGCAGGCCTCCTCAGGAAGCCAGGCTGATCTGTGGCCTAGATGATGGAGTTCTGGTAACAGAGTGCAACTCACTGCTGCTGGTTGTTCCCTATAGGGACCCAGCCCACATGTGTTTCTTGACACTTTCTAATCCAAGTGGTCTCCATCTTTTTTTTTTTTTTTTTTGGTTTTTCGAGACAGGGTTTCTCTGTTTAACAGCTCTGGCTGTCCTGGAATCGCTTTGTAGACCAGGCTGGCCTTGAACTCGCAAAGATCCGCCTGCCTCTGCCTCCCAAGTGCTGGGATTAAAGGCGTGGGCCACCACCGCCCGGCTAGGTCTCCATCTTTTAATTGGTGTGTTAAATCTATTTGCATTCAAGGCTGTAATTTTGTTCGAATGACAGTGTATTTTGCCTTACAGAAGCTTTTCAGTTTCATGAGGTCCCATTTATTGATTGTTGATCTTAGATCCTGAGCTGTTGGTGTTCTGTTCAGGAAGTTGCCACCTGTGCGAATGAGGTCGAGGGTTTCTTCACTTTTCTTCTAGTAGATTTAGTGTGACCGGCCTTATGTTAAGGTCTTTGATCCACTTGTACTTAAGTTTTGTGCAAGCTGATAAGTATGGGTCTAATTTCATTAATATGTGGACATCCAGTTAGACCAGCACCATTTGTTGGACATGCTGTCCTTTTTCCATTGTACGGTATTGGCTTCTTGTTAAAAATTAAGTGACCATAGGTGTTTGATTTCATTTCAGGGTCTTCAATTTGATTCCATTGATCCATTGGTTGATTTCTATGCCAGTACTATGCTGTTTTTATTACTATTTCTCTGTAGTATAGCTTGGAATCTGGGATGGTGATGCCTTTTGATGTTTTTTATTGTATAGGATTGATTTAGCTATTCTGGGTTTTTTGTTATTCCATATGTAGCTGAGAATTACTTTTTCAAGGTCTATAAAGAATTGTGGTGGTATTTTGACAGGAATTGCATTGAATCTGTATATTGCTTTTGGCAGGATGACCATTTTTATTATGTTGATCCTATCTATCCATGAGCATGGGAGATTGTACCATCTTCTGATGTCGTCTTTCTTTCTTCAAGGACTTGAAGTTCTTGTCCTTCAGGTCTTTCACTTGTTTGGTTAGAGTTACCTCCAGGTATTTTATATTGTTTCTGGCTATTATGAGGGTGTTGTTTCCCTAATTTGTTTCTCTGACCACTTATTTTTTGTGGAAAGAAGGGCTCCTGATTTTTATAAATTAATTTTGTATCTACCCACCTGGCTGAAAGTGTTTATCAGCTGTAAGAGTTCTCTGGTGGAATTTTTGGGATCACTTATGTATACTATCATATCATCTGGAAATAGGGATAATTTGACTTCCCTGAGTTTAGGGGAAATACTTTAAGTTTCTTTCCATTTAATTTGATGCTGGTGACTGGATTGCTGTATATTGCCTTTATTATTTCTAGGTATGGTCCTTGCATGCCCATTCTCTCCAGGACTTTTAGCATGAAGGGTTGTTGGATTTTCAAATGCTTTTTCAACAACTAGGAATATTATCATGTGGTTTTTTTCCTTTCATCTTGTTTCTGTGGCGAAGTATGTTGATGGATTTTCCTAGGTGGAACCATACCTGCATTCCTGGGAGGAAGCCTACTTGATTATGGTGTATGATACTTTTGATGTGTTCTTGGATTTGGTTTGCCAGTGTTTTATTAAGTATTTTTGCATCTATGTTCATTAGGGAAATTGGTCTGAAGTTCTCTTTCTTTGTTGGGTCTTTGTGTAGTTTAGGAATCAGTGTGACTGTGGCCTCAGAGAATGAGTTTGGCAGTGTTCCTTCTGTTTCTATTTTGTGGAAGAGTTTGAAGAATATTGGTATTAGCTCTTCTTGGAAGGTCTGGTAGAATTCTGTGCTGAAACATCTGGCCCCGGGCTTTTTTTGGTTGGGAGATTTTTGATGACTGTTTCTATTTCCTTAGGGGTTATAGGGCTGTTTAATCTGTTAACCTGGTCTTGATTTAACTTTGGTAGGTGGAATCTGTCAAGAGAATTGTCCATTTCACTTAGGTTTCAAATTCGGTGGAGTGAAGATTTTTAAAGTAGGACCTAAATATTCTCTGTATTTCCTCGAAGTCTTTTGTTATTTCTCCCTTTCCATTTCTGATTTTGTTGATTTGGGTTTTATCCAACTGCCTTTTAGGTAATTTGGCTAAGGGTTTGTCTATTTGTTGACTTTTTCAAAGAACCAACTCTTGCTTTCATTGATTCTTTGTGTTGCTCTTTTTGTTTCTAAGTTGTTGATTTCAGCCCTTAGTTTCATGATTTCCGATTTCCTGCCTTCTGCTCCTCTTGGGAGTGTTTCCTTCTTTTTCTTTCCAGTTCTTCCAGTTCTGTTGTTAATTCGCTAATATGAGCTGTCACAATTTTCTTTTTGAAGGCACTTAGTGCTATGAACTTTCCTCGTAGCAGTGCTTTCAATGTGTCCCATAGGTTTGGGTATCTTGTACCTTCATTGGTGTTGGATTTTAAAAAGCCTTTGATTTCCTTCTTTATTTCTTCCCTGACCCAGTTGTCATTCAGTAGAGAGGTGTTCAATTTCCATGAATGTGTAGACCTTCTATTATTTCTGTTGTTGTTGAAGTTCAGCTTTTTTCCATGGTGGTCTGATAAGATACAAGGGGTTATTTCAATTTTCTTGTATCTGTTGAGGCTTGCTTTGTGTCCACCTATATGGTCAATTTTGAAGGAGGTTCCATTCAGTACTGAAAAGAAGGTGCGTCCTTTGTGTTTGGGTGAAACTTTCTGTAGATATCTCTTAGCTCCATTTGGTTCATGACTTCTGTTAGGCTCATTATTTCTGTTTGGTTTCTGTCTCAATGACCTCTCCATTGTTGTGAGTGGGGTGTTGAAGTCTCCCACTACTAATGTGGGGGAATCAATGTGAGTTTTAAGCCTTAGAAGTTTCTTTTACAAATGTGGGCACCCTTGTATTTGAGGCATAGACATTCAGTATTGAGATGTCCTCTTGATGGATTTTTCCATTGACGAGTATGTAATGCACTTCCCTGTCTTTTTTTATTAACTTCAGTTAAAAGTCTATTTTATTTGATAATAGGATGGCTACTCCAGCTTGCTTCCTGGGCCCGTTTGCTTGGAAAACCTTTTCCCTGCCCTTTACTCTGAGGTAGCGTCTACCTTTGTTAGAGAGATGTGTTTATTTTATGCAGCAATATGTTGGGTCTTGTTTGTGGATCCATTCTGTGAGCCTATATCTCTTTACTAGGGAGTTGATTCCATTGATGCTGATGGGTATTAATGACCATAAGCTGTTATTTCCTGTTATATTGATGTAGGTGCTGGTTGTGTGTTTCTTTTGGTTTAGCAGCAGTCGAGTTTCTGCTTCCTCTGTTTTCTTGGGTGCAGTTATCTTCACTTGGCTGGAATTTTCCTTCTAGGATCTTCTGTGGGGCTGTATTTATGGGTAGATACTGTTTAAATTTTATTTTGTCATGGAATATCCTATTTTCTCCATCTATATTGATAGAGAGTTTTGCTGGATATAGTAGTCTGATCAGACACCTATGTTTTCTCAGGGCTTGTAGGATGTCTGCCCAGGCCCTTCTGGCTTTTAAAGTTTCTGAGGAGAAGTCAGGTGCAATTCTGATGGGTCTTCCATTATATGTTACTTGACCTTTTTCTCTTACCATTTTTTGTAACCGAACTTTTATATTATTATTTATGGCTTATTTATTTATTACTAAATTCACTTATAACAAACACCAACAATTTCTTAACTATTAATCCTATAAATTCCTACAACCCCTTTAACCTATCCACTAAACCTATTGATAATCATAACAACCACTTTCATAACCTTTTAGAATGATACAGTCTCTGGGGCAGGTCCTCAGTCGTCAGGAACACAGTCTTTGTTGTAGATTCTTTAACACACTTAGCAGTCCTTCTTCTGGATCTCTCAGATGCAGGTTTGTCAGGGTAAGTTGGTTATTGCAGTCTCACCTTAAATAAGGCTTCATGCTTTCTTCTCTGTGGGAGACCCCAGTCGTCTGCAGGCCAACTTACTTCTTTTGAATCAGGAACTCAGCTGCTCTGCCTCAGTCCTTAAAGCCAGGCACCGTTTCCTTTAGGCCACTGTTTGGACAGATCAAACCCCTCTAGGCAAAAGCTGAGCCACAGGGTCCAGTCCTTGGCCTTTTGGTGTCTTGCCCAGGCTTTCTTTGCTCACCGGCTTCTTTCTGCTTCAGGGAGAGAGCTGGCCATCAATGGCCAGCTGTTTTTTCAGCAGGACTCTTGGAGCTCTCTAGCATCAGGGGCCTCTTCTTTTCTCAGCTCCACACACTGTCCTCAAATAGGAGGAACTCTGTTTCAGCTTAATTTGGGCTCCGCCCACTTAGCAGCTGAAAACAATGTCAGGCCAGATACTTTGTTTCTTCAATTCTATTGAGTCTTTCCTGTTTTCCTGACTTCAAACTTGTTTTTCAGTCTATTGAGTCTTTCCTGTTTTTGCTGACTTCATGCTGATAATGCTCTTCAGGCCCCGAATTAAGAGACAGTATCAGAAACTCCTATATATTTTCTAAATCTAATTTATCTAACCCCTACAATTTTTAATATTTTTTGTTCTTTGTTCAAGGCTGAATTAGGACTATTTTGCTAATGCTGGGATTTTATCATTTGTTTTTCTAACTGATGGGTGATTATTACTCTTCTCCCATCCCTGGTAATTAATGTTGGGTGCTCTCTGTTCAGCTGTGTCAGACATAATTCACTATTTTCCCATCCTTCTCTCTCTGTTCCTCCACTGCTGTCTTGCGTTGCATTCTGTCCTGTGTCCTTGTGTGAGAAACTCTTTCCCTTTGTCCTCTATGTTCAGTATTGTTGTAAGACTATTCTGCAGTGCCAGCTTGGTTCTCAGAAGTTCACTTAGCTTCTGCTTGACTTAAACTAATTTTTATTTCTCCATTTATTTAAATACATTTTTTTGCTGGGTAAATATTTGATGATGGAAATGAGAATTAATCTGAACAGATACCGCATACATTAATAAAGTCTATAGGCGTTTGTTTAACAACTAACGCTAAATCCCAAATCA
Source organism: Lophiomys imhausi (assembly GCA_907164525.1). Classification (NCBI taxonomy): domain Eukaryota; kingdom Metazoa; phylum Chordata; class Mammalia; order Rodentia; family Muridae; genus Lophiomys; species Lophiomys imhausi. Next base: position 9,677,836 of record CAJQZJ010032020.1, on the reverse strand, counting down.
GGGTCCAATGACAATAGAATAATTGGTATTTGTCATTCAAATTATTATTGTTATCTTATTGTTATATATAAAAAGTTTGTATTCATGTGTCTCTTTCATATTTCATTGTGTAACAAAGTGTAAAATACTAAAGTGAGTACTTTGAAGACCCAGGCAAAGGCCCTCCAGCTGGGTGAGTTCTAGACCCCACATCTGTGATTCCAGTATGGCCAGCAGAGGGCAGCAATCCTGAAAAGAGGTCACACAAAGGAAAGGGTATTTCTCACTCACAGCCTAGAGAAAAACAAAGAGAGAATGGAGCACGGTGAGGAGGACACTGGGATGTTCTGCAGAGAAGATGATCAGGAAGAGCCATTTGTGGAGGAACACCCTCAGGGCAGGGTAGCGGGAAGCTGGGGCACTAAGACATGCCCTCTGCACAGGCACATTTAGGAAAGCAAAGTTGCTCTGTGAGGTCAGGCTTGGTGGGTGACTCACTAGTTTGCTATTCTGCCCTGGAGGATTTAAGGCTGGTGAGGCAGCCAGGAGGGGGTAGGTCAGCCAGAGGGGTTGGGGTGTGGACATAACCAGAAGTTTGGTGAAGGAATCAGACCTACCTCCAGCCAGGGTTTAAACAAGATTTGAACAGCACATTTTTTGAAAAAGCAACATTATATAAACAAAGCAAGAATGGATAACCCAAAATCATCTAGTTTCATCCCTTAATCTCCACTTGGACTTCTCCATGGGCCCCTAATTCCGTCAGCCTTGGTTTATTCCTGCCCCAATGGTCCATATATAGTAGTCTAACAGACTATATAAACATGCCAGATTCATATTCTGCTGGTTCTGCAGGTAGGCAACTTGGTACACACCCTCTCTCTTTTGAGAGTGAGAGAGTCTCTATTCATCTGTTCACCATGAAGCTCTTACCTCCCTGCCAACTGCAGAGCAGAGGCTCAGCAAAGGTCAGTGTTTAAAAAACAAAAGAAAACCCAGAACAGCAGATCTGATCACTTCATTTAAATTCAGCATTTGTAAATCCCCTCCTGTTTCCAGGCTGAGGCAGTTTCCTCTGGGGGTGTACTGTCCTCCCTCCTCAGCACAGTTTGGCTCTTCTCTCTCTCTCCCTCCAGTTCCTGGGACATTATGATGCACTTCTCACTCCTGCCAAGGTGGAGGGGTCTTTTCCTTGGAGATCTCATCTTCCACAGGTGTCTGTCTGCACAGTCTGGGAGACGCTCAGACCTATGACAGACTCATTTGTCTCCCAACTGAGGTGAGGGTTGTCTCTCCAGAGTCTCCAGATTTTTGATCACTTTGCTCTTATAGTCAGACAGGCTCTCTCCAGTGTCACAATGCATCTATTGACTTTGGTCAGGTCTTGTATTAGGGGAGAGATGGTGGCACCTCACTAGGCATGTGGAGGAGGCATGGGGGCTGGTTCCTTCCAATATAAGCAAATAGGCGACAGGGAGGCCACATCTGGACACAGCAGATGTGGGGGAAGCCTTCTGCTACTCCTCTGAACTTGGTCCTCTTCTCCATGGACCCCATGGTCTGAGGCAAGGGCAAGAATAACAGGAAGCAGGACGTGAGAGGAGAGACCCGGATCTGCCTCCTCTTTGTGCAGCTGAACTAATGAACTATAACTAGGGAAACCTGTGACGTCATCAAGTCCATCTGCTACAAGACACAGGAATTCCCTCACTTCACCACATCCCTTCACAACCCAATGGCTCAGCTGGCTCTAGAGCCTGAAACAACATTATCCCAAGGCCTCAATCGCTTGCCTTAGTGGTTCTGCAAGATGGATTTCTGATCATGTCACTGGCGATCTGAACAAGGAGCAAATATGCATGTAATTAGAGAAAAGGGTCAATATTTGTGTGCACCATAGGGGCTGATCCAAAAATGGCCATGTGTACCCTACAGAAGAACAGCATAGCTTAGCTTCATAGTCTGAGAATCTAGATCCCACATCAGTCCCAGTGCTGAAGGGACTCACACATCATCCCTGGGGTTGAGTCTACATCAAAATGTCAAGGAGCTGGAGTCAGCTGTCAGTGGAAGTGGCAGAAGCACCAACAGGCACAAGAGGAAGAAGGGTTTGCATGACATATGACTAACGGCTTCCTACATTTCTCCTTAAGGACCTCAAGCTCATGGAAAGGTGTGACCCACATTCAGGAGATTATTCCTCTTAGTCCTTGAGCTACACCTCACATGTCAGCCTTGTCTGGAAGCATCTCCACAGACAAACAGAGCTGTTCTCAGTGTCTCTTAATCCAGTGATGTCCACAACCAAGACCAACCATCACCCTCATGGTCAAGATCTCAGCCTGTCACAATTTGATGGTGAGTAACACACTGTACAAACGTCACACTGACAATGACACCAAATAAATCCTGCTTGGCTCAAACAGAGGAAGGGGTTTCTCAAAATTATCAGGAGGCACAAAAGCCATGGAGGAGCATAAATTCCAAATACACAGGGACATGGGAACACTGTGCATGTGCACTACAGAACTGGCAATGATGAGGGAAGGTGATAGCTAGAGTGACCTCACACCCAAACATTGATCATTCAGTCACCATAACAGACACAGACTCCATGTGGAAGCTCCCATGGCTTCGCCCAGAGTCTCTGCATAGTCTTGGGTCTCCCCCTTTTGGCAGCAACATAGATTTGCCATTTCCACAACCTGCTGGCTCAGCCTGGGACTGCTATGAGCTTGTACATGTGCTCACAGTGGGGATGCCAAGTCATACTGATGGACAAGAAATCCCCAGAGTCTGAGGGAAGACAGAGCAGGCTGTGGTGATGCGTTATCACCAGTGTCCAGCTTCATGTGCAGCTGTTTAGGGCCACTGGTGTAATGGTGTGGCCAACAGAGATAGATGTTAGTGTGATCCACTCTGGGAAATAAGGAGCATGGGAAAAGCCACACACTCCCCAACCACATCCAACCCCTTGTGAAAGGTCCTACTAAGTAGAATCCTGCCCACCCTGCTTCAGCTCCATTGCCCTAAACCTCTTTTCTGGGAGTGAATCTCTGATTCAGAGTTCTTGACCATGAGGGTGATGGTTGGTCTTGGTTGTGGACATCACTGGATTAAGAGACACTGAGAACAGCTCTGTTTGTCTGTGGAGATGCTTCCAGACAAGGCTGACATGTGAGGTGTAGCTCAAGGACTAAGAGGAATAATCTCCTGAATGTGGGTCACACCTTTCCATGAGCTTGAGGTCCTTGATTTTATGGGACCAGCTCAAACTATTGTGATTCTCAACAGCTTTCAAGAGTGGACAGATTGACACATCTCTTAGTGATGAAGGCATCACACATGTTTCCCGTCCTCCTCATGTGTTCCCATGGCCTTCCTTCCATCCTCAGACCCATGACTCTCCCTGCAAACCCTTGCTGAAGCCCTATGTCTGCATCTGAGCTCTTTCTCTTTGAGCCACACCACATTGGGGTCAGCTGTCTATCACAGGTTTTGCTATGGCAACAATTTGACCAGGTCCTAGTTTCCTACATCTGGTTCCAGCCCTGGACTGTAGTCTGAAAGCCTTATAAACCTAAATGATTATGAGAATGTTCAGGATTAAAACATATGTGTTTGCTAAATACCTGTTTATCTAGTGAAGCTGCCTTTTTCTGAGCCCTTTGACAGGAAGTTTAGGATGACTCATTTAATCTCATTATTTAGGCTCATGTTTCTTCTGGATTCCATCTCAGTAGTTATACATGTCCAGGAATTTACTAATTCCCACTACTTGTCACTATGGAGCTGCCTTCTCATTGATCACTCTGAATTTAATGAATGAGAAAAAAGGGGCTGGAGACATAATTCAGTGCCCTCATCAATAAATCATATTTAATGGTCACAATTGCAAAAGTTATCAAGAAAGAACAATTGTAAATAGATGGAAAGTGTGATGGCAAAATTCAAACTTTAGTGTAAGATTTAACATCTTAAAGTTGTTTTTTGTTTTTGTGACCAAAATTATTCTCTTTAGAATTATGGTTTTACTACAAGATTATTTCTTAGTCTCATGATAGCCATAAATCAAAATCTTGCACACAGCCAAAAACAAAAAGAAAGGGATTTAAATAATATTGCCAGAGAAAAAATCATCTAAGTGCAAAAGTAAACAATAAGAAAGAAACAGGAAGAATGGACAGGACAATTAGGAAACAGGAGCTTTTGCAAATGTGTGGTCTTGCTTTTGACTGTTGCCATGGGAGACAGTGGGCCACATTATCCCGTTGGAACATGCAGAGCCATGAAAGGGGTAAAAGATGAGGCCCAGTATGAGGCCTGGAAGAAATTCACCAATAATAACATAGTTCAGTTACCAGAAACCATGGTGGGCAGCTCACAGCCATGTGCAAATCAAGCTTGGTCAGAAGCATTGGCGATTTAGGGAAAATTTCCATACTTCAAGGTCAGGAACTTTCCCCACGACAAATAGTGGCTTCTCTCAAGGACAACACACTTGATGTATGCTGCCCTACGTTAATACTAATGGGGATACACTGACCAAAATTTAAATTCTAAATTATTTAGGAGGATTTGGTTGTAAAACATGAGGTCAAGTAAGCCTTGACCTCTATGGATTATGATCCAGTTGGAGTTTTAAAGACTGGGGTGTATTTCATATAGATGTACTTTAAAAAGTAATGGTTTGTGAGTGTAAGCTTGTACACCCACCTTGGTAATCAATCTGGCAATATCTCAGACAATTGGGAATAGTTCTGCCTCAAGACTCAGCTATACCACTCCTGGGCATATATCCAAAATATTCTCCACCAAACACAAGGACATTAGCTCAATATGTTCATAGCAGCTTCATTCTTAGTAGGCAGAATGTAGAAATAACACAGATGTCCCTCAACCAAAGAATGGATAAAGAAACTGTGGTACATTTACACAGTGGAATACTACACAGCTACCAGAAACAAGGAAATCATGCAATGTGCAACCAAATGGAGGGAAATAGAAAAGCTCATCCTGAGTGAGCTAACCCAGACCCCCATGATACACATTGTAAATATTCACTTATAACTGGATACTAGTCAGATAGTACAGGATAACCATCCTACAACCCACAGACACAAAAAGAAAGGAACCTACCGTAAGTATCCTATGAGAAACTCCACCCGGCACAGGATCAACAGAAGCGAGACACACAGCCAAATGTTAGTTGGAGCTCTGGGAGTGGAGTGTAAAGGAGGGAGAAGGATTAGAGACTTGGAAGGGACTAGAACAGCACATGACGATAAAGAGAACCCACCGACCTTTGCTCCTAGAGGCTTACAGAGACTGAAGCAACAACCAAACAAACAAAAAAGAAGCATATATGGGTTGGACCTAGAATCCTACACATATATAGATTGTAGACAACTTTGTATTCATGCAGATTGATCCCTTAGCATGGAGGTGGGAAGCGTGTCTCTGCCATGGACTCTCTTGCCAGTCAGTAGAACACTTTACCCAAGCTGAGCTGCCATGTCAGGTCCCACTAAAAAAGGAAGCCCTTAGCCCTCATGTGACTGAATTGAGGAGGGTTGATATGTGGGGTGCTCCCTTCATCTGTAGAGAAGGGGTGGAGAGAAGGGCAAGAGAGTTGGAGGGACCAAGAGGGGAGGAGGGCAGGTGCTGTAATTGAGATATAACTTAATTAAATAAATAAAATTTTAAAAAGTAATGGTTTAAAGGGGAAGTTAAGAAAAAAATGAACCTCCTTAATCCCCAGGATCTGGATACCTTCAGAGTTTCTGTGCTGCCTGGAGGACACAGGAGGACCAATGCTCAGAAGCCTAAAAGGCTTGGCGCAAGGAGCCCACTTAGTGGCCAAATACTGCCAGCAGTCCAGCTGTCACTCAACTGGCTCCATCTACTCTACCTAAAATAATGCTGATGATGATCATGGTGATGATGATGATGATGATGATGATGATGACACCTTTTCCTTCTGACTTGGTTAAGGTTAAATAACCCAAAACAAAAAAGTTCTTTAATATCCCAAATATAAGTGGATGAGCACCACACAATGTTAGAAATTTAAGAACTTTCTATCTTGGAGAGGCATCTGGGAGGTGGATAATATTATTATATTATGGGTTACATTACCTCCTTTCCCAGTTTAAATATTGTTTATGCATTTAAGAATTTGGCTTTCTGGCCGGGTGTGGTGGCACACACCTTTAATTCCAGCACTTGGGGGCAGAGGCAGGCAGATAGATCTATGTGTGTTCGGGTTTGAGGCCAGCCTGGTCTACAAAGAAAGTCCAGGAAAGACAAGGCTATTACACAGAGAAACCCTGTCAAAAAAAATTGGCTTTCTAAATAAGGAAAATCTTAAAATAAGTAATGTATACAGACTACTTAAAAAGGAATTTGGATTTGAAGTTTTCTGTGTGTTTCCAAGTATGCTTATTGTGTGAAAATGTATAAAATCTTTTAACATGTGTTTAGATAAACATTCACATGAACGTAGGATTTACAAATGAAAATACAGCATATTTACACATTTACCCCTGATTAGCATAGTTAGCAGAAAAGTCCACCTGTGTGAGGTCTGGCTTCTCCCAGTTCATCTCCTCAGTCCCAGCGTGTGCTCTAATCCATAGGATCAGGGTGAGTTGTGGTCACCAGGCTGTGGCTGTGCTTGCAGCACCTTCTGCTTTGAGGACTGTCACAACCCCTACCTCATGGAATCCAAGAGCAGAGACAAAACTGGGCAGCCCTGAGATGCCTCTAGAGTGGGCTCCCTGCACCCTAAGCTCCATGCTCACAGCTGGACTCTGGTTAGACTCTGAAAACCTGTCAAGCAGATTTTAAATAAATGGTGCTTGAAGAGCCTCCTGCCAGGACCATATGTAAATATGATGAAATCAAATGTTTAAAGGGCTGCAAATCCGTAAAAGAAACAGGTACAAAGTACACCTACCATTTCTGATATCACCTAAAGCTTATGTCATGTTTTCTCCTTAAACACTGAATTTCTTCAATTTAAAAATTGTTAGATTTGGGCTGGAGAGATGGCTCAGCGGTTAAGAGCACTGGCTGCTCTTCCAGAGGTCATGAGTTCAATTCCCAGCAACCACATGGTGGCTCACAACCATCCATAATGAAATCTGGTGCCCTCTTCTGGCCTACAGATATACCTGCAGACAGAACACTGTATACATAATAAATAAATCTTTAAAAAAAAATTCTTAGATTTGTTTAACTGTAGTGTGTATGTGTGTTTTTGCCTGCCTGTATGTGTGTGCACTCCATGTGTTCCTATTGCCCAAGGAGGTTGAAACGAATGGCAGAGTCTCTGGAACTGCAGTTACAGATGATTGTGAGGTGCCACATGGATGCTGGGAGATGAACCTGGGTCTCCTGCAAAAGCAACACATGCTCTGAAACTCTTAGCCATCCACTCTAGCTCCTCCTTTCAACCTCTTGCATTCTGAAATAGTAAATGTTAAGTTGTGGGGTCTCTCACCAACACAGTGGAAATACCTCCTCTTCCTGAGGAGAGTTTAAGCTCTGGTTACAGGGCAGGGGGAGTTCAAGAAGAACAGGAAACTTCATTTGCAACATTCTGAGAGTTTCCTGAACTAATCCAGATACTGGTTAGCATCCCTAGTACTACTCCCTGAGTATCTGGATTAGTTTAGGAAACTGCTTAAAAACCTGTGCCATCTGTGATACTCAGGAAGATGAGAGAGCTGCAGGGTTCCTGATGCCTTCTTTAAATGTTGGACAATTGGAGGCATTTTTAAGATAGATGGAAAGATATGTAAATAGATATAAATAGGTGCATAGATAGACAGACAGACAGAAAGATTTCCTCTCTATGAATGTTTCTATGGCAGTTGGAAACTAATTTATACTCAATATTTCAATGTTCCACAACACTGCAGACACATCAGGCAGTTTGGTTCATACTTGTGGATACAGTAGATCACAGACCAGGGTAGTGGCCACCAAATATGGAAATGTGAACACTGCAGAGTGAATGGAGTTCATGGATACTGAGTGGAGTGTATTACTAAAGCCACATAGGACAGCAGAAGGACTAGGAACATGGTCTCTGAGGCACACCCAGGATTGCAGCCTGCTCAATCCTGCCCCCCACTCTCCAGTTTGCCTCTCATGTGGACAGCCAGATGCAGATGCACACTAGGGGTTACTAACAGCACTGGAGGAGTCACCCCAAGCTCCCGGAGCCAGCAGCATCCAAGTCAGTTCTGAAGCCTTCCTACAGCACATCTCCCCAGGAGACTGAGCCACGTACTAACCTTATTTTCTTCATTTACCGAGGGAACACTCATATTTCAGAGTGTGTCCCTAGCATGAAACAATCTCCTGACAAAAGACATACATTTCGCTCTTTTGGGGGACACAGAGCATGCTCCTGCTTTAGTGCTCTGGGAAACCCCATTTTCCCCTGTAGGTTACAGGCCAGTCTAGACAATGCCATGCTCCTTTCATCACAGAAAAAAACAGATTGAAAATATAAGTCTTAGTGTCGTTGTGACCCTCTGTATGCTCCCAGTTCCAAGAGCCTTAAGATCAGCTGAGAAGGCAGTAGCATGCTCTTTTCTTCCTATAGAGCTGGGAGAAAACATGATAAAATGTCAAATGAACTAAACTGTGTTTGAAGTTTTGGGAAGAAGGTGCATTTTCTTCTCTGCAGGAAAAAAAATAGAGGAAACTCAAATAAATATTGTCAATAACTAAGGAGATGAAAGCTGATGTTGAGTTGGGAGCAGTGGCTCCTGCAGAGGCTCCTGTCAGCCCCAACTCACCCTGGACGCTGCTGGCAGCCTTGGCCATGTGGGCCAAGGGACAGTGGCTTGTTAAGGGCAAAAGAACAGGAGGGAAGTGATGTCATCCCTGGCTGGACTGTGCTCCTTAAGGGATGATGTGGTGTGATTTTGTAAATAATTTTCCTTTGAAACTTTGAAGGTGTGATTAATAAAAACCAATAAAGGTGACAGACAACTCCATGAGACAGCTGGTTTTATACTTCAGTCTTTCTTTTTTCTTCAAGATTTGTAAAAATGGAATTGTAGCTAGAATTAACAATGATTTGAAATTTCAACATTGTCAATAAATTTCAAGCATGAAATACACAAATCAGTTAATGCATGCCCTTTGACAAGAAGCACTTGTCTAACTCTCTCTCTCTCTCTCTCCCTCTCTCTCTCTCTGTGTGTGTGTGTGTGTGTGTGTGTGTGTGTGTTCATATAAACTTCCACTATTTTACACAAGTGTGATCTCTGAAGCTTAGAGTTGAGCTGTTCTGTTGTAGGCACCACCCCCTACCAGGGAGCAAAAGACTGACCCTGAGGCTCCCTTCCTGACGTTCCACTTCTCCTCTCCTGAGAACATCAGCCCTGGTCACTGCTGTCAGTCACAAGCCATGTTTTTTAAAGCTGCCTTCAGATTAAATTTGTTTCATTTTGAAGAGTGACATGCAAAGTACAAAGCACCCTATAAGTGCTAATGACTTCAGTGAAAATGTAAATATTCATATTTCAGTCACATGAACAAAATCCACAGTCTTAAGACAACACACGCTTTAGTCACAGGATATGGAGAACCAAGCGTACTCACCAGTAGTCTTGCTCTGGCTAGCTTTCATGGTACCTTGATGGGCTGTGTCAGCCTTGGATGCACATAAAGCAGGGAGAAATTTCCTGCTCGTTGCTAACATGACTTTTCCAAGTCTTGTGAACAATTTATGTGATCTTTTCAACCATGGGGTATTACCATCAAGTGCTGGAGGATCACCAAAGGCAATGGTAACAGCTCGGTCGTATTGAGACTCTGCAGGACCCCGTGACAAACAACTCAAGAGAAGATATCCCACAGCTGGCACTAGGCTATTTGTCAGGACATGGCTTCTGGGAGCTATGTCCCCTGAGTAGAGTACATGCACCCATATAAACTCATATAGAAGAATAGCAGGTTTCTATATGGCCTTTCCAAACACCCTCAGTTAGTAGTTTCTTGCTCTATCCCCACTCTCATCCTCTCCACACTTCAAACTCCTTCCCAGTCGTTCTTTTCTCCTTTGTACCACTATGCTCTACTGTCCCCTATCCCTTAAGATCTTGTTCTCCCTTCCTACCAACTAGCACTTCTCAGTTTCCTGTATTTGGATTCTCCTAAGTAAGCACACAGATAGAAAGATTCAACTCTAAGTCTTTTAGCCTTTCTTGTAACAATTGTATCACTGGTTGGGAGCAGTCTGGGCTCTCTGACCACAGCCTCCTCTGGAATAATTGGGAGCATGTCCTCCATATTGATTCTTCTTTGCAGAATGCACGCTGATTAGCATCACCCTGTGGAGCTTCGGTGGTCTTCTTGATCCAGAGAACAGGTGATGGACTAGAACTGTCAGACCTTTTGAAAGATGTCACACAGCCCCTTGGGACCTAGAAGACCTTGAAGGACCAGGGTAAAAATTACTGCCCCTTTAACCCCTCTGTCCACATCAGTACAGACTTCCAAGTGTGGTTAATCATCACACAGAAAATCAGCTGTGACTTTCTGGTACTTTTAAATTTTGTGTAACATGAAATAAAGTTTTGGAGGGGAAACACAACATTATTATTCACTAGGCCAACTTTTGCATGTGTTTCCAAGGGCAGATCAAGATCTTCAGAGGACTCTAATGATTTAAGTAAATATTTGATAGAAATGTGACCTTAAAATTTTGACTTACATCACTTAAAGATCTTTATGGACCATCTTTTACATAATTTGTATAAGTTACTCAGACCTTCTGTGACCTGTTAAGGCTTTTCAGCTTTGTATTTATTGTTTGAATTCTGGAAACATTTAGCTATCCTAATTTAGAGATAAGTGTTACTGCAGAAATCCTCTTTTACTAAAAATAACTTTATTGCTACTTCCTTTTCATATTTGCTCCTCTAGAGACAAATGCACAAATACATGAGTTCATTTGGCATGGGCCTAATCTTGAAGACTTTAGTAATAGGAGAGAATATTTGCTGGGAATACAAATTAGAACCAGGCATTCTTTGGTTCCAGGAATTGCCACTAAAGCTATATTCAGTTATGTGACATTTGTGAACCTTATTAAACCCCTGAAGATGCTTACAAACTATAAACATGATGAAAGAAAAACTTCCTAGAAAATTGTCCTCTGAAGGGGCAGGTGAGATGTGCAGACAGTGACACATATTTCCTACTGCCAGTACATCACTAGGAGCAACAGTGTCAGTTCTGCGTTTGTGGGCACATCCTACCGTGCATAAGCTTCAGTTATTTTCATTTCTCTTTTAGTTGCCTTTCTGTGATGCATCCACATTGTAGGATTATCACTTTCTTATTTCATAGGATTTGATTGTTGGATGACACTAAATTTTATTTCTTTTCTCCAACAGATATCCCCATTAATAAGTTTCCAGGACTCTACAAAGCCTTCCCCTTTCAAGCTGGAGAAGTTCAAGCAGGACGTTGGTCACACAGAAGGGTTACCTGTATGCCAGGCTGGTGACATCAAGGATGAATGTCGGCTCCCTGGCAGCTGCATGTCCCCCTCACTGTAGATCACATGCTGGATACTTTGAAACTCCAGGTGGCCCTGTCCTGACATCATGCAGCACCTGAGACATCTGTGTCCTAACAGTGCTGAGTCAGATGACTCAAGTGCTGGACACAGCCTGGAGTCCACAGAACTGCTGTCACCTACATTTGATGCCACTGTCCCAGACCAGCAGCAACAGAAAAAGACCTCATTTCTTTCCTCTCCCCTGACAATGTCCACCCAGGACTACACTCAAACCAAGTGTGCAAGGAACCAAGGCAAGGATCCATTTGCAGGCTAAAGCCCCAGGAGCCTGATAGGGCTGAGCTCAGGAGTGTAGCCTGATGACCTGAGGACACTGTGTGACCAGAAGATGGAATGGGAACAACATCATGTCATGGAAAAGTGACCAGAAACTTTCAGCATTCAGAAAGAGTTCAGAACAATTTGGCTGTAAGATCAAGAGTGTAGAGTGGGTTCTATCTTCCATCCTGTTTTATTACAGCTTCCACTACACAGTGTGAACATCACAGCTGTCTGCAGTTTAAGGCAAGCTGTGACTTTTGCTCAGTTGTTGGTAATATCAAATTTTTCATTTAAGCCTTTTATACATTTAGATCGTTCTGTAATTTTCAGGTCTCTATTTCGAACGAAAGTAACATTTAAACTGCATGCAACTATGAAAGAACATTCAAACTGAGTTTAAATAGACATTTAAACTGAGTCCACACCCATGAAAGATAATACAGTAATAGCTACTGGAAGTTTATATGAACACACATACAGACAGTGCAGAGAGAGAGAGAGAGAGTGAGAGAGAGAGAGAGAGAGAGAGAGAATTCTGTACAAAGAACAAGATGCTGGACATACAATAACTGACTCATGTTGGCCTGATTTTTATTCATGATGCCAATATTCTAGGATATTGTTAATACTGGCTATGATTTTCTACTTTAACAATACAGAAGTGTAAATCAGGCTGTGGCAGGGGTTTCTGTCAGCATCCCCTGTTCTCCTAGTTACATTTAACTTTAAAGTCCCAGAGGGGAGTTACTAGTGAAATCTTTATCTGGGAATGAGTAGAGTCCAGCCAGGGTTGACGTCACTTGCCTCCTGTTCCTTGTGTACTTAACCAGCTTCTGTCCCTTGTCCCACTGGCTCAGGCTGCAGCTGCATCTGATGGTGAGTAGAACCTGAGAGGAGAGTCACCACTGCACAGCGTGGTCACTAATTCTGCATCCTTGTCCTTTCTCTACATATTAGTACTGTTTATTATTATTATTATTATTATTATTATTATTATTATTATTAATTATTGGTGTGTCAAAACAGGGTTTCTGTGTGTAGCCCTGACTGTCCTGCAGCTCACTATGTAGAACAGGATGCCCTCAAACTCAGAAATCTACATGCCTTTTTCTCCTTAGTGCCGACATTAAAAGTGTGCACTACAATACCCAGTGTCTTCCTAAAACTTCTCTTTAGTATTTCCTTACTGAGATATTTTTTCTGATAATAAATGAAGCAATATGTGCTATACACACACACAGACACACAGACACACACACACACACACACACACACACACACACACACACACCAGACTTGTCATGTTTTCTTTGGTGATGCCCTGCTTCAGTCTTACAAGTGCTACATTGTAGTAGGCATCTGCTACCAATCCACAATTCCTTCTGTGTTTTCATATTTCTGTATTCATATAACAATGCATTAGTTTTCCAAAACTGTCTCTTTATGGTTTAACTTCAGGTGTGATCAATTGAAGAGTTATAGTAATGCAAAAATAATGCTCTTAATATGATTAAAGTCTCATCATATTAAGCAGACAGTGGGTCATCTAACCTCAAAGTATACATTCCTGGGAAATGATGTTTCCCATAGAACACAGGCAGTTATCCACTCTGTGCCTACACATAAGTTAAGCAATCATGGTATCAGTTATTTGTGATATCTGACTGACACCCTAAGGCCTGAGCTTGTCCTCTATAAGAAGAAAACATGGTGAACCCTGTGGAAGCACCAGGCTGGCTCAGGGATGCTGCTGGCTTGGGATGATGCTCTGCCATTTCTGTACCTTCACTAATAGTAATACAAAGTGTAAGCAATGCACCAAGCTACTCACATGAAATCAAATAGCACAGTGTGGGTAAGGGCAAGCCAGCTGCTAGTCCCATGCCTTATGCAGACACCACATTCCTGATCTCACGGCTGCCTGGGTACCTGGATGCCAGTGGCCCCCATTAACAGAAGGCACAGACCTTCCAGCATGCCTCCTGCCCCTCACCTGTCTCCTGATCTCCACTAACAGAGCAGCAAACAGTGTTCAGGTATTCTCTTAGACTGTGGCTCCCTCCCTGGTTTGTTCACAAACATGGACTGTGCCAGCAGGGAAACATAAGGTGAACTTTGGAAAGTTTAAAATTTGAATAGATGCAAGTTTCATTTCATGAATATGCCTTTGTAAAATAGAAATCTACTTTCCTTTTTACTATCTCTATTTCCTGTGTGTATCTCTGCCTATCTTCTCCCATAGGTCTGATTTGTCTGACAGGTACACGAAGGCATCAAGAACTTTGCACTGTTCTCTGCTCCATCAGCAGCTCAGGCAGAACATGGTGTTCCAAGGACTTCAGAATTAGGTTTGTTTTTAGGATCTTAAAATACTCCTGAGACTTGTGATTGCTGTCTCAACAGTCCCTCCCATGTAGCTATTGCTAACATCTCAGAAATAGTAGATTTCATTTCCTTTCTATTGATTAGAGCTATCAAAATATAAAATCTATTAGTTTAGATATTAAAAAAAAACTTTTAAATGCACCTCTCGTAAAAAGTACATTTGGAATAGGCACTCACTGAGCCTTATCGGAAAGGTTGGATACATTCTGTCTCTTACTATTTCTTACTATGTTGTACCTATTTAAACCTTCAAACTTAATTCACATTTATGTACTATTTTCCCAGCATAAATGGACACTAAGGTTCTTTAATGCAATCAAGGTTAATGTGGCCCTGGATTTCTGTCAGCATCTAACACATAGGCAGGCAGTGAGCATGGAATGGAGGGAATGCTGAACCACTTTCAGATACATCTCAGTGTGGTATTCTCTCTGCTTCTCAGACTCCAAAAAGAAGTGGCTGACAGAGCGGAGATGCTGATGCACAGTTTGGCCTGGCAACCAGCAGTGACTGTTAAACCCTCTGCCTCCTGCTGAGGCTTAATGCAAATGGTGCCACCTGTGAGGAGTGGAACTTGGAGAAGTAGAGACCAGAAAAGGGTGAGTCTTCCCACTAACTCCAACAAGCATTACATAAGCAAGCATGTTATATATTTTTATAACTACATTTTTATATGAATGTATATTTAAAGAGCACTTATCTATCAAAACAAACATGTATAGGGCACTTCAAATTCAATTTTAAATAAACTGTATGCATTACTCAACTAATATCTTTTACTGTATCATTTTAAAACCCACATTCTTCAATGAGGGCTGAACTGGAGAGTGCATCTCATGAAATGTTAATATTAAAAGCAGCTCTACAATGGATCTAAAGGATAACTTGTGGGGCCATTAATTTTTATTTAATAATGAGTTTGGTTCTTGCTTGTTTGTATATCAGTCTATTTGGAGTTTGTTTACTTGTTTGTTTGTTTGTTTTGGTAATTCACTATTTTTGTTATATCAAAATCATCCTGAAAATTTGAAGAAGTTGTTGAAAGAGAGCACTGTTTGTTGTGAGGGAAGGTCATGGCCATGAAATATGGTGAGGTGTGATGGCTCACAGATGTGAACTCTTAACTTTTAAATTCCTTAAAAGAAATTTAAGGTAGATTACCATCCTCAGATCTACAGGACCAGAGAACTTTTCAGCACAGTTGTTTTGTGCACATATCAGTAGGCAGTCACTAACCCAAAAGCATTTTTGGTTGCCTAGGAGACAACAATGAACATCACCACCTGGATGAGCAACTACACTGGACAGTCAGATTTCACCCTGGTGGGACTCTTCAATCTATCCAAACACCCTGCCCTGCTTGCTGCGGTCATATTTGTGGTTTTCCTGATGGCCTTGTCTGGGAATGCCCTCCTGGTCCTTCTGATAATCTATGACACCCACCTCCACACACCCATGTACTTTTTCATCAGCCAGTTGTCCCTAATGGACATGATGTACATTTCTGTCACTGTACCCAAGATGGTCATGGACCAGGTTCTGGGGAGCCATAAAATCTCAGCTGCTACCTGTGGGATACAAATGTTCCTCTACTTGACACTAGTAGGTTCAGAGTTTTTCCTTCTGGCTGCCATGTCTTATGACCGCTATGTGGCCATCTGCCATCCACTCCGCTATCTTGTCCTCATGAACCATAGAGTGTGTCTCCTCCTGATGTCTGTCTGTTGGCTTCTGGGATCGTTGGATGGATTCATGCTCACTCCTGTCACCATGACCTTCCCATTCTGTGGATCCCGGGAAATCCATCATTTCTTCTGTGAGGTCCCTGCTGTGATGAAGCTGTCCTGCTCAGACACCTGGCTCTATGAGACCCTCATGTACCTGTGCTGTGTGCTCATGCTTCTCATTCCTGTGACAGTCATTTCAAGTTCCTATTCATCCATCCTCCTCATTGTTCTCAAGATGAACTCAGCAGAGGGCAGGAGGAAGGCCCTTGCCACCTGCTCCTCCCATATGACTGTAGTCATCCTCTTCTATGGCGCTGCTGTCTACACCTACATGCTCCCTGCCTCCTTCCACACCCCTGAGAAGGACATGGTGGTGTCTGTCTTTTACACCATACTCACTCCTTTGTTGAATCCACTAATCTACAGTCTTAGGAATAAGAATGTCACAGAAGCTATGAAAAAATTGTTGGTTGTGAGACCCCTCTTTCAAGAAACAATGAAGTAAATAATTTGGAATATAGTTTGTGTTCCTTGACTCTATACCCATGTTGTTCCAGGTCTCATGCTGATGTTATTCCACATTCAACATATCTCCCTTCATATCCATCCCTTTTTGAAGAAATATCTATTCTGAAAACTTATTCATCGACATTTTTCTCATCCATTCAAAATCAATATTTGCATTCTCTCAATGTTTCATTTTATGAAGTTGATAAGGGGTACTTAATTTGTGGTACTATAATTTTACCATTCATGTCACATTGAGCAATAAATGGTCATGAGTTGTTCATGTTCATCTGATGAAAGAGTGAATTGGAAGAAAAGTTGGTAAGAACATTAACAAGAGGTGAACTGATATAAATGGCATACTGAATTATTTCTGTTCTTGTTTTTTATGTAAGCTTAAAATTGGAAAAAATAAAGAGCGAGATACAGTTTTCTCCCTTCATTTACTGTATTATGATACAATAAAAATAATAGTTAAAAGAAATGTAAATCTGGAGAGTTCAAGTACATTTGAGGGTTCAAAATGTCAGTGTAGGTGTTTGTGTATATATAAAGGTAACCCAAGGGCTGTAGTTCTATATCCAACTCAGCTTCCATCCTAACTTGCATCATAATTTTGAAAACATCATCTTAGATCCAGAACACCCTCTTAATTCCTAAACAACTCAAAATTTAACTATGAGACTCTAGCTATCTAGTCTTCAACCACATCAGAAACATGAGATGGATAAATATATCTGATTACACAGGAAGTACAGGGTCAGCAGCTTCCAAAACTAAGAAATGACATACCAGTGGTTCCCTGGACAGTTTCCAATTTCTCTCCATACATTACAGCATCATTCTTCAGCCGTTTGGCCCTGTTTCTCTGACAGACATTGATTGTAAAGCAGGAATTATGAAGGACTAGCCTACCCTGTCTTGGAAGAGCTAGGCTTACCTGTTTCCAAGTTTTGTCCTATTTGGACAGCATGCTGTCTACAGTTGAAGCAAGGGATTTTTCTTGCCAAGTGACAGGCTTGCCACTAATTCATCCATCTCCAATTGTAGATTCTTCGATGCTTATCTTCTACTTGGAGTAGAATAGGGGTGGTGTCAAGAGCTGAAATGTCTCAATATCAAAAAATCTTAAGATAAGAAAACATCTTTGAATGCCATATTCTGCAGATCTCTTGAGGTTTTTGAAGACCATCTATCTATCTCCTTATATTTGTATAAGCAAAGGTTGCTTGTCTCTTGGCAACTTGATATCTGATTAACTTAGAAAATAACTGTGATAGACTGCCCTCGTACCTAACAAAATGGCATGCATGAATGACTATTAGTTTTCAATTCTTAATTATCCTAAACAGTTTGACAGTTGCTAACAAAAGGCCAAAATTTCACATTTTATTTTTACGTGTTACCTAGGTAACAATACCTTAAAAAGAGTTAACCTTAATTTTGTATCAATATACAAGATCAATACTGATGTAGCCAAATACAATCTTAATTTTGTATCAATATACAAAGATATAAGAGCATATTCAATAATCTGTCCTTTTTTCTTTTTCATTCCTATATTATGTCTATATCCCATTTTTCTCAAGTCTTTTTCACCTATATATAGGAGAGAAAGAAGAATACAGAGAAGAAAAAGAGAGAAATCCCTTGTTCTAACCTTCAAACCCTATTTAACAAGACCATTTAACAGCTTGTAATCTCTCCCCCTAAATAACAAGAAGTATCTATAACCCATCATATGACCAAATGGGGGGGGGGAATCACCCACCTCACCTTCTGGAGATGGAATGCAGCTGTCTTAAAATGGCTTCCTGCTGATCTGGGACACAGTAAAACTGTTTATGGCCCAAATAAGAATGGAAAAATGGTTAAGCATGTTGACATAATCATTTGACATTCAGTCCTTTTGTGCTGAACTATTTAAATGTCCTAAGAAGTTTGTAGACAGAAGCTGAACTTCAGGGCTTTACTGAAGTTCTGGCTGGAACAGTCTGAGGAGCTGAACATTGTTAGCGATTTTGTGTTGTTGTGGTTGTAGACTTTTGAAGAAACAGCTATTGAGGAAGTCTGCTGTGAGGCTGGATCATCTGGGCTTCTTGTCTTCTTAGGTGTCTGATCTGTTTTCTTCTGAGGTTTCAGTTGCCCAGTTGTCCCTTAGATGGATGCTTTAAATCTCCTGGAAAGATAAGAACAGAGCCCTGCCCTAATCCTAACTCTGGGACACTACTTTTTTTTTGAGGGGGGGAGGTAATATTTTTCCTGGAGCAAATTCGTTTTTTTGACAATATAAAAAGTATTATCTTTCAATTGAAATTAAAAAAGAAATTATTTTGATATTTTGGAACTGAATAAATCCTTCCACATCCTATGTGCCTGTCTCTGCATTCAAAGTATTGGGATCAAAGGCATGTGCTTCCCAACTGATGGGATTAAAGATGTGCACCACCACCCTTGGAACTAAGTTTTCCTATGTTTAGAGCTTGCTTTGTGTCAGGCTGGCCTTGAACTCCAAGATCTGCATGTTTCCGTCTCTAGTGTGTTGGGATTAAGGGTGTATCCTTCTCAAATGATGGCATTAAGAGTGTACAGTATATTTTTTAAATCCATGTGCTTCAGTGAGTGCTGAACTGGAGAATGCATCTGATGATGTGTTCATATTGGGAGCAGCTCTGATGGATCTGATGGATAACTTGTGGATTTGTTAATTTTCCTAATAATAAATTTGGTTTTGTGTTCATTTGCAGTTCACTCTCATTGGATTTTTGTTTGTTTGTTTTGGACATAATTAATGACTTTTGTTAGTAGCAAAAAGATCACCCTGAAAATCTGAAGAGCTTCTTGGTAGAGGACACTATTTGTCATCAGGAAATTTAAGAACCGTGAACTGGGGTGAGGTGTGAGGACATTGACCAGAGATGTAAATTCTTACTTTCTCAATTCCTTAAATTATAGGGGGATTGTCATCCTCAGATCTACAAGGAAATTTGTCAGCATAGTAGTTTTGTACACATATCAGTAGGCAGCCACTAATCCCAAAGCAATTTTCATTGCCTAGGAGACAATAATGAACATCACCACCTGGATGAGCAACTACACTGGACAGTCAGATTTCACCCTGGTGGGACTCTTCAGTCTATCCAAACACCCTGCCCTGCTTGCTGCGGTCATATTTGTGGTTTTCCTGATGTCCATGACTGGGAATGCCCTCCTGGTCCTTCTGATAATCTATGACACCCACCTCCACACACTCATGTACTTTTTCATCAGCCAGTTGTCCCTAATGGACATGATGTACATTTCTGTCACTGTGCCCAATGGTCATGGACCAGGTCCTGGGGAGCCATAAGCCATAAGATCTCAGCAGCTGGCTATGGGATGCAAAGTTTCCTCTATGTGACATTAGCAGATTCCAAATTTTTTTCCTTCTGGCTGCCATGTCTTATGACCGCTATGTGGCCATCTGCCATCCACTCTGATATTCTGTCCTCATGAACCATAGAGTGTGTCTCCTCCTGATGTCTGTCTGTTGGCTTCTGGGATCGTTGGATGAATTCATGCTCACTCCTGTCACCATGACCTTCCCATTCTGTAGATCCTGGGAAATCCACCACTTCTTTTGTGAGGTCCCTGCTGTGACTAAGCTCACCTGTTCAGACACCTGGCTCTATGTGACTCTCATGTACCTGTGCTGTGTGCTCATGTTTCTCGTTCCTGTGACAGTCATTTCAAGTTCCTATTCATCCATCCTCTTGACTGTTCTCAGGATGAACTCAACAGAAGGCAGGAGGAAGGCCCTGCCACCTGCTCCTCCCACATGACTGTGGTCATCCTCTTCTATGGCGCTGCTGTCTACACCTACATGCTCCCTGTCTCCTTCCACGCCCCTGAGAAGGACATGGTGGGGTCTGTGTTTAACATGATACTAACCCCTTTGTTGAATCCACTAATCTATAGTCTTAGGAATAAGAATGTCACAGAGGCTATGAAGAAATTGTTGAGTGTGAGATCCCTCCTTCATGAAATAGTAATTGGGAAGGAATAGATTCTTTTCCTGGTCTCTACATATATTGTTCTTGGTCACATGCTGATGTTAGTCCTTGTACACCGTGTCTCATTTCATATTAAACACTTCTGGAAAATTAGTTAGCTATTATGAAATTTTTATTGATGTTCTTCTAGTCCATTCAAACTCTTTTTATGTATACTGTCAATGTTACACTTTTTTTGAACTTGTCAATGGTATTTAATCTTTTGGACAGCAGTCTTATCAATCAAAAATTATGTCATATTGGGCAATAAGTGGTCATGTGGTATTCACCAGATAAGAGATAGAGTTAGTTGAAAGAAAAATGGTTAAGAACTCTAACAAGAGGTGAATTGAGATAATTGGAATAGTGAATTAATTCTTTGAATTTTCTTGATAATTTATGTAAATTTGAAATTACATTAAAATAAAGAGCAAGGCACACTTTTCTACCTTCAGTTTCTGTATTATGACATAGGAAAAAGAATGGTTAGAAGAGACTTAAATCTGGATGGTACATTTTGCCCTGAAGCTTTCAAATTGTTAGTGTAGCTAGGTGATTTTGCATGTAAATGTAACCCTCAAAAGCTAACACAGCTCTCCCTACAAAGAGAATGAGGAATAGTTTATTGTTGAGCCAACAGTGAGAGATCATGTCCTAGGAGCATGGACTCAGGTTTCCCCTAAAGGCATGTTCCAAAGTTTCAAAGAACATCACAAAGCGCAAACAAGTCACATGCACTAAAGGCATTTTTCAACTACACTTGTGGAAACATCAGGATTCAGGTTGTAGCAAAGTGGAAAAACCTTTGCCATGGTTCTCAGATGTTGTCTGGTGACATGGAAAGCTTTCAGTTTGGGGGAAACTAGCATTCTGATAAACCAATACACTCCAAATTGTTTTACCTGATAGTCACAGGTGTTCTGGCTCAGAAATCAAAGCAGGTAATGAATAGCTCCTAACCAAGGCAGTGATAGACTGGCTGGTAAAATGGCTCTGTATCTGTAATGTTCTAACTGTCCATATTCACAGGAGTTCTAATCAATTGTGAGGTTGCAGAATCTTTACCATGTGTGTGGCTTTGCCCTTTGAGAACTTCAGTGCAGTGTCCCCTGCTGACCAAGTGTCCCATTTGGTGCATGAAGAGGCCACCTGCTGTGTAATGGCCTGTGCTGAGGAAGCTCATTCCTAGGAGTCTGTAGCAGCAAGGCAGTAGTCTTTAGAAGCAGCTAGGACAGCCATTCAGATCCGGGTCTGATTTGTTTCCACTCTGTAACTGACACAGCATTTACATGTCAGATACAGATGTAATAATTGAGCTTTTAAGCCATATAAGAACAAAGTTATGTGCTGTTTGAAAATATTGCATGGATACCATGTCATATAAATTGCTGTAGCTTTGAAATGGACAAGTATATGTTGTTCATAAATATGTTCCATCTTTTCAATTTGCATGCCTAAGATTTACTGGGCTATACTTTTGTCCACTAGAATTTTTGGTTTAAAAGTTAAAAAGCAAGTTACACACTAAAAACTTTAGTAAGAGGTGCATTTGTAATAATTTCAATAGCTGCCACTAAATCATACTAATGTGTGGCCTCAGATGCAAGTTAAAGTCCAAATATAAAGTGGCCTATGTACCTCTAAACTCAAATTTTCCATAGAAGAACAAAAGAAAAAGAAATCTAGAATTGTCATTATTAAATTAAAATACCAAACACTTAAGCTATCCTTAAAACATGAAATGACAAATAGAAATCATATAAAATATATATTACCATAAACATAGAAGCTAAGTTTATGTAAATATGTGAAATAGTTTTATAAGTAAATGCAAGAAAAAAAACAATACTAAGACCCAGAAAAAACCTACAAAGAATAATCATTACAGGCTGATCAAGTGTCATAAATAAGTATCCAAAACATTAGAAAAGATAACTAAATACACAATGATGTAGTTTCCTCTGATGTTTCTGTAATGATATTTTGATATCTTTTGTCATATTTATGAAATTATGCAGAATTTACCATTGATGCTTAGAATACTATATTTAAAAGGCCAAGTGTGGTGCCACACCCCTTTAATCCCAGCACTTACGAAGCAGAGAGAAGTCAGTCTCTGTGAGTTTGAGACCAGCCTAGTCTACATAGGCAATTCCAAGGCTACACAGAGAGAGAGGTTTGACACAAAACACCAAAACCAAAGCAAATGAAAAGAATATAGAATTTCAGAAACAATCTTTTTTTTTATATTAAAAATGTTCATGTAAGTGTATACTGTGTTGACCATACCTTTTCTCCTCCTGTTAGTTCCCTCTGTCCCGTATACAATTTCACTTCAACCTACATGTCACCTACATGCACATGATTTTATGTGTTTGTATACAATTTAGGAACCATAAATGACTGAGAACATGTGATATTTGTTTCTGAGACTTGCTTAATTCATTTGGTATAATTATCTCCTGTTGCATCCATGTTTTTCTGCAAGGAACATAACTTTGTTCCTATTTATGTCTGAAATAAAATCCCACTATGCATACACCACACTTCCTATGCAAACTATTTCCAGACTGCTGATGCAGTGTGACAAGCCAGGCTCATGATCTTGCTGAAGTGACATCCCTGCTGTGATGGAATTTATCCACTGTGGAACTCTGAGCCAAAGTGAACCCTGTCTGCATTGGCTTCTGTTGTCAGGGTATTCCATCATGGCAACAGAAAAAGAAACTAGACATTGCCCACCAGGTATTTACAGGGGGCTGGGGATCAGAACTGCTGGTCCCCAGGCATTTGGGGCAAGCTGTTCACCTTCTGGGCCATCTTCTCTGCCCATTTCAAGCTGTTTTGACGTTCCATACAGACTTCCATGATGGCTTCACTAGTTTACACTCCTTCCAGCAGGTATAAGGGTTCCTTTTTGTCTGCAATCTGCCCAGAATTTGTTATTTGTTTTCTTGATGCCTGTCATTATGACTGGGGTTGGGTGTAACAGGACCCAGAACTCAGTCCCCCAAACCTTATCATAACTGACTCCGTCATGGAAGTACCATGCAAGCATAAAACACAGCATCAGCTGCCTAAACAAAAACAAAGATCTAATCCATCAAAGTCCATAGTTCTGGGGAAGCCTCTAATTGTACTAACCTTCCTTTGGGCCTCAGCAAGACAGCAAAAGGCCAAGGACTAAATAAACCCTGTGGCTCAGCTTTTGCCTACTGGGGTTTGACCTGTCTGAACAGTGGCTTAAACGAAACTGTGTCCGGCTTTAAGGACTGAGGCAGAGTGGCAGAGTTGCTGATACAAAGGAAATAAGTTGGCCTACAGACGGTTGGGGTCTCCCAGAGAGAAGAAAGTCTCAAGCCTTCTTTAGGGTGAGACTGTGATAGCCAATTTACCCTGATGAATTTACATCTGAGACATTCCAGAAAAAAAGACTGCTAAGTGCGTTAAAGGGTCTGCTACAGAAACTGTGTTCTTGACTACTGAAGACCTGCCCCAGAGACTGTATCCTTCTAAAAGGTTAGAAAAAGGTTGTAATTATTATCAGTATGTTTAGTGGTTAGGTTAAAAGGGTTATAGGAATCTGTAAGGTTAATAGTTAAGAAATTGTTGGTATTTGTTATAGGTGAATAGTTATCAATAAATAAATACTTAATAATTAAAAAAGTTCAGTTACAACAGACTGTCCAAGTTATTCATAAACAGAGTACAGCAGAAGTTGATTCTCCAATTTTTTATTGGGAAGATACTGGTGACAGAAAATCAATGGCCTTACTACTAAGGTGGTTAAATGACCAACCTATTTGGTTAGAGCAATGGCCTATGACAAAAGAGCAATTAATAAAATTATTCAGCCAATGGGTTCTTTATATCCTGGAATCTCATTGTCTTGTTACCTAAGGAATGGCCTATTATAGTAATTATTTTGAAAGATTGCTATATCTTCATTCCTTACAAGAACAAAAGAGAGAAAGATTTCCTTTCACAATGGCCACATTTAACTGCTCTATGTCAACCAAAAGGAAACAGTGGAGGGTCTTGCCACAAGGTATGTTGAACAGTCCCCCTTTATGCCAAAGTTTTGTACAACAGCCATTAAAAATAATTTGTACTCTATTTCCTCAATCACTACATGAATGATATCTAACTGACCGTTTCAGATACAAATACCTTGGAAAAAATGTTTGATGAAGTACAGAGAATTTTGCCTTGCTGGGGATTACAAATTGTTCCTGAAAAAATACAATGAGGAGATTCTATTAATTATCTAGGATATAAGACAGGTATACAGCAGATTTGGCCACAGAGGTTCAAATCAGAAGAGACCAATTAGGAACTCTGAATGATTTTCAAAAAACTTTGGAAGATAGTAGTAATTGGTTAAGATCCAAAATTGAATTAACTACCTGACAGCTAAATAATTTATTTCAAACCCTCCAAGGTGATATGGACTTAAATAGTCTGAGAATGATATCACTTGAGCCTGAGAAAGAATTAGCTATGGTAGAAAAGAAATTATGAAATGTACATATAGATCATCTTGATCCAAAAATGGCTTGTATTTTATCTTGCTATCTACTCATTCCCCCATAGGAATTCTTGTGCAAACAGAAGATTATATTGCACAATAGATATTTTTAACAAACACACACAAAAATTAAAACCCTACACAGAAAAAGTTTCTGAATTGATTCTGAAGGGATACTTAAGATTTAGCCAATTACCAGAAATAGATCAATCACAAATTGCTGTACCATTAATGCAGACATTGCTTCATTATGAGCAAAAATGAACAGTGGTAAAGAGTGTGCAGTATGGGGGGGGGGGATTAACAACAAATACACCCAAAGCAGTTGACTCCAGGTCATAAAAAGAACTAATTGGATTCTCTGTTATATAGTGAAGGGGACACCAATATCTGGAGCCCCTACATTCTATACTAGTGCAAATGAATCAGAAAATGCAGGTTAAAAGTCAGAACATAAGTAAAGTGGATGAGAGTTCTTAAGGACTCAGCTCAAAAATCAGAGTTATATGCAATCCTTATGGTGTCATTGGACTATTCAGAGTCCCTTGATATAGTAAACGACTCTCAATATGCAGCTAGAGTTGTTTAGCATAGAGAAACTACTAAATTTATCCAGGATGATTCTGAATTAACCTCACTATTTATTCAACTACAACAAGTAATAAGAAATAGAACAACACATTGTTCATAACACATCAGGACCACTTGGGTCTACAAGGTCCTTCAGCACAAAGTAATGATGACACTGATCAGCTATTGATAGGAAATGTACTAGAAGCCTCAGAATTTTATAAGAACACCACATTAACAGCAAAAGTTTAAAAAGAGAGTATTCTATCATTTAGCAACAAGCCAAAGAAATTGTAAAATGCTCTACTTGTTCTTTATATAACCAAACTCTATTATCTGCAGGAAGTAACCCATAGGTACACAAAGAAAGAAAATTTCACAGATGGATGTGTGGTGGATGTTTGGATTTCTTTGGAAACACAGTTGTGTTGAATAGAACATGTGAGGCTTGTGGGAGTGCTTAATCTACCACTGAAAAACAGATTCATAAAAGGGGTTTGCAAAACAGCCTGATGATGGTCACCTTTGGGCAATATATTTATGGAAAGACTCCTGGGAAAGCTTGTGGTCTTTGTCAACAGGAACTACCTTGGGAGGAGGGCAAAAGAATGGTAAATGAGAAAACATACTGGTGCATAATTAGAGAGTATAAAACAGGAAGGCCTGGAAACTCTAGAGGGCTTTTTTGCTTGGCATTGCTTTGCATCACTGCTCCCTTGCTGCTCTATTTTGAAAGATGGTAGACAAAGGTTGTGGCTATGGAGACATGAGGCCTAGGTTGAGTGGAGCACAGGTGAAGGCTTGTTTGGAGCCATGAAATCCAGGGACGACCAGAAGAGTCCAAGACCACAAGCAAGGGTGCAAAGGACAGGTTGTGCCCCATGAATCTTTGACAAACTCAAACAGTCAGGAGAGATCCTGGCCCCAAGTAAGGGGTGTGGCTACTGCCATAGAGATACTAGAGCTGGGTTACCACTGAGCTGTTGTGAGGGATCTAAACAGGTGTTTTAAAGTTGGCAACTGCAAGTTGTGAACATTAGAGGATATGAACACTTAGATGGTAATGAGAAAGTGATTTAGGTGCAGAACTCTGGACATTGTGACCAAGATAGATAGAGAGTGGAGTACTTTCTCCAAGATTGCTAAATACAAATGGACTAGACACTGGAAATGTAATTCTTACCTCATACTTCTTGTGATTGTTATTACTGTATGCAGTTTATTAGTGTAAGAGAACCTCTAATTGGACTAAAAGGGGGGAGCTATTGCGGTACACTGTGTGAGTTGTGTTTTTGTCCTTCCTCACCTACCTAAGGCAGTGTCTGAATGACTTTAATAAAAATCTGACCAATAGCTGGGTAGAAAGTGGAAGGTGGGACTTCCTGAAAGGGAGAAATGGATTCTGGCAAGAAGAAAGGTAGGCCCTTTCACCAGGAGACACAAGAGTACACAGATGTGACTACGGGCCTGTAAGGTGTAGATTACCATATGGCTGGATGGGGTTAGGTGGATAGATTAACTTAGATTAGCTAGTTGAGAATCTACACACCTAAGACCTGGGCTTTGAAATAGCAAAAGGTCTTGGTGTCTTCATTTTTATTGCCTAAGGGCCACCCTGGATCTGAAGCCTTTTCAACAGTAGACAATATTCCCTGGTCATCTACAACTACATATTTACAATCTCAAAAGAAGACAGTATTTTACTGATGCAATGATTCAACTAATTTTTTTTGAGGATCAGTAAGACAGTTTAGTGGGAAATGTCTGTGGTGCGAAAAGCTGACAAACTGACCTTGATCATCATATTAACACAGTCAAAGTAGACCCCACAAAGTTGTCTTCCACTCTCCAAATATATGCCGTGGTCTCATTACATCCAAAACAGAAATGCTTTCTTGTTACTAAATCTCATTGGTGTTACATTATCTGGCATTTGCAGATAATTCCATTAGAAGGTAGACTTCAAGGTGAAGTAACAAATGGTAACCAATGGGAACATGAAGAAGCATGAAACATCACATAATATATACATATCCATACCAATCAAGCTATGTTGTGAGATATACAGTTGATTACTGATTATCCTACTTCATTACATCTTTACCAGACAGATAAACATGCTGCGTTGTACTCACATCTGAGATATGAAATATTTCTTACATTCTCTTCTGTTAAGCGTTTTAGCATTAACATTTTTAAAATGTATTGACAAAACAAGGCACATTGCGGGTACATCTTCTACACTTGGCCTTGCACTCAGGAGGTAACACATGAGAATCAAGATTTAAAATGTAGCCTTGACTAGTGTCTGAGATCTAAGCCAGGCTAGATAACAAACAACATGTGAAGGGAATTTGTGAAAATATGAAAAACAAAACAAGGAACAACAACCCACCCACCCTTCTACTGGTACCCTTACTTCAAAAGTATGGTCACATACTGCCTTATCCATAAGTAAACAAGGACTGCTAAGATGATGGTCCACCCATTCTATGCATTGCAGGAGAAAATGCCTCTCACTAAGTGAAAATGCAATAGGTGAACAGAAGCCACAAAACTAATATAAGCATGGCGCAATAAACTTCTGTACATGAGTTTACCACACATAAAACAAACTTCAATACCTACTCCAAATATTTCAAAATACAAACCACAATTGCTGATCTCCTGTATTACACTTGAGTGAATATGGCAAATAATTTACTTCCTTTAAGACAATGATAAAATAAAATAAAAAATGATAAAAATAAAAGATGAAACAAGATTTCTCTTTCATGGAGTTTTAGAATGGCTCAGCAGTAAAGAGCACTGGCTGCTCTTGTATGGACCCATGTCAAATTCCAGCATCCACATGACAATTCACAGCTGTTCATAATTGCTGGGTGGTGGTGATGCAAGCCTTTAATCCCAGCACTCGGGAGACAGAGGCAGGAGGATCTCCATGAGTTGAAGGCTAGCCTGGTCTACAAGGTGGGTCAGGAATGTCAGGGATACACAAGGAGAAACCCTGTCTCCAAAAACACCAAAACAAAACAAAAAAGATTTCTTTTTCTTTAAACTGAAAATAACTATGATGTCGAAAGCGTTTATCAAACCATTTACATGAAAAGGTTTTTTTCTTTTGTATGAGTTCTTTCCTACTTCCTGACATCAAAATGATGTATAAAGGCTTTAAAATATATATAGACCTAGAGACATGGCCCAGCAGTTAATACAAGTTAATTCCAAGAACCAGACTCAGTTTTCTGACAACTTCCTGTACTTCTTGCTACAAGATCCAGGGGTCTAATCTTAGGAAACAGCATGGACATGCACATATACACACAAAATGACACTGACATCACATAGTTAAAATTAACACTAATACTTAAACAAATTTCTACTCATGAACAGCTTTCTTGGGAAAGCATTCATTTATGTAACTCGGGTGTAGAGGAAACTAAAAGCATACCTACAGAGTTTTTCTTCACCATGAATTGGCTCCTGTAACAGAATGTAAGCCTGTAGGCCTGACGTCAGAAACGTCTATCTTTCACAGTTGGTAGTATCATTTGGGAAGATTTAGGAAATGTGCCTGCTGCAGGAAATATGCCACTTGGGGCGGGCTTGAGACTCCACACCCATACATCATTTCTAGTTCCCATGCTCTACTTCATGCTGCAGGTTGAGGATGTGAGCTCTGAGCTTTGTCCTTTAGCTGCCATGTGTGACACCTGCTGTGATGCCACTCTCATGGTGATATCAAAACCCTCTGGAATTTTAAACCACAGTAAACTCCTTTATAGGTTACCATAGACATTCTGTTTTATCACAACAACAGAAAAGGCACTAAAACACATACATAAACTTTCACACCTGGATGAGTTATATCATATATTTGAAAAGAATTGTAAAATATACAAGGTTACCTTATTGTTTACGTTCATTGGGCTTTTGTTCATATGAGTTTGCAAGTTTAACGAAATATAGAGGGACATCATCTTTGAATAGATTGTTGACATTTGTCACATTTTTTTCTTCAGAAAAATAATCTTGTGTAACTGAATGTGTGTTGGTTAAAGATCTTACCAAAGCTTTTATTTTTTTTATATTTATTTTTTTAAATTTTTTTCCTTTATTTTTTATTTCTTCAAGTTACATCTCAATCGCAGTCCCCTCCTTATTCCCCCTCCAGTCCCACCCTCCCACCCTCAACCCCCCATCCTCTTCCCTTTTTTTTTCTTTTAAGTTTAAGGTATATCTTATTTCCCCCTACAGTTTCTCCTTTCAGTCCAACAAATGGCTCTTTCTCTTATAATAATAAATACAATACAGTACAACAGAGGTATTTAGGCCACAGTTATGAGGGTTATATGGCTTAACGTATATTCCCAATGACCAGTCCATATGTATTTGGTACCTGACTTTAACATTCTACTATCTAAACATCTCCATGAGTTTAAAGTTCTATATCTGACTCAACATTCATACTAATTGCAACACAATTTTAAAAGTATCTTCTTAGATCTATAACACTCTCTTGACTCCTAAACAACTCAAAATTTAATTATGAGACTTTATCTGTTCTTCAATCACCTCAGAGACCTGAGAGGGATAAATATATCTGATTTTATAGGAAGTACAGGGTCTGCAGCTTCCCAAACTAAGAAATGACATACCAGTGGCTGCCTGGACAGTTCCCATTTTCTCTCCATACATTACAGCATCGCTCTTCAGTCGTTTGGCCCCGCTTCTCTGACAGACATTGATTGTAGCGCAGGAGTTATGAAGGACTTACCTACCCTGTCTTGGCAGAGCTAGGCTGTCGACTTACCTGCTTCCAGGTTTTGTCCTTTTTGGACAGCATTCTGTCTACAGTTGGAGCAAGGGGCTTTTCCTACCAAGAGATAGGCTTGCGACTAATTCAATCATCTCCCACTGGAGATTCTTTGATGCTCATCTTCTACTTGGAGGAGAATAGGGAGTGTTGTCAGGAGTTGATATGTCTTGATATAAAAAAATCTAAAGTTACAAAAACATCTTTGAATGCCATATTCTGCAGATATCTTGAAGTTTTTGAAGAGGCCCTATCTATCTCCTATATTAGGATAAGCAGATGTTGCTTGTCTCTTAGCAGGTTTATTTCTGATTAGCCTAGCAAGTAACTATAATAGGCTGTCATAGTACCTAACAGAATGACTGGCTTGCATAACCATTAGTTTGCATTTCTTAATTATCCTAAACAGTTCATGACAGTTAGTAGTAAAAGGCCGAAACATAACATTTCATTTTTTTTCTTTACCTCTTAACCCTTCCATCCCATTTCTCTGGGGTGGGGTGTCCTTATATAACAGTCCCTCATCTCAGTTGAGAGGTCGTATGAGGGCCAAGACCCTCTTCATTCATTGGGGATCTATGAAGCAGTACCATCAGTGAAAAGTGTCTCATTGCCTGGGAGAGAGAACTACTAAACAAACAAATCAATAAGCATACAATAGATAAAAAAGACTAAAAAATAGAAAAAAATATAACTAATATATAAAAAATAAATAAAAAATAAAAATAAGAAGTCTATGTCCAAGTTCCCTTTGGTGTGTTAGTTGTAGTATTGATACCTTCTACTATATAGCTAAAATCCTACTATAAGTGAATAGATGCCATATGTGTCCTTCTGAGTCTGGGTTAGTTCACTCAGGATGAGCTTTTCTGGTTCCATCCATTTGGCTGCAAATTGCATAATTTCATTGTTTCTGATAGCTGAATAATATTCCATTGTGTAGATGTACCACAGTTTTTTAACCCATTCTTTGGTTGAGGGACATCTGGGTTGTTTCCAGTTTCTAGCTATTACAAATAAGGCTGCTATAAACATAGATGAGGAAACTTCCTTATGATTCCGTGAAGAGGCATTTGGGTGTATACCCAGAAGTGGTATGGCTGGGTCCTGAGGCAGAGCTATTCCAAGTTTTCTAAGATATCGCCAGACTGACCTCCATAGTGGTTGCACAAGCCTGCACTCCCACCAGCAATGGAGCAGGGTACCCCTTTCTCCACACCCTCACCAGCATGTGCTGTCATTTGAGTTTTTGATCCTAGCCATTCCGACAGGTGTGAGATGGAATCTCAGAGTCGTCTAGAGTTGCATTTCTCTGATGATTAAGGATGTTGAGCATTTCTTCAAGTGTCTCTCAGCCATTAGGGATTCCTCCTTTGTGAATTCTCTATTTAGCTCTGTTCCCCATTTTTTGATTGGATTATTTGGTTTCTTGGCATTTAATTTCTTGAGTTCTTTGTAGATTTTGGATATTAGCCCTCTGTCAGATGTGCAGTTGGTGAAGATTTTCTCCCAGTCTGCTGTTTTGTTCGAATGACAGTGTCCTTTGCCTTACAGAAGCTTTTCAGTTTCATGAGGTCCCATTTATTGATTGTTGATCTCAAGTCCTGAGCTGTTGGTGTTCTGTTCAGGAAGTTGTCGCCTGTGCCAATTAGTTCGAGGGTTTCTCCCACTTTATCTTCTAGTAGATTTAGTGTGACCGGCCTTATGTTAAGGTCTTTGATCCACCTGGACTTAAGTTTTGTACAATTACCAAAGCTTTTATAATCATAGATTCTCTTCAGTGTTAGTTTATTAAGAACCTCAAAGACTACTGTAATATGCAAAGGATTTAACAGACTGATTACACACTGAAGGTTCTACTCTTCTATAAAGATACCATGAGGTGACCTGGAGAGATGATTAAGAACACTAGGTGTTCTTCCAGAGGTCCCGAGTTCAATTACCTGCAAGTACATGGTGGCTCATAACCATCTATGTTGAGATTTGGTGCCCTCTTCTGGCCTGTAGGCATGCAGGCAGAACAGTGTATACATAATAAATAAATAAAAATATGTTTTAAAAAAGATACATTGAAAAATCAAAACTTTACAACACTGATACATTTATGGGTTTCTTTGCAGTATGGTTTTTCTCATGATTTTTAAGACTGCTACATGTAGAAGCTTTAGTGTACTAGTTACATTCATAGATGTTTCTCTCCAGAATGAATTCTTTCATGTCTTTGAAGATGATCATGATGTCCAAAGACTTTACCACGTTGATTACATTCATAAGGTTTCTCTCCAGTATGAATTCTTTCATGCTTTTGAAGAGCACTGTTACATGCAAAGCCTTTACTGCATTGGTTACATTCATAAGGTTTCTCTCCTGTATGAATTCGATCATGCCTTTGAAGATGACTGTGACAAGCAAAGGCTTTACCACATTGATTACATTCATATCATTTCTCTCTTGAATGAATTCTTTGATGCTTTTGAAGAGAACTGTGACATGCAAAGGCCTTACCACACTGATGACATTCATAAGGTCTCTCTCCTGTATGAACTTGGTTATGCCTTTGAAGATGACTGTGATATGCAAAGGCCTTACCACATTGATTACATTCAAAAGGTTTTTTCCCCAGTATGAATTTTTTTATGCTTTTGAAGAGCACTGCTACATGCAAAAGCTTTACCACACTGGTTACATTCAAAAGGTTTCCCTCCAGTATGAATTCTTTTATGACATTGAAGATCGTAGTGCTGTGCAAAGCTTTTACCACAGTGATTACATTCATATGGTTTCTCTCCTGTATGAATTCGATTATGCCTTTGAAGATGACTGTGACATGCAAAGGCTTTACCACATTGATTACATTCATATGATTTCTCTCTTGAATGAATTCTTTGATGCCTTTGAAGATGACTGTGACATGCAAAGGCTTTACCACATTGGTTACATTCATAAGGTTTCTCTCCTGTATGAATTATGTCATGCACTTGAGGATGACTGTGACATGCAAAGCCTTCAGCACATTCATTACACCCACAGGTTTTCTCTCCAGTCTGTGTTCTTCCATGTGTTTGGACACGACTCTGATGTCCAAAGGCTTCACCATATTGAACACCTTCATAGGATTTCTCTCTAGTATAAATTTCTCAGGCCTTTCAGGAAGACTCTGATACACCAAAGCTGTCTCACATTGTGTAAATTCAGGTTTCACTCCAGTATTAAATCTCTCAGGCCTCTCAGGAAGACTCTGATATGCCAACGCTTTACCACATTGTGTAAATTCAGGTTTCTCTACAGTATGACTTCCTTTGTTCCTGCAAAGATAATTGGTACATGTGAAAACTTTGGTACATTTATTACACTGATGAATCTTTTTATCTATGAATTCATTTTACAATTTGGTTTCATTGTAAACAAGAATCAGATCTGAAGGTATTATCATTTTGTTTACATTCATAGTGTTCTGAATCTTTGAAGAGACTTATAAGGGTAAGAGCATTTATTACATGGCTCACATTCATAGCAACCTTTTTCTACAAGAGCTTTTGCACATATTTGAAGAGAACTAGAAGAACTGAGAGTTTTATCACACTGGTTGCATTCTTAAATCTTCCTGTAGTGAGTCATACTACATTTGCAAACTGAACCAAGACAAACAAGAGAAACTCCACATTCCTAGCACTGATAGGGATTTTCAGCAATGTCATTTTGTGCATGTTCCCAATAAAGTTGCAAAACCAATCAATTGTAAACTTGTATCACATCCAGAAAGTCGACTCAAAGTGGAGAGACTACTGCACAGCTTCTAATTCTTTTGGGTTTTAGAGGGCTATGTTGTGTCTTTCAGTATCAGTATACTCATATGGCTTATATCCTTTGTGACCTATGACACACCTATGAAAAGAATAACAAATGATAGGGTTCCACATTGCAATTAAACAGTTTGATTTGGAGGGGTCTCATGTTGGGCATTTGTGAATCTCCTATGTGCACTCTCTTTGGCTACCCTGTAAATTTATCCATTCCCCATTAAGTCAGCCCTGAACCCCTGAGACCAAGAGCAAAGCTGGAACAATAGTGGGCACCCTGAATGTGGGGCTAGAAAACCTCCAATTTGGAGAAAAAAAATGTATAAGCAACCCCCAGTCCTAGTCTACACTGTAAAAGGAAGACACTACTATCTATTTTCCCACTTTGTTTTCAGTCAGTGTTTTTGAGGGGGGTCTAAGTAGAACTGGGTAACAACTGAGGCCTCTTGGTTGGTCCTATACTCCAATATTGGCCAAAGGTTCCCTAACTCTCTGCCTAGACCCCGACAGTACAGTTGGGTGTAAGTTAAGACTTTTAGCCTCTCTCACAAAAGAACTGGTAACACAACAGCCAGTAATTGTCATTAGGATGGCTGCCAGTCTCTTAGATTGTGGAAAGCCTTGTGACCGCTTAGGTGTGTTGATCCCCAAAGACATCAAGTCTTGGGAAAGTTGGGCACTGCTAGCATCACTTATCTTTATCTATCATGGGAAACAAATTGTCACACAAAAAGGACAACCTGGGTACAGCATAAAAATTGACCAATCCTAAAGCCCCCCAAGCCCCTTACTTCCCCAAAGCTATATGTTTTCCATGGTACACTGAATAAAGGTCATGGTTGGTATCCCTATTTACTTTCACCAAAGATGACTGTAGGCTGTCTTTTATCCTCAGACCCACCAATGCTTGCCCTGGAAAGTCCTGCTCTCACTGCTAGCTGCCACTAGGAGCCATGGCCCATGGGACCTTCCATGTCCCCCTGACTGGGCCTCCCTCTCTGCTCCTGTCTCTATGTTCTGTGCCCACACCACACCACCAACAAAATTAGGCTATTAGCTGTTTTGGTATACAGCTTAAACTGAAAGAGCTAAGACACTTAGGCCAACAGGGTTTCCTTCTCTGTCTGTCCTTTTGGGCAGAGGCACTTGTTTAGTATGAAGTCCAAAGCATGGGAATTAGGTCCTTGAACCTCAGCTGAAGTACACCCTCTTTGGCTACCCTGTGAATTTCTCCATCCCCCATCCTATGGGCCCTAACCTGCTGAGACTCAGAGCAAAGTGGGAACAACAATCTCACAGACATGAATAGGGATTCATGTTTCTCCACAACAACATTCTTGACTCATAAACTGCTACTCTAACTAAACTTAGCAACATTACTACAAATATACGAGGAACACCAGCTTTGTTATGGAATATTTGCTTATCAGAAGGTTATGGACATATTCTTGTCACCTATTCATTGTGTATACCTTTTGCACAACCTAAGAGGTATGAGACTAAACTGATTGGCAGCTCCACAGCCAAGCTCTGATGGCACTATGATTCAAACGGTGATAACTGTCAAAGCATTTTTGTTTTCTTGTCTTCTTTCATACAGGAATGCCTTGCAAACACAATTCATATACCTGACAGAATTTAATAATCATTTATACACTTAAAGCAGTAAGTGTTCCCACACTGTTGCTTTTCTGTAAAACTTGCAGGACACATTAAACCTTCTTCAGAGACAGACTCGTATCAACTTGTACATGAAAATTACCTTCTATGTCTTCTAGAACGTTGACAATGTTCTTCAATGTTATAGTCTTTCCAACTGTAGCCTAAAATAGAGTACCAGATAATGTATGATATACTACTGGAAATTAGGCAAAATCTAAGTTATTATCTTCAGTGAACCTCAAAACTATGCCTGATTTATTCACCTGATTCTTCCTCATTCCCAATTGAAATTACAGGAATAAATAACAACAAAGAACAGTTGTCCTTAGATTTAAAAAGCAAAACAAAATTCACTGTTTTACCTACAGCAGTGAGGTTCCTGTAGATCTCCAGCATCACATCTTTGTAAAGATTCTTCTGGGAAGGGTCCAGCAAAGCCCACTCTTCCCAAGTAAAGTTCACATGTACATCATCATAGGTCACTGCATCCTAAAACATCCCAGAAATATGTACAACAGAAAGAATGACACTGACAACACTGTAAATGGACACTTCATTGACAATATAATCATGTAATTCTGATGCTTCCTCCAGTTATTTCCTGACACAGAAGTTCTAATGTAATCACCAAGTCATTTTAGAAGGAAATTGAATGATGAGGTCCACTTCTGTCATTTCTGCATCTGTCAAACATGATGTAACTTTGTGAGAGTAATGGCAATTAACAGAAATAAAGAGAGAGAGAAACAAATGGATCAACAATACTGACCACACATCAGAAAAAAATATAGGAACACTTACTACAAAATGATGGGCAAGCTGGCTGTATTATCTCATGACTTTAATCTCAGGACTAGGCAGCAGATACAGGTGTATGTCAGCGACTTGTCTGTGCAAGGAGTTTCAGGACAGCAAGAGGTACACATTAAGACCCTGTCTTCTCTGCTAAAATCACTCACACAAACAAAAAAGGACAGAAAGAACACAGAGGTCTTTATGGAAGTTCCTAGAGAAAATTACATGTTCACGCCTGTACCATATTCATCTTCATGAAACCTGTAGTGCCCAGGCTTAAAGTGTAACATTAATAAGATAGTACTAAAAAGGGAATGCATGTTTAAAAAGTTACAAATGGACAAATGAAAATATTAGCAATATAAACGTTGATCATAAAAAAACAACATAGGGCAGGAGAGATGGTACACCAGAGCCATTGCTGGTCTTGAAAATAATTCGAGTCAGTTGCCACTATTTCCATGGAGGCTGACATCTATCCATTATACCAACTTCAGTTCTGTGGCCATCTTCTGACTACTGTGAGGACCAGGCACACGAAGTACATATTCTTGCATACAGGCAAAATACACATATTCATTTAAAACAAATACAACAGGTAGGAAGAATGTCACACACCTGCAATCCAGTGACTCAGAGGGCTCATGTAGTATTAATGCCATGAATACATGCCATCCTGAGAAATAGAATATACTCTGGGCCAAATTTCAAAATTCAAGTTGTGGATGGGGATGAGCACAACAGTATATGCTTACATGTACAAAAATGTGGATTTCAAGCCCATCTGCTAACAATTTAAAAACAAAACAAGCCAGACATTTTAGCCCACATCTAATCCCATCACTATGTCAGAGTCAGAATCAGATGGATTGTTACGTTCAAGGCATGCCTGGTCTACACACCTACTTTCAAGACAGCCAGTGCTACACAGAGAGACTTTGTCTTCAAAATCAAAAACAAAAACTACAAAATTAAAAATCAAAAATACTAGGCTAGCAAAATAGCTTAGCATTGAATTGCTTCTACTGTATGTTATGCGATTCAAAGATAGAGTCTATAATGGTGAGGGCATGACAGCACAAGAAGGAAGCTGACTAATCAGTTTCAACTAGAATACAGTACACACAAAGAACAGGAAATGAGTTGAGTCTATTCCTTCTGTGATCTCAAGTACTTATGTTTTCCATATTCCAAGTTCTGTCTGTCCACATCAAAATCACTTTTTACACACCATTTTTTTTTGTTCTAACATGCTAGTCTGCTGCTGTTATTGAATCCCCTAACCAAAACTATGTCAGGCAATGGACGTTTTTTGTTGTTTTCTGGATGGTTTTGTCAGATGACAGTCCATCATTTTGGGAGCTTAGAACAGAAACTCAAGCTAGAAGACAAAGGCAAAAATCATGGACGAATATTGTTTCCTGCCTTACTCCTTTACTTGGTTACTGTCTCATGATATACTAGCTTTCTAATCCAGCCCAGGACATCTTGCTTAGGGATATTGCCACCCTCGTTGGAAGAGCCTTCCACATCAATCATCAACCAACATAATTTCACACAGACGTAGCAACCAGCCATTCTGATAGGGGCATGCCCTCAACTGACACTCCCTCAGATGATTGCCTGCTCTGAAATGTTGAGAACTGAAGCTAACTAGGACACAGAGACAATAATATATGAGAAAGATTTAAAAACTCAGCCAATGTGTTAACCACATCAATCACTTAAGTATTAAGAACCCAAACACTGATGACTGCAACACCTGGAAAACAGAGATTTGATAAGAAATGAGGAGACGCAGGTTTGAGGATCAAGAAGAGAAAACAAACTGTTTCCCCAAAGAAAGTCCCCAAACCAACAAACACTCAAGGAACTCATAACATAATAGATTACACTTTCAGAAGACAAAAACTGGTGAGGCCTATCATTTTCCAGAGAAACAATAATATAATTAGATTATAATTTATAAATCACACAACATACGTGGCCCCACTGATTAAAGTAAACACAAAGGCAGACCTATAAATATAATAGTACTATAAACTAGAACTACGGGGCCAGTCATGGTGGCTCATGCCTTGAATCCCAGCACTCGGGAGGCAGAGGCAGGTAGAGCTCTGTGAGTTCAAGGTTAGCCTAGTCTACAAAGTTAGTCCAAGACAGCCAGGGCTACACATAGTAACCCTGTTTCAAAACAAAACAAAAAAAGAACTGTGGGAAGATTCGAAAATGGCTGTGCCCAGCACCCACGAACTTTGAGTAGCAGGAGGTTAAGGTCAGTCACCATAGTGGTGACTGCAAATGCAGACTGCATCTGTGTTTCCCCCTCTAATACTAGAATAAGCCATATCCCCAAAGAAGGCTTCTGGGATTCAAAGTCAAGCAGCCTCCTTTACCCCCAACCCCCATGCTACCCTATATCCAAAGGGGGGATGCCAGGCTCAAATGACACACGTTCCATCATCTTGTGCAGGGCTCTATCCGAACTACTCAGGAGAGCTGCCAGGAATAAAGAAATACATATTTCCATTCTACAATCCCCAGTAAATACGGGACAATCTACCACCCTAAGGAAGACTCCTCATCTCCAGAGAGAACTAGCCTCTGCCCCAGCCCTCCAAATGCTTCCTGCCATTCCAAAGCAGGTTTCCAGGCCCAAGGGCCATATATTTCAACAACTGGTCCACAACTCCACCCACATTCCCAGTTCCAGCCTCCACCTAGACTAGCACACCTTTCTGAGGAGACCATCTGTACTTTAAGATCCAGGTTAGACATCCCCAGACCCAACTCCCTGTCTGTGATCCAACTGGGACCCAGTCACTCAGCAGAGGTGAGTTGCAGGCTTTTAGCTGAGATCCAGCCTCCAGCCCACCATTCAAGGAAGGCTGCCAGTCCCTAGGAACACCCATTCGAGGCCCAGAGCTCTACCTGCCTTCCTGAGAGGTCCAGCAGGCAACAAGAACAACCAGCCAACACCAGGGACAAACAGAAGGCTAGAGGTCAGTGTAAGAACACAAGCAACAAAACCCCAACCTAAAGAAAGAGATACCTATAAACATAAAAAAAAGCTTACAGAACATCAAATAGACTGGACCAAAAATAAAATCCATCCACCACATAATAATCAAAACAATAAGTGAACAGAATAAAGAAAAAATATTAAAAGTCATAAAGGATAAGGGCCAAATAATGTATAAAGGCAGACCTATTAGAATTACACTAGAGTTCAGAACAGCTGAGCAGAAGTCATGCAGCCTCAATCAGATTACAGATCCAATCCAGAATACTATAGGCAGCAAAACTTCCAGTCACCATAGATGGAGAGAACAAGATATTCCATGACAAAGCCAAAGTTAAACAATATCTTGGCACAAATCTAGCCCTACGAAAGATACTAGAAGGAAAACTCAAACCCAAGGAGGCTAAGTACACCCAAGAAAATGCAGGGGGGAAAATAAACTTCTATGCAGCAAAATCAAAAAACAGAAATACACACAGACAA
Organism: Lophiomys imhausi; assembly: GCA_907164525.1. NCBI lineage: Eukaryota > Metazoa > Chordata > Mammalia > Rodentia > Muridae > Lophiomys > Lophiomys imhausi. The sequence continues at coordinate 9,637,659 of CAJQZJ010032020.1, read as the reverse complement.
ACACTGTTCAGGAGACAACTTCCTGAACACAGAGCAGCAAAAGCTCAGGCTCTAAGATCAACAATCACTAAATGAGACCTCATGGCACTGAACAGCTTCTGTAAGGGAATGGACATGGTCACAAGAACAACACAGCAGCTACAGATGGAACTATGGGATTATAGTCAGAATCACAATCAAAGAAGTCACTGGTCAGAACTCACCCTGTGCACTCTGTTTCTCTCCTTTGCCAATAACAGAAAATGGACTGGGGTGGACGCCTATTCCAATGAGACTTGCTTAAGGCATACAAATGCTTCGACATTGGAGAAAATCTTTCAGAGTACTAAAAGTATCACATGCTCTAATGATAAAGAAAAAGGTGTTAGGATCACTTAGAAATCATTTGTTGCCTATGATTTATGATGGAATACAAGTCTGCACCAGTGTGAGGAAATGCAACCTTTAAAAAATCAAATGCAAGACATCAGATTTTTAAAAAGACAGTATATAGTTTGTACTATGCACCTAAGTAGCTGGCTTTGCAGTAACTGCTTTGTAGGTCATAAACACTTTTGAAACAAGTCTATCCCCATTTTTCTGGGTAAGTTTGTGTGCTTGAGAGGGTCTACTATTCATGAAGAGGTGATACACCAGAGAAAACAGTGTCAGATCCTCTGGATCTGGAGTAGCAAGTGATTACGAGCCTCCCAACTTAGGTTGAGTGTCAGTGTCTGAAATCAGTCAACCCCAAGAAGAATATTTGCTGAGTGACCTGCCCAGCCCACATTTTATAGTTTTCACAGATTAGCAACAACAAAAACCAGTAAATATAGAAGTAAATAAATGATCCCTGGGAATCTGATGCCTCAGTATTAAGATGTTGCATATGGGAACAGGTAGATGCCTCCAGACCTTCTCAACTCTCTGTTTTCTGAGATCCAATACTCAGGGTTGCTCCTAGTGCTGCAGCTTCCTCTCCCACATCTAAGCATCCTGTAGATACATACCATGGAGCATCTCTGTCTTTTCTTCTCTTCCTGTCTCATCTCTGTGTCTGTGCCTCCATCTGTAGGTAGACAACCCTGCTCAACCACAAACTATGCCTGCCAGAAGACTATGTGGTCTGCCCCAAGACTTACCCCACTATCCGTTCCCAGACCTAATTCTTGCAGTTGCTGGTAGCACAACAGAATATCAGCGGAACCTTCCACTCTCCCTTTCCATGCCTCCTGTAGATGCCACAGACCACCCCAACTGCCCTTCTTTTCCCCTCATCTCTGTGTTCCAGCTTCCACTCACACAGACACCGGATGCTCAACCACATGCCACACTGGTTAGACCATGTAGACTCCCCACAGATCTGCCACACTCTCTGTTACCCCAGACCCAATTTTTACAGTTGCCCCTAGCACTGAACTAGAAGACCAGAGGCACCTTCATCTCTCCCCTGTCTACACACACCGCCACCACGACCACCATGAGTAAAATACCAGTAATTATCAATCACTGTTCATTGATATCTCTTAATATCAATGACCTCAATTCATCAAATAAAAGCCTCAGGCTAAGAGAATGGCTGCTAAAAAGAATCCATCCTTCTACTGATTACAAGATAAACAGCTCAACATCCAGGATAGACATTACCTCATGGTAAAGGATTGGAAGAAGATATTCCAAGCAAATGCCCCTAAGAATCAAGTTAGTGTAGCCATTTTAATATCTAACAAAATAGACTTCAAACTAAATTTAAATAAAATTAACCAAAAGAAGTGGGGAAGGACACTACACAATCACTAAAAAAAAAGTACACCAAAATAATTTTTCAAGTCTTAACATCTATGCTCCAACATGAAAGCACACACCATTGTAAAAGAAATACTTCAGCAATTTAAATCACACATTGACCCTCATGCAGTGATAAGGGGAAACTTCAATGCATCATTTTTACCAATGAACAGGTCCTCCAGACAAACACTAAACAGAGAAATGCTCTAGTAAACTGATGGTAAAAAATCAAATAAACCCAACTGGCATTCATTGAACATTCTACCTGATACCCTTTTTTCAGCAACTCATGGAACTTTCTCCAAAATTCATGACATACTCAAACATAATGCAAGTCTCAACAGACACATGAAACCTGAAATAACCAATTCATTCCATCAGACCGCCATGGATTAAAGCTGTACATCATCAACAGAAAGCTTAAAACCTCAAGGAAACTGAACAATTCTCTACTGAATTAAAAATGGGTCAAGATAGAAATAAATAAATTAAAGAATTTGTAGAATTCAATGAAAATGAATACGCAACATATTCAAACAAGGAGGGTGGTGACAAAAGGACAGGTGATAGCACTAAGTGCATACATTAAAAACATGGAGCTATCTCTTACTAGCAACTTTCCAGCACACCTGAAAGCTCTGCAACAAAAAGTAAGCACCTAGAAGGAGTAGACAGCAAGATCAGATAAACAATTTAAGCAGACCTATAATCCTTAGTGAAATAGAAATACTCATTACAAGACTCCCAACCAAAACAAAAACAAAACAAAAAAGCCCATCAGGGCTGAATGATCTTAGTCCAGAACCCAACCAAAATTTGAAAGTAGACTTAAAGTCAATACTGCTCTAAATATTCTACAAAATAGAAACAGAAGGAACATTACCCAGTTCATTACATAAAGCCACAGTTATCCTCATACCCTAAAAATATAAAGACTCAAAAAAGAAAGAGTACTACAGATCAATTTCCCTCATAAACATAGATGAAAAAATACTCAATAAGATACTTGCAAACTGAACCAAACAACAGATCAAAAAGAATACCCTCAGTGTTTGAGGAGGCTTCATCCAAGAGATGTGGGATGGTTCAACATATGAATATCGGTGAATATAATATAAATAAACTGACAGAAAAAAAACCACAGGATCATCTCATTAGATATAGAACAAACCTTGGACAAAATTCAACATGAATTCATGATAAAAGTCTTAGAGAGGTTAGGGATACAAGACACATACATAAACATAATAAAGAAGTTTTACAGCAAGCCTATAGCTGACATCAAAGTACACAAAAGAAAAACTCAAAACAATTCCACTAAAATCAGGAACAAGACAAGACTGACCACTCTCTCCATATCTGTTCAATATAGTACTTGAAGATCTAGCTAGAGCAATAAGACAACTGGAAGAGATCAAGGGGATATAACTGGAAAGGAAGAACTCAAAGTATTCTAAATGGCACATGATATAATAGTGTATACAATGACCCCAAAAGATCCATGACCAAACTCCTATAGCAGATAAACTCTTTCAAGTAGAAGCCGGATCGAAGATTAGCTCAGAAAAACCAGTAACCCTCTTATATAAAAACTAAAAAAAAGGACCGAGAAAGAAAGGCAAACGCTTACAATAATACCATCAAATAGTATATTATTTTATATTTTGGAGTAACTCTTAGAAAGCAAGGAAAAGACTTAGATGATAAAAACTTTGAAAAGTTTGAAAGTCTTTGGAGAAAGAAACTGAAGCATATATAGGAAGATACAAAGATCTCTAATGTTAATGAATCACTAGGATTAACAAAACAAAAATGGCCACCCTACCAAAACCAATGTATAGATTCAACATAGTCTCCATCAAAATCCCAAGAAAATTGTTTACAAACCTTGAAAGAACAATTCCCATATCATATGGAGTAAGAAAAACCCAGGATATATACAACAATCTTGAACAACACGATACTGGCATAAGCAGACACATTGCTCCAAGGAATCGAATTAAAGACCAGACAAATTCCACCCACATATGGATATCTGATGTTTGATAAGGAATCCAGAAATACACAATGGGAAAAAGACAACACCTTCAACAAATGGTGCTGGTTAAACTGTATCTATGCATATAGAAGAATGCACATAAATCCATATTCATCACCCTGCACAAGACTCAAGTCCATGTAGATCAGTGACCTTAAAATAAAACAGGACACACTGAAATTGATAGAAGAGAAAGTGAGGAACAGCCATGAATGCAGTGGCACAGGAGACAACCTCTGAACACAACACCAATAGTAAAGACACTAAGATCAGCAATTAATAAATGGGTCCTCATGAAACTGAAAAGCTTCTCTAAGGCAAAAACACAGTCAACTGGAAAAAGAGGCAGACCCAGGAATGAGAAAATTTTCTTACAAAATCCACATCTCATAGAGGCCTAATATACAAAAAAGATAAAGACTTCAAGAAATGAGATGTTCCAAAACCAAAATATCCAATAAAAAATGGGGTAAATATCAAAACAGAGAATTCTCCACAAAGGACTGTCAAATGCCTGAGAAGCACTTAAGTGTTCAGCATCCTTAGCCAACTTGAAAATGCAAATGAAAACTAGTTTGAAATTCCATCTTACACATGTCAGAATGGCTAAGATAAATGATCAATAGGACAGTGACAGCTCATGCTGGCAAGGATGTGGATAAGGGGGAACACTCCCTCATTGTTGGTGGGAGTGCAAACTAATACTGCCACTATGGAAATCAAAATCACAGAACTAGGAATTGATTGAGCTCAACACCTGGTATTTCACTCTTCAGCATATACCCAAAAGATATTCCATCCTACTGGAAGGACACTTGCTCAACTATATTCATAGTGGCTTTACTCATACTGGACAGAAACTGGAAACAAGCTAGATTTTTCTCAACTGAAGAACAGATTAAGAAAATGTGGTACATTAACACAATGGAATATTACTCAGCTGTTAAAAAAAACTACATTACGAAACTTACAGGAAAAATATATACAGGTAGAAAAGAAAAATAACCCTAAGTGAGGTAACCAAGACCCAGAACCATAACTATGTTATGCATTAACTTACATATGGATATTAGCTATTACAGAAATGATCATCAAGTTACAATCCACACCCCAGAGAGGATAGGTAAACAGGAGGGTATAGGGTTGAAGCATGGATCTCCATGGAAAGGGGAAATAGAATAGATTCTGGGGGTGAATGGGACCAGAAGCAGGAGGGATCAGTTGGAGGTGGAAGGAGAGAGTGGAGTGCTCTGAGGAACAGCTGGAATTTGGGGCCATTTGGAAATTAGTGCAGAAAGGCTATGTACTGGTAACTTCCTGGAATCTATGAGGGTGACTTTAGTGAGGAATCCTAGTAATGAAGAATATGGAGTCTGAACTGGCCATCCTTTGTAGACAGCCAAGGCTTCAGTCGTGGGACCAGATCACATTTGGTTGAGTTGCAGGCTGAGAAGGTCCCATGGATATAACTCAACACACCAGGCTGAAGGTAGAACAGAAGGTTGCTGTCTGAACACTGACAGCAGGGCCACATTACTGAGGATGACTTCCACACAGCTCACTGAATGTAGAGAGGTTGAGCAGATGCAGGCTGGAAGACTTCACCCCTATGTTCTTGTCACTGTGGGATTAGAAGGTACTCTACAGCCTACAGAAGGAGAAACCTGAACACCAACCCAGCTCAAACAAACAAACACAAAAATCCTCGACCTAAAATCTGTCTTGCCTGAAAGATGTGCAGTGACATGGTGGCACTGAACTTGTTTAAGACATGCCATGAGAGGGAATCCAAGCCTCACATGACCTGGATGGCCAGGAATCTCAGGGAAATTTCAATGGTGCATAAAGAGTGTGCAGGTATCTGCACCAGGTCCTCTGCTGATATGTTATGACTATTGCCTTGGTGTTTTTGTGGGACCCCTAACAGTGGCAGCAGGTGTACCTGACTCTCTCACTGGCTCTTAAAACACTTGTCCTCCTATTGGGTTGCCTTGACCAGCCTCATTGGAAGAAAGCTGTCATGCCATCCAAATAAAGTGACTTTCTGTGTTTTTACAGTATACTACATATAGTAGCATATTTGCTTATCATCTCTATAACAAATCGTGCTACAACGGCTTCATAGTTAATTTTTCTCTCCTCACACCGACTAAAAATTTTAGGAAAACCCATTGAAGGTGATGCTTCTGCTAGATTGTTTGTTCTATCTGCCCTTCACTTTCTTTTGCTAGCTGTAGGGTAGGCAAGATGGCTGAAGCTCTCACACTCATCTGATAAATGAGAGTGCATTAAAGATCAAAATCAGATGGGAGAAAGAAACTGACATTGCTTCAACCACAATCACATGCTGTTTGATGTCCAAGACTGCACTGACTGTGAGAGTCCTTTATGAGTGTATAAGCCTTACAGCATTGTCTTCATTCATTCAGCACAATGTCCCTCTGAGGCACACAGCTTGTCCTCAACAAAGGAGCATTTAGATATTTTAAATTTAGGTCATCATGAATATAACAGCAATGATCATGAGAATTCTGATACTTCTTCAAACTTATTTCAAGTTCATTGAACATATACTGGGATTGCTGGGATCCATAGCAATTCTGTCATTTTAGAAGAGCTCTGTATACTGTAGACACACATAAACATAGATAGAATGAGAATGTGTTGAGAACACAAGTTACTGTATTATTTATGGTAATGGAGCTGCGTGGGTGTAGGTAACAGGTCCAAATGCATCAGAATTCACACACTAAATATGTGCTATTTTACATCAACTATAACAATGCAACATGTTTTAATAAATTTTAGTTCTTATCTGTGCAAAATCCTAAAACACTGCTATCAGAGTTGATTTTGCATGCTAATACATAATCCAGTGTCCCATTCAGATTCATTGTTCAATTCTGGACCAAGTTTTATTTTCAATTTTTGCCTTCTCAATTAAATCATACTCAGTGGGTTAGCTTTTATGTGACCATAATAACGTATTCCGGGCCATTAAACTCTATACTTAAGTCCTCTTTCTACAGCTTTGTATATTCTTTTACATTCAGTTTCACACACTATAGTTTCCTAAATGAATGATTATGTAGAATAATATCTTTTGCCCTTTGTACTACAGTACATAACACCATTAAAATGATGCATTTTCAATGAATAAAAATAAAAACAAGATATTTGCAGCATAAATCCAACAGAATTCAAAAATTCCTAACAACTTATAACAGGAGAGTTGATTCCAAAGCTATATGCCATGTAAGAAAACACAAAATTCTCAATAGGATTATAAACAAATAGTACACAGATTGGCATAATGTGACTTCTGTACCTACCAAAAAATTCAACAATCAATAATGTGTATAATATTTGTGAAAAAATGAGGGGACGCAGAGAAAAAACCAAAAACATAAGCCTAAAAATATATTCAAGTTTCATCAAAGCATCCAAGGAAACTCGGCTAGGAAAAATGTGAACTTGACCAATGTTACCTGTGATTGTATGTGTATACAAACTAAATAAACACAAGAATTCATGACTCCTACAAAAATAACTCAAACTGACCCCTTAACTGTTTTATTTCGGACCCTGCAGGTATTACTGGTCTCTCTTTTGAACAGAGAGTTGGGCTATGAACCTGTAGCCCCTGGTGACCCCTTGTGTTTCACACAAACCCAGCCCCACTGAAGCCCACACACAACACAATGTTGAATAGTTTAATGTCTGCTTCCTGCCACATGGATCATGTCACAAGATGTGGAATCTGATCTATCCACCTACTCAACACCATGCACACCTGAGAAATCCCTTTGTACTCACATCTCAGAAACTCCCTTTGTACTTAGGAATTGAATTTCCATGAATCATGCCATGTGGCTAGTGGTAGTGGACAGGTAAAAGGGTTCTAATCAAATATTGCTGAAGGATGGTCCCTATCACTTCCTTTCTATCATTTTCTAAACTATATAAAATTTGTCACACAAAACAATGTAGAAGGCAAGGTTCAGAACTTCTAGATATCAGACCTTCAGTTTTCCAATCTATCTTTCTACTGCAAACCAAAACCAATCGCTAAGTGTGCATACTGGATAGAGATATTATAAGCACCAAAATTTCCACTGCCAGGGATGCACAACCTGCCCCTCCAGGGGAGCAGCACTCAAGGAGAGACAGAGGCCAGTCAACACGTGGACCAACAGAACCACAGTCTGACCACCAGTTCTTCTCAGACCCAAAGATCAGAGTCTGAAAGTTCAGCAGACATGCTTGTCCTGGCCTGGCAATAGTGGCCCTTACACTCACCATGGCATGGCTTGTGGTCTTCCTCACAGTTTGCTACAGCTACATGCAAAGAGAATCACAGAAAGAATCTGCAAGCTTCCTCTCACTGGTGCTCCTTGTTGGTAAGCCTGCCCAGAGTCCCTCACTAGCTTGGAAAACCCAGATATGTCTCCAGGTAGCAGTAGTTCCTCTACTGGGGAATCAGAGATCAAATGACTTAGAAAGCTGAAGCCTTCCAAGCTCTGTCCTTCCCCCATAGGGGCAGACAAAGCCCACATCTGAGAATTTGTATGTAATAGAATTGTCCAGTCACCCAGAGTACTTCTTGTTCCTCTTTGAAGGTACAACTCCTTTGTTTGCATATTACATTACACATTCAATGTCCAGTGCAACCATCTCCGCTTTATAGCTGAGAAGAACTGCAGCAAAACTTTAGTCAAAATTAAAAAGTCACAACAATTAAAGCAAAAAGTGGCCATGAATTTGAAAGCAAGGAAGAGTTAATGGGAAGTGAATGGAACAAAGAAATAAATAGGAAAGGACATAGCTGCTCCTATGTATGGTAAAGTAGAAAGTTTATTATAGATAGAAGGGAGAGCATAACCAGAGCTAGGGATGTCTGGGAGAGTCCAGAGTGGACATGATCCTAAGCCATGTGAAGAGAGGGAGGACGGGAGAGCTGGACCAAGAGGCCAGGATGGTAAATGATAGATGAAAATGACCAGGTAACCAAAATGGCTGGATTACATAAGTAAGGGCAGCCAAACCCCTGGACTAGAGGACAAAACATGCCCTACACTACACTGCAACAGGTAGGGGCTGAGGGATGTTGGGAGAACCTGACAGCCAGGTTTGCTTTGATTGGTTAAAAAGGCACCTCAGCCATTTGTCCCAGGGTTTGAGACTTAATAGTAGGGAGAAAGGAGAAAGTTGAAATTATTTCATTATAATCTCAAAAGTAATTTTAAAAAGTTGAAACAGGCGTTATGATCCAACCTTCCTCAGGGACTGAACAGTTATACTAGAGAACACCAAGAATTACTCACACCTTTTCTTTCACATTGTGCATTTTCAGACAGGAAAAATAACATTCCTGTTAGGCCCAGTCGCACCAGTTTGTCCAGATCCTCTGCATTGGCTGAACTAATGTAACTACAGAAATCTGGCTTCTAGAAATAAGTTCAGTTCCTCATCCAGATTCTTGATTACCTTGGCCTGTGGACCCAAATGGCCACTGTTACTGGTGACATAAAATTGATTACATGACAACTACTGTCACAGCAGGAGGGCTTTCACTTTTCTTCCTCCCCATTCCTGTCTGTGCTGCCACCACACCTGCTTCAAACTTGGTTAGTGACCTCAATTCTTGCACAGTTCCCTCTGGATTGTAATTACCCCAAAATTCCAAGGATTTGAAGGACACTCATTCCCTGGTTTCTTTTCCTTCTCAAAACCACATAGGCATAGAGCAGTCTCTTCTCTGGTAGAGACAATGGCATTAATAAGATAGTGTTTGATTTTGCCCCTATGTGCAATGTTAGCTGCTGAGATTTGTAATCTGACACACAGCTACAGTCAAGGGCATGTGTGTCAAATTTCTGAGCTGACTTAACTGTCTCAATGAGTATTGCACATATCCATATCTACCTGAGACATATCTTTCACTGAAAATTCAACATTCATTGGCTCAAGCTAACCTACCCAAACTGGACATCCGCCAATCTAGTCTGTTTCTATTCACATGCATGAGTTGATACACACAGGGAAATTACAAAATCTCTTACCTGCATGAATCAGGTCCTTCTTCATAATGGTGAACCCTGCAGCTGACTGCCTTAAACCTCGGTCTGTGATCTAGCTATTGCCTACCCTGTTTTACCCTGCAGTGAACACAGTGAACTGTTCTTCCTGTTCTGGTCTGAAGGCAGAAGTCATTCTCCACATGCAAATCTTTTCCCTGCTACTGCATTGGAAGTTCATTACATTGAATTTTATGTAATTTTAAAACTCTGTTGGGGTAGAGCCCTTTAACTTTAGAATTTAAGAAGTTTAATCAAGGTCAATGCCCTGAGAGCAACAGACTAGGTCAAGGTGACCAGTATCAATATAGCTTGTCTCAGTAACATTTTTCAAAAAGGCTGAAGATGCAGCTGTCCTAGAATTAATATGCATTTCCAGGGAGAAATCACTACACACAAAAATAAAAGATTAATTCACCAAAATCTCTTTCATGACAGCACGCCTTCAGCACTGGGTAATCCTCAAAGATGAGCCAGCGGAGAACATATTTTGCATTCCACATATGCTGCCACCCTACAGTTACTTTTAGGTTCGGGCCCCTGATTGTTTTTGAACAATTTAAAAATGTCCTGGAGATTGCAAGTCTACCCACTTAGACAGATGGGAGATTTACAGAGCAAAGATATTCCTAGAATTATCTCTAAAGAACACCCGTGCCCTAAAAATCATGTTATTCTTCAGGTCCTGAGTTGGGCGTGCCAGTAGATCAGAAGATAGGAAAAGTAGAACACAGAAAGTATAAAAACTGGGGTGGTGAGGTCTTGCAAAAAGTTATGTCTTATGCCAAGTAAGCTTCTTAAGAATAGCATCTTGTACACTACTTACAAGAGAAAAATGGAAAGAAATGGGAGATTTCTATCAAGTCAGAAGAAACTATCATAGAAACGGGAAAAAAATCAGGAAGGGTATAAGAAAACAATGCTGCCCAAGAAGAACACCAGGTATCTCAAAACATTACTGACCAAGCCCATACTGCCCTGAGACTGATAACCACAGCTCCATGTAGTGGAATGAGTTGAGTTCTCAGGATCTTAAGGAACCCCTCCCCAAAGGCCCTGGCCCCAAACCATCACCAGCTCTCTCAAGCACATGCCTGGCTTAAGAGAAAGAGCTCTGTTTTATTCTCAATTCATCAGGGCCTTGGGGAAAGCTCCCAAGGCCTAAGCCCCAGGCTGCTACTGGCTCTGACAAGCATACTCTAGGCTTTGCGAAAGAGCTCCACCATTCTCTACCTGGGGGCCTCAGAGAAGTCCTCTCTGTATCAGGCCAGCCCTCAACACAACAGTTTTTCCTTTTCAAACAGTTGTTACCTGGTGTAGTCTTGCCCATGTGGGAAAACTATTCTTTTCTCAAGAAGAAAACCAGACTTTTATGGCACACCAGCCCTCAATGCTGGTTGTGCCCCCATGGAGCACCTTGGTAGAGGCCTGTTATTTGAAGATGAGGATGGGCCTATGGTTGTTTGGAAATCAGAGTTGTCTCCTTTCTTATGCTTTGGAGCTGAAAGTCTGGACAATCTTGGTAAACAAACTTGTGTAGCCTAGCATCCTAATCTCTAACTGGCCAGGTCAGCATACTACTTCTCTGTTGGGTGTTATAGAGGCAGTCCTCCCTCAGCCAAATTCTACCTGGTGTCACTATTTCCTCAGCATTGGTAAATCCTTTACATCATCAGTTCTACTCGTCTACATCACAGCTTAATACTGAAGTGGTGCCCAACATGTGAGATGCTTTCACAACCTCCACAAATTAACTCCAACTGGATCTTACACCTAAATGTTAAATACTAAGAGCAGAACTTGTAGAAGAAACTGGAAAAAATAGAGCTCTCCGAGTTTGGAAAACAACTAAGTATGTTTCTACACACAAGTCCCAGCTTCAAATGTCTTCTGCAGATGCAGCCCCCATTGTGAATTTATTCAGAGGCCACTTCTGGACAAGGGACATCAGATGTGGCCGCATTTGGCCACCGCTTACCACCCACCCAGAGGCAGGGAGGACCTACCAAACCAGCTCTCGCTCCTCCCAGTTGCAGGCAGTGACCCTGTGCTCACCATGTCGTGACTCCAGAGCTTGCCTGAGTTCTCACAGCACTCAACAGCAACAATCAGAGCATATCACGCAGAACCATTTAAGCCTGCTCAGCAACAAAGTTGACCCTGAAAAATGGTCAAAGAAAGAACTCGAAGGATGGCATCCGGAAGAACACTCCTTCTCTTCTGACTGGCAGGTCGGACTAGAGGCTCTGATTGGTCAGTTTGTCTTGAGTGACATGAGCACCTCCTTTAAGTGCTTCCTGGGCGGGCTTCCAGTCCAGTCCCAAACCTTTCCCAGATCTGCCAAGCTTTGCATTTCAGTAGCACTTGCTAGTGTCCCCAGTAGCCTTCCTGTCTGTCTTCTCACGCAGCGCCAGAGAGTACCAACCACTCCGGCTCCAAGAGGCTCAGCTGCCTGCTCCTCTCCCTGTTGGGCAGTGACCCAGTGCGCACCAAGTGGCGACATTGGAACTTGCCTGAGCTCCCTTCTTCCTCCTGGAATCAGGGTGGGTGGCTTGCATAGCCTATTAACTAGCAGTGGAGTTACCAGCCTGTCCCCAAGTGGAAAGGTGCCCAGAATATTAACAGTTAAAGGGAGATTTTAGGAAACAAGAGTTTTCTTTGGTGACTTCATGCTGCTTTCAGGCAAACTGCACCTGTGTTTCACCTGATAAGGAGAAGACAAACCTCAGAGAAACGCAGGAAACAGACGACAAACACTGTGGAGCACTATTGTTAACCAGCACATCTTCCTCACTCCAACAGTGAAAACACAAAAACAAAACAGCAGTATTGGCTAACGTTCTCCAGATGAACAGAACTGACATTTGAATCTCTCTATCATGTGGAAGATGATTTCTTAGGATGACTCACAGACTGTGGTCAACTGTTCCATCAATGGTTGTCTGCAGATGGAAGTTGAAGAATAAGTGGTGGTTCAGTCACGTGGCTAGATGTGTCAGCCTGTCTTCAGGATATAGCAGAATTCTGAAGAAGTAGCTCCAATGCTAGTACAAAATGAATTAATTAAAATGTAAGAAACGTGTGAAGTAGAAGTAGAGCAAACAAAGAGGAAGAGCCACCTTCTTCAGTGTTCTTTATATAAGTAGGCCACCACCAGAAGCTATGTCCTAGATTAAAGTTGGTCTTATCACCTCAAAACCTCCAGATTAAAGAAGGGTTTTCCCAGTTCAAAAGCTATATTTAAGAAAAATCTCCCAAATCCCAGATGTAGTCAGTTTCACTACCAAGAATAACCATCATGAGAATCAAGAGAGAAGAGCTAAGAAAGATGATTTTCTTCAACAAAGGTAGCATTGAGATTTTACTTGGGGAATCTGGATACGTTCACATATAGATTTGCCTACTCCTAAGCCTATTAAGTTAAATCCTCTCATGAATGTGGTCACAATCTAAAACTACAGATATTTAAGGGCATTCATCACTCTAAGTCATGCACAAATATAAGTAAATTAGAAAAAATAATGTACAGATATATCTCTGGGAGGTTCATCTTGTCCCAAAAGATCTTAGCTGAAAATCAAGTAAATGACATTTTGAAAGTAGACTGCTTAGGAACCAATGCTACCTGTCAATCATGATGTATGATCTAGCAGACAGATGTATCAATGCCACAATTCTCACCTAGACAAAGAGTAGAGAACACACAACAGGAAACATCAAGACAAAGTCACCTCTCATCTCTGTGGACACTGTTCTTAGAGGAACAGCTTTGCAGAGCTGTTCTAACCTCAGAATGAGGCTGTTTTTGCCTCTGAGCAGGCTGGCTCAGAGGAAGGCCACAGCTGCTTCTATGCGGGACAAAAGGTTCATTTGAACTACCCCTGACTGCTGTCTGTCTCAAGGCTGTGAATTCACTGTATAGCATTCTATTTTTTAAAGCTTTATTTACCTCTACACACACACACACACACACACACACACACACACACACACACACACACACACACCCCTGTGTTTCCCTGCATATGTTTGTGTGCACTACCAATAAAGGCCATTAGAGGGCAGGCAATCACTGGGACTGGAGTTACAGCAAATGCTCAACTACTATGTGGTTTCTGGAATGGAACCTGTGTGTTTTGCAACAACACACGTTACTTTAACTGCTGAGCTTCCTTCTAGCCACTTTTTAAATTTAAAATTCATTTTTATACATTTTAATTAAAATATGTTACATCACTTTATCCCTTCCAGTCCTTTCTCCATCCTTTCCCAAATTCTTCCCAGACAATTTCTTCCTTGTGAAATATGTGAGAATAAGTACACTCAAATGTATGAAGAAAACTTGGTGAGTCCATTTTTGTTGATTGTGTGCATATGGTTTCAGGACTGACCATGTTGCATCGGATAGCCAAATAGGAAGCTCATCTTTGCCTGAGGATAACTGTCCCACTTGCAGTAGAGTTCCACTCTTTAATGAGCAACAGGATGCTGGGGCACAAAGTTCCTTACACCCACAGGTCACTAGGGAAACCAGGAATGATGAGCACACAGGGTTCCTTCTCAATGAAGGAAGTAAAATACCTGCACTCAATCCGAAAGTCTGGGTTTGGATTATGCTGATGACCTGGTGACCTCTTTGCTATGTGTGGAGGCATTTATCACCTACCTTTTGCCATAGTAGCAGACATAACCCAAATTATCCAAAATGATTATCCCAGACTCTGTCTCCCTAGAATGTTACCCAGCCTTACAGGAGATGTCACATGTACACTATGCCCAACTGACCTCTACCTTATTGTTCAGGGACCACATGAAATTCTAGTCTTTTAGCTGAAGAACCCACCCTCTTGGTCACATGTACTTCGTAAAAGAGTTCCTATGTAGTCACATCTTAAGCTTTATTGTGTACCTAGAATTAGACTGATTGGGCTGATTCTTGCCTGGAAATCTTTCCCCAAATTCTACTATGTTTTAAATATGCTGGCAATGAACTGTGTAGTATTAGACTCCCCTGAATCCTCTCCAGGTAGATAAAGTCAATCTGCACCAGGTTTTCAGTCTCATCTCTTAGCATGGCTTGTTTCCCTATCTGATACCTGAAGGGATCCCCTCAACAGAAGTTGGACCCTCAAGTGACCTAGAATGCCTTGGACAAGAAGCATTATCAGGATTAGAAAACTTGGGGTACAAAATGCCTCAGAAGCTAATGCACTGAAATTTCTTCCAGAGCACCCAGATATTAGTCCCAGTACATAAAGGAGGTCACAACTATCTGTAACTCAACTTCCAGTATCTCTGACACAATCTCCTGGTCCTCCTGGCCATCAGGTTGAACTGGAAATAAAACACACATACAGGCAAAACATTCATGAACAAATAATAATGACTAAAATTCCATGTGTATATGTGACAGAGAGAGAGACAGACAGAGGAAGAGACAGACAGACACACACCCCCACACACATACACAAACACACACATACATGCATTCACAATCACTAACACAAGGACACAGATCATACATACAGAAACACATGAAAAAATACATACAGAGAGACACATAACACACACTCAGATACACAAATGCAAACACAGACACATACCTCACAATCACATACAAATGTATACAGATACATATCCATACACACAAATAGACATACATATACAAACACAGATAACAATTCATACACACACATATAAACACACACAGCCACACAAAACCAGAAACACATAAACACATATACATATATACATACAAGAACACATATTCATATAAACACAACATATGCAAAAAGACATATACATGGACACACACACAAACATATACACATATCTTTAAAAATAAAATTTTTGTTTTAAAGACCAGGAAAATGGTTTAATTGCTGAATATTAGTAAGTGTTTCAATAGTAGTAACAATTCTCCAATGGCTCCAAAACATCAAGGAGAAGG
Organism: Lophiomys imhausi; assembly: GCA_907164525.1. Taxonomy (NCBI): domain Eukaryota; kingdom Metazoa; phylum Chordata; class Mammalia; order Rodentia; family Muridae; genus Lophiomys; species Lophiomys imhausi. Next base: position 9,621,827 of record CAJQZJ010032020.1, on the reverse strand, counting down.
AATACTTCCCAGTCCTTCACAGGAGGCTGATACTGTTATGATACATGCAACAAGGAAACGCATAGCAAAAATCATGGAACAATATCCAAGAAAAATATTTATGCCAACTTCTTCACAGAATACTGGCAAATGATATTTAATATTCCATTACTGCTCACTATGACCAAATAGGACATGTCTTAGGAAAGTCATATGTTCGATACACATAAAATAGAAATTAATCAAACACATACAATCCTGTCCATATATACACAGCAAACCCATCTTACTGAGTCAATATGCCTTTCTGATTACATATATCACCAAAAGATGAAGATAGTTCATATTCCTATACAGTGAATGTTTTTTATGACAGACAGAAAGCATCATGCCATCAGACATGTGAGCATCCTAAAAATAACATCATCATGACACCTAGAACAACAGATGTGTAGAGAGCAAGAAAAGAAATAATTCCTTCCAAGTTACTTACATTAGAGTTTCTGGAAAGAAGGTATTTCACCCAAAAATTTCTTAGTTCCTCTGTGACATTCTTATTTCTAAGACTATGGATTATTGGGTTCAACAGAAGGGTGAGCATCATGTTAAAGACAGACACTGCCATGTCCTTCTCAGAGCTGTGGAAGGAGGCAGGGAGCATGTAGGTGTAGACAGCAGCGCCATAGAAGAGGATGACCACAGCCACGTGGGAGGAGCAAGTGGCAAGGGCCTTCCTCCTGCCCTCTTCTGAGTTCATCCTGAGAACATTGAGGAGGATTGATGAATAGGAGCTTGAAATGACTGTCACAGGAACGAGAAGCATGAGCACACAGCACAGGTGTATGAGGGTCTCATAGAGCAGGTGAGCTTAGTCACAGCAGGGACCTCACAGAAGAAGTGGTAGATTTCCCGGGATCCACAGAATGGGAAGGTCATGGTGACAGGAGTGAGCATGAATCCATCCAAGGAATCCAGAAGCCAACAGACAGACATCAGGAGGAGACACACTCTATGGTTCATAAGGACAGGATAGAAGAGTGGATGGCAGATGGCCACATAGCGGTCATAAGACATGGAGCCAGAAGGAAAAATTGTGAACCTGCTAATGTCACACAGAGGAAACTTTGCATCCCATAGGTAGCAGCTGAGATCTTATGGCTCCCCAGGACCTGGTCCATGAGCATCTTGGGCACAGTGACAGAAATGTACACCATGTCCATGAGGGACAACTGGCTGATGAAAAAGTACATGGGTATGTGGAGGTGGTTGTCATAGAGTATCAGAAGGATCAGGAGGGTATTCTCAGTCAAGGCCATTAGGAAAACCACAAATAAGACCGCAGCAAGCAATGCCAGTTGTTTGGATAGACTGAAGAGTCCTACCAGGGTGAAATCTGACTGTCCAGTGTAGTTGTTGATCCAGGTGGTGATGTCCATGGGTGTCTCCTAGGCAACCAAAAATGTTTTGGGGTTAGTGTCCTTTGACCCTAGAAATGAATGCTCAGGGTGTCTGTGTCTCATCCTGACTATGCTAACAGAGTAAGTTCCCTGGGCCTGCAGATCTGAGGATTGCAAATTACACATACTTCAACCCGGTTTTTCACATTTTAGATTTCACATGTTGGTCAGAAGCATTGGCAATTTAGCGAAAATTTTCCATACTTCAAGGTCAGGAACTTTCCCCATGACAAATATTGGCTTCTCTCAAGGACTACACACTTGAGAAATGCTGCCCTATGTTAACACTAATGGGGATACACTGACAAAAATGTAAATTCAAAATTATTTATGAAGATTTGGTTGTAAAACATGAGGTCAAGTATGCCTTGACCTCTATGGATTATGATCCATTTCAAGTTTTAAAGACTAAGGTGTATTTCATATAAATGTACTTTAAAAAGAAATGGTTTGTGAGTGTAAGCTTGTACACCCACCTTGGTAATCAATCTGGCAATATCTCAGACCATTGGGAATAGTTCTACCTCAAGACTCAGCTATACCACTCCTGGGCATATATCCAAAATATTCTCCACCAAACACAAGGACATTAGCTCAATATGTTCATAGCAGCTTCATTCTTAATAGGCAGAATGTGGAAATAACACAGATGTCCCTCAACCAAAGAATGGATAAAGAAACTGTGGTACATTTACACAGTGGAATACTACACAGCTACCAGAAACAAGGAAATCATGCAATGTGCAACCAAATGGAGGGAAATAGAAAAGCTCATCCTGAGTGAGCTAACCCAGACCCCCATGATACACATTGTTTGTATTCACTTATAACTGGATTCTAGTCAGATAGTACAGGATAACCATCCTACAACCCACAGACACAAAAAGAAAGGAACCTACCATAAGTATCCTATGAGAAACTCCACCCAGCAGGGGATCAACAGAAGCGACACACACAGCCAAATGTTAGGTGGAGCTCTGGGAGTAGAGTGTAAAGGAGGGAGAAGGATTAGAGACTTGGAAGGGACTAGAACAGAACATGACGTTGAAGAGAGCCAACCAACCTTGGCTCCTAGAGTCTTACAGAGACTGAAGCAGCAAACGAAAAAAAAGCATATGTGGGTTGGACCTAGAACCCTACACATATATAGATGATAGGCAACTTGGTATTCATGCAGATCCCTTAGCAAGTGGAGGTGGAGAGCCTGTCTCTGTCATGGACTCTCTTGCCAGTTAGTAGAACACTTTACCCAAGCTGAGCTGCCATGTCAGGTCCCGGTACAAAAGGAAGCTCTTAGCCCTCATGTGACTGATGAACTGAGGCGGGTTGATATGTGGGGTGCTCCCTTCATCTGAGGAGGGAGAAGGGTAAGAGAGTGGAAGGGTGGGACCAAGAGGGGAGAAGGGCATGTGCTGCAATGAAGATGTAACTTGAATAAATAAATAAAAATTTAAAAAGTAATGGTTTAAGGGGGATGTTAAGAAAAAGTAAACCTCCTCAATCTCCAGGATCTGGATACCCTCAGAGTTTATGTGCTCCTTGGAGGATGGAGGATCAATGATAGAAGCCTAAAAGGCTTGGAGCAAGGAGCCCACTTAGTGGCCAAATACTGCCAGCAGCCCAGCTGTCACTCAACTGGCTCCATCTACTCTACCTAAAATAATGCTGCTGCTGATGATCATGGTGATGATGATGATGATGATGATGATGATGATGACACCTTTGCCTTTGAGTTGTTCAAGGTTAAATAAACCAAAACAATAAAATTTCTTTAATATCCCAAAGTAAAATGGATGAGCACCACACACTGTTAGAAAGTTAAGAACTTGCTATCTTAGAATATTTGCTTATCGAAATATAAGAGATAGATAGGGCATCTTCAAAAACCTCAAGAGATCTACAGAATATGGCATTCAAAGATGTTATCTTAACTTAAGATTTTTTGATATCGAGACATGTCAGCTCCTGACAGCATCCCCTATTCTACTCCAAGTAGAAGATAAGCATTGAAGAATCTCCAGTGGGAGATGATTGAATTGGTGGTAAGCCTTTCTCTTGGCAAGAAAAATCCCTTGCTTCAACTGTAGACAGACTTTTATCCAAAAAGGACAAAACCTGGAAGCAGGTAAGTCGACAGCCTAGCTCTGCCAAGACAGGGTAGGTAAGTCCTTCATAATTCCTGCTCTACAGTCAATGTCTGTGAGAGAAACGGGGCCAAATGGCTGAAGATTGATGCTGTAATGTATGGAGAGAAAATGGGAACTGTCCAGGCAGCCACTGGTATGTCATTTTTTAGTTTTGGAAGCTGCAGGCCCTGCACTTCCTATAAAATCAGATATATTTATCCCTCTCAGGTCTCTGAGGTGGTTGAAGAATAGATAGCTAA